>JAYKAV010002442.1:1368614-1503529 GCA_035582835.1 Phoebastria nigripes | reverse complement strand
GGGGGGGGGGAAGCCTTGAGTTAGCCTGCAGAATACTGAATTCAACTGCAAGGTTCAGTTGGTATGAAACTAGTCTTTCTGTAGACACCTTCATTCAGTGGCTATTTTAGCTCAAGGTGGGAGCTCATATTTGCAAGCATTTTAGCACAGTCATATGTGCTAGTCCCAGTCTCTTGGAGGAAGGGAGGAATGCTGTTCAGGATGATAGATCCACGGCTTGTTTATGGGAAAGAGTCGTGGCGGCTCTTTATCTACCTGGCCTAATGCTGTGTGAACAAACCACGGTTAGGAGATGGTCCTGCTCAGGACTCAAATTCTGTCAGAAGGCCTGCAAGTCTGTGTGGTGTCTTGGCCAGAGCCCTCAGATCCTGTGGGGTAGAAATAATAAGCAGAGTCAAAGCTGGGATTGTTGCCCAGGGGTGAAGGATCGGCAAATACTGCCCTGCTGGTGCCCTGGGCTAGGGAGAGAGCTTCMCTGGGGATGCCCAAAGGACGAGGGAGTATGGGGCCCTGGTGGTCTGAGCTGTGCTGCTCGCTTTGCTTTACAGGCAGATGGGACTGGAGGGACTGGTGTGACGTTGTAGTGGTYACATTTAAATGTGAGGTCAGAGTTTAAATATAGTCTAATGACAGCAGGAACATTACTGGGCTGACTCATGTTGCCAAGGATACACTCTCATTTCTGCATGCATCCCTGCACAAGCGGGGAGGAAATGATGCTGCAATCTTGCGTTATCCCAGTGAAACCCAATTTTAGATCCTGCACCTATTTCATCCCTTTTATCTCTCTCTGTTGGCTGGATGTGGTCTTGCTGGAATAGGGTTTATTGAATGCTATTGGACAACAGAGGTTGCTGAAGGGATGTGAACGACCTTATGTAAAGCATGTTCGACAGACCCTAATGCAAGGGCTGAAAGTCGCCCATCTTCCTACCTTGGGCCCTTGCTATGGGCTTGCACATCGCGGCGTGGTTGTGCTGCAAGCACAGAGAGTGGATATGGATGTATTAGCGCTTGCAAGGTGCAGCTGTGAAATGTGGCCAAAAGAGCACAGTACACCTTGCTTCTTACCATCTGTAAGGGTGCAGTGTTTGAGCCTTTCTCCTTGGGGACAGGCAGCACTTAGAGGAAGCCATCTGTTGCATCTCTAAATCTGTGGCGAGGGAGTGTAAGAGGAGCACTGTCTCTTGTAGTAGAGCAAATGAGAATGGAAAGGGCAGAGTGAGGTATTACTGCTTTCCTTATTTCAGTAAGGTGGAAAGACACAAAGGTCCTGACTACACTGAGTAATTAGTGCTAAAAATAACTCTTTTTTTGAAGGGCAATGAGCCCTGCAAGGAGGAGATGGTATGACTGGTGAAAACAAGGGCTGCAATTCTATGGCAGCTCTAACAGCTTTGTGGCTATAGGAAAGGCTGGGTGGGACTGTTGGAGGCGGACCAACTGGTTAATCTCTGGAGTCATTTGGCTGAGAGCACAGCTGGGGAGCCTGAGAAGGTCACAGCAGTGAGGGCACTGGAGCTAATGACCGAGTTTCTCAGAGGAGAAAACCATGGCAAATGCCTTGAGTGTGAGGTTTTGTTAATGAAGCCAGGTATAAACTGAGGGCCTCTCCTGCATGGACTAAAGAGGACCGCCATGTTTCTTTATGTGTCAGGCCCACATGTCTGAGGCAGAAGTGGGAGGCGAGAGTTGGGTACAGCTGGGAAGTGTGGGGATGCCTGGGTGTGTGCCTTCAGGGGTGGAGGGAAGTTGTTTTGAGCATATGTCATGAATCTGGCCTGCCAGACAGCATTTCTGGGCAGAAAGAGAGATTGTATCCTTGGAAACACGGTGCATGGTTGCCCCAAACCRCAACATTTCTGCTTTGAAAATTAAAGATGGATAAGGTACCTTTGGAAGCAGGGGGCTGACATAATAACCATTGCGCAATCCAGTTCCTGTACTGTAATTTCTCTATTCCTGTTTCTAACCTCTCTGAAATAAGTTTTCAGTGTCAAGCCATGTAGTTATCTGGACTTCATTTTCTTTTGATAAGGAGCCTTGTTTTCTCCTTCATATAGACCTCCTGAAGCCTAGCTGTCACATCATTCCTCTAGTAGAGGAGATGCTGCTCTGTAAAGCCAGTGTTGGGCCATTGATGGACACACATCTCCATCCTTAGATCAAGCCCTACCCCACTGTGCTGCAAAAAGGGATAACACCATGAACATCTTTAAGGTGCTGGACTGTCTAGTGCATGTGGCAGAAGAGTGGGGCTTGTGGGTGTACTCAGCTCTTTGGTACAGCGTGATGGCATCTCTGTAGATGGGGCCCTGGGGAGACTTCTCAGTCTCTAGGGCTTCAGCTTTCACTGTTGACGTGCATTCAGCCCTGGTGCTGGCCAAGCGCTAGCATCATGTGAATGCAAGGCTTTTGAATAATGCTAAGTTGTCTGCCAGTTGATATTTACCCATCTTTTTTCAGGTTGCTTCTAGTAAGTCTTTTTTTCCCCAACTAATAGGTAGTGCCAGCTGACAGATGATGTCCTCTGCAGGCCCCAGTGAATGGCAGTATAGGAAGGGCCTGGCTGAAAAAGCCAAAGCAGTGTTACCTCTGGTCACATTGGTGTGGCCGTGCTAGGAATGCAGCAGGCAGCCCCTCAGAGGCTGCCTGGCTGCAGCCTCAGCCAAGCCAGATGCAGGGATGGTCTAAAAGGATGGGACTGCTGTCTGATCCAGCCCCTGAGGATGTACTGTGGGCCCCAAAATCCTCCTCTGTACGTTGGCTGTACATGTGATTGGTACTTTCCCACTAGAGGGCAGTTTTATCTCACATCTATTTTCATAGGTTGCTATCTCATTCAACAGAGTCTTTAAGACCAACAGAAATTCAGATGAAAGCTGTGGTCAACACTTAATTATTTCAGCAGCTACCAAGTGCCTGTATGAACGATAAAACCATTTATTTGGAAATACACTACTCGATATAAAGCAGGTATTGAGGAACAATTTTTTAAGTGCGCCATGAACAAGCACGCAGCAGGTATGTCACAGTCGCGTGGAAATGAGTGAGACTGGGGCATGTGTTCTGCACTGAGAGCAGGCACACAGCTCCTGGATGCTTCTGCTGGTAAAAGCAGAGMTATAGCAGGTTTGCACCATGGAAGTTGAATGTAGTAGTCAGATTTTTATTTTTTTTTAATATATTCTGAAGCTTTACAAAGAAAACGAAAATAATCTCCAAAGACCCTAATTCTCAATGGAAAAGACAAGTGCTCCTTACTAGGACATTAGCAGTCCTGGAGGTTTTGTTTCTCAGATGAATAATGATATACTAATAGGCATTAATATTTCAGAAAGCCAAGTGAGTAAGAACCATGATTTCAGGCTCACTTAATAATCCCAAGAGGCAGCCTGGGGAGCTTTCTGCACTGTGAGTCATGGTTGTGTTGGGAATATCACACTCGGTTCTGCTGATGATATGTGAGAAGTTGTGCGTTGAGTTTCTCAGCTAGTGAGAAACACGAGATCATTCATGACCTTGTCCTGTAACTCAACAAGTCAAATCTGGTCATGTTCTAATGTGACATTTTTCCCAAACACTGAAGTTGGGCTTGTTTGCTTCTGCTACCCTCCAGCTATCCATGCACAGCACAGAAGGAACGTGCTCCTCTGCTCCCTCTAGGTGCCTGGAAACAGCCAGGGTTTTGCATTCCTGAGATCTGAGCTAATGTTGTGAGGAATGACAGGTGGTGACCTTGCTGGGAAGCTTAGCAGACAACATTTTATGCTTGTTTTCTGTCTAGTTATACTTGCCCAGGCCATTTGTCCCTGAGCCAGGCACAGTGTCTGGGAAGAGTGACTGAAGGTATGCCTCATGTCTCCTTTCTTCTGGGGTTTGGAGTTTCTAGGGCTTCCTCTTGGAAGCCTTTCCAGCAAAGCCAAGCTCCGATTCAGCCACTGCAATAGTGACAGGTTTGTAAGTCTGTGCTGCCCTTTCCCCACCCTTGTGGGAAGTGGGTTCCCCAGTAGACTCCCTCTGGAAGTTATAGGAGAATAGAGAAGATCAGAGCATGTCTAAGCTGCCTCCTTGATGGGCCTCCTTCTCCTGTTCAAGGGAAATGTCCAAAGAAGTTGTCCCCTCTTGTGCAGAAAGACCCCTGTCTCCATGAGGAAACATAGCTCTGTCTTTCCACCCTTGTGGGTTTGATCTTGCGTGGTTGACTAGGCTTCTGTGATGGGCTTAACATGTTGTTTTGGGATCTCATGCTGCTTGTTTGTTTTTCTGATTTGTCTCATTTTCTAAGTGTTTCCAGACAAACTGTAGGCTGGTTCCTGTTAACTTGTCCACCCTCTGTCCACCTCCTCTCATCTGCCTCTCCCCTTTCTCAAGTTTCCCATGAGAAACTATATCGCTGTTAGGATCCTTGTTCTTCTTTGCTCTCTTTTTGTCCAAGAAGTTTTCTCTGTGCAAGTCTCTGTCCACAGTCCTTTCCTTCTCTGAAGTGGTAAAGCTGCTCTGACCCAGGCCTAAGAGAAGTGTATTAGCAGCTTTCTGCCTTCTTCAACCATTAGGAGCAGCCTGTGGTTTAAGTTTTCTGTGGGGTGTAAATAGAAATGTATGAGCAAAATCATATTTAAATACCATTTTGTGGACCACAAAAAAAAAAAATTTCTTTAAAAAAAAAAAAAAAAAAAAAAAAAAAAAAAATTCTTTGGTTTTAATAATGCATTTGGAAATTTTTACTTTGTTTTGATGTCTGGTCTTTTAGATTGTACTTGCTTCACCCTGTTTTCTGGAGTTTTGCTGTATCATGAGAGTATCTTTGATTTTAGCAGCTGGGACTTAAAATATGTATTTATTTCAGACATAGTAAAACTTGTGATCAGCTCACTACAGTTGGTAACACAGATTCTTCCCTACCTATTCAGCAAAACCAGATGTTAGAAATAAGCCTTACAGTCTTGCACCAGTTCCTGCCCCACTTAATGTAGTATTTTGTTCATGTTCTGCTCAAATTCCCTGCCTATCATCACTAGATGTCTTCCCAGGTTTTGTTCATCTTCTCCTTAATGTCTGTGTTATCCATGGCAAGTGTTGGGTGTTTAGGACCTTGTGTTCTCCCTCTGCAGTTTTCTCCTCAAATGTTGCAGAAGTTTAGGTAATGTTTTCTGGTTGCTCTGGTCAATAGTGGTTTGTGTTTTCTGGTTGCTCTGGTCAACAGTGGTTTGTAACGATAATCTTTCTTGATAACTTGCTTTCAGAGTCCTAACTCTATCTGTTTCTGCTAACCACCAGTCTTAAAGACAGTAGTAGAAAACAGACTGTTCAGTTAATTCTGCTTGTCTATAGAACATGTGCTGATGCTGTCCGTTTCTGCCATGGTCTGGTCAGTTAAATCCAGCTCATGCTCTTGCTACCTGAAATTACTGCCTGACAACTATCTTGTCAGGGATAGGGGACAGTTAGGACCACATCCCTTTGATTCTTTAGGGCCACTACTGTGTGGTAATGATTTGAGATTATTTTCTTGGGCAGGATGGTTTCTTTAGGAGTATCCTTAGTCTGTCCTGCATATGGGTTACAGGCTGTCTCCAAAATAGAGCTGGAGCCCACCAGTCAGGCCAGCATTGGCAGAAGGAGCACTGTTGGGTTGTACAACCTGCTCTTTGCATCTATGGTCTTATTCCAGCCTTGTTCTTATTCCAACACTTATACTGTATTGCTAGTTGACGCTTTTTATTCTGTTTCCTCAGAACCTGAAAATATCGAACTATACTTAATCTCTACACAGAACAGAATAATATGTTTGGTTTTTTTTTCTTTTTTAACATATGAGCGGGCAGAGGCACAGTGACTCGTTCTGACTCAACTGAGGTTTTTCAGAAAGAGTAAGGCAGAACAAGGGCTGAAACCTGTCTCACCTTCTGATTGGTTTGTGTGGAAGATCACAGAACTGTATTGACATGTTTTGAGAAAACTCTGTGTAAACCTCAGCATCCCAAAACATCGAGGGTAGCCTCAAACTCCCTTCTCAGGCTGGCATTGTATCCTACCAGTCTGGTTTTCCGGAGCAAGTGGGTGCAGTGAGCTATGTCGCCTTGCGCTGCAGGAGCTCCCTGTGGTGACTGGTGTGGCTGCAGGGTCCATGTCCTAGCTGGATAATTCTGCTTTTGGTTCGAAGCCATTTTTTGGACATCAGAAGGTGTTTGGTTTTTCTCTACCCTCTTGTACCCTTGTTGAGTTGTTGTCCTTGCCAGGGTGACCTAGGACTTTGCCACCCACAGCCTCCTGGTTCTGGGAGAGTGGCAGTGTTGGGACGCATCTTCTCACATCACAGCTTGTTACTTAGCCCCTGTGTTCAACCCCATCTCCTTGTATACCACCACCGTGGAAAATGACATGGGTGGTGCAGGGAAAAGAGGCTTTATCTTCCAGTTTGCACAACAAGAAGTTCTTGGGAATAGCCTGCAAGGTCTCAATCTCTGTGATTGTGGTGAACTTTCCTAATGACTGTATGTACAGGATATCCTTTGATTCAATTGTTACCCATCACATCTAAAAGTTTTTAACTAGATTGAAATTATTTAATTCTTCTGACTCAAGGTTTTTCTTTTGAAAGGAGACCGTTTCCAGTGGTATTTCCACTTAGCGGAAGAATTGAGGGACTAAGGAAAATAACGCATGACTAATTTCACGTGTTGGTTTTTCTCCTATTGCACATTCCTCTCTTATCTCTTGAGCACTGGGACTGAGGGGGCTTCTCTGGGCTTAGAACTTGAGAGCTTTGCCATTTCCCCAGGAGGAGGTGGATTGCCTGTGTCTGCTCCCCAGCGTGCCTCCAACCTACCTTCTTGCCAACAAACCAAATCACAGTACTTGTTTCCTCCTGTTTTAGCTCCATGTTTGCATCATCCTCATTCACTTGAATGGAGTGATCTGGCAGGCCCGTTGGTTTTAACATTTGATTTGCCTGCAAATGCAGGCACTGCTTTAGCCCTTTGTATGTTCTAAGATGGATAAGCCATGTTCTCAGCTTGTGCTAATTAGCGCAGTTTGAATTCAGTTGTAAGGTTAGAATCTCAACACCTGTAATCATGTAAAAGTACCTCCACTGATTTTCAGGCTCAGACACATTTAGAAATCAGATCTGTCAGAAAGTGGCCTAGTCACCAAGTTGTCACACAGAAGATGGGCACTACTGCTGTTCTGCTCTCCCTTTAGTCTTAGATTATGCCTCTGTCCAGAGCAAAGCCACCAGCAGGTGACTATTGGCTTTAAAGACTCCATTAATTTCTTGGAGGAAAAATGAAAGAGTAAAAGTAAAAAGTATTGACAGTCTTTAATGATGTAGCCCAGCAGTCCTGTAGATTTTAGTCCAAATAAGACTGCAGGACTGTGTCCTAACTGGAAAAAGCTGCCTGTGATTCATCGGAAGAGGAGGAGGAAGCTGCAGTGTCAGGTGAATTGGCAGTGCAGAAGGTTTTGTCTGCTTCTGAGCCGTCACAAGTAGCTACTCTTACGCACAGCGTTCCTGTCTAGACAGGCAATCATTTCATTTCTTGCTGTGACTGGAAAAAATACATCCCAGAACTGCTTCTATTAAAAAGCAAAATCTGTTGATTGCGTTGAATTAGTAAATATGTTAACCCCAGGATAGATTTCTCATTTGTTTCCCAAGAGAAAGGTCAGAGAGGGTCAGGTGGGTTCAAAGCGGCCATGCCTTGTTTGTTTTATGTCTGGTTGCCCATCACAATGACTTGCAAAATCACAGAATAAGCTGAACAAAATTCTGAATTTCCAAATCAAGACAAAACTCTGAAATGTTCTTGTTAGACTGAAGTGTGTCAGGAAAAAGAGTGCATTTAAAAACGTTGAGATATTTTTGACATTTCCCCATATCAAAAGAGTTTGGTTTAAAAAACTGAGTTACAGACTCGTGCATTTTCTTCTAGTTCACTATTAAGTACAATTTTTCCAAGAGCATATTAGCTCGTGAGTCTTACAGTTCCTGAGCATGCTGCTGCCATTTTAACCTTTGATACAGTCTGTCTTGGGGGATGGTATCTCTGAGCTGGAAATGAAACAGCTGCAGCATGGTTCAACAAAGTGAAATATTCAGTTAGAAATGAGTGACCTGACCAAAACTTTGCTGAATAATTTTTTTTTTTTTTTTTTTTTTTTTAAAAATTTCAACTTACTGTGAAGAAAAAGAGTCATTTGATTTTTAAGGAAACTTCAGTTCCTGTGTGAAAATTGTATTGCCATTATGTCCTATCCAAACATAACACGGAACGCATCTTTTCTCTTTTAAAGAAAGCAAAACAAAACAAAAATTTTAAATGCTCAGTACAGCGCTGAATCACTACAACTAATGCATCACCTGCTGAACGTCATCTGCCACTTGCCTACTTTTCTGCATCTTTAGCTGTTCCTCTAATTGTATGGGCTGAAATCCTGAACCTACTCAAGCCAATGCCAAAACTTCCAGATTTCCTTTCAGAGAAGGGATTTTACCCATTCTCTGTTTTGGTAGTGGCAGGTATAATGAAATACATCTTAGCTGTCATAAAACTGCTATGCAGTGTTTTAAAGTTCCTGTGTAACTCTAGTTTCGATCCTCCTATGTTTCACTGGTTCTGAGAGAGAAAGTCTAGCTGCCTAGGGAGTCCTAAAAATAAATCTGAGACTTGTTCCATATTTTATACTGTAAATTCAGAATACTCCTATTGAAGCTGTGTTAAGGAACCACGTATCTCATGGGGGGCTGCCCTAGTAATAGAAAAATTTCTGTTGTGTTTTAGCGTTGCTGGTAGGTGTTCTGGACACTTGGCGTTTAGGAATTGGCATGTGGTTATGCCAATTTGATTTCAGGGTGTCTGTGAAAGGACACCTCTGCTTTCCCCCCTTGTCCATTTATCACTGGTGGGTGAATGTCATCAAATAAATTACTGTGGTGGGCAGAGTGAATTGGAACTGGGGAGACTGGCCCTGTTCTCCTGGGGCAACAGGAGGCAGCGTACACAAAACTAGCCATTTGAATTCTCACTCCTCCCACCGCTCCCTACAACCTGTCCTGAAGTCAGACAGATCTCCACCTGCATAAACAAAGCTTAACCTGCTCGTAGACCTGGTGGTGGGAAAGCAATATCCCCTATGAAGGGAAGACCTAGGTGAGATTTCTAGTATTTTGCTCACATGCTTTACACACCTGTAGTTTTCTGGCATCTTCTTCCCACACGTAAGAAACTTTGTTCTGTGGTTTGAGATTTTGCCCAAACCCCTGCAGCTGCAAAACCCAGTTTGCTTGTGCATCAGTCTCGCAGCAGCCCCTGGGACCTGGACTGTGGGAAATAGTGAGGTGCTCCACCTTACTTTGAAGACTTCCTTCTGCCATTGAGTGGCTCATATTAATCCCTCTGTCTCCAAACCAGAAAGAACATCTTCATATTGTGAAGAGAACACAAATAACAAAGGCTTGTCAAATGTTTTGGGCTCTTTAGACCTCAGGGGTAACCAAGATGCAAAGTCTTGCCTTCAGAGGTTCCCAGGGTTACTGTTGAAGTTGGGGTAGCCTGAGGAACAGCCCAGCCCCTGCAGAGTGGGCAGCAAGGCACACGAGTTGTTAGCCCCACTTCTCAATTGTTGAAGTTTCCTCTAAGTTTCTATTGCTTGGGCAGATATTCCCAGGCTGAACTGCTGCTTGAGATTGAATAATTTTACAAAACTCATACCCTGAAAAACATTTTGGCTTCATTCACAGAAAATTAGCCTTTTGGTGCTCCATGTTCTCGTGACTGTTCAGCTCCTGGTGTCCATATAACCTCTCTGCAGACAGCTGTGTTCACACCACATGCAGCATAGTGAGCTTCCCAAGAGCGCCTGCTGTATTTTTCTGTGGTCTCTTGTGCTTACTCTTCTATCTCTCCTTGTTTTCTCTCTTTGAGACCTGATGGCCTTTCTGAAATACAGACCACTGAGCACCTGACAGTCCATGCTCTCCTCCCAGGTAAGATACCAGATGGTGTTAACTCTCTAGTAGGAACAATGAAAATTGGTGTTCAGATATCAGCCGGAGCTTTCAAAAACCCCAAAGGCATTTTCTAGTGAAAGTAGCTGTTTTCAGGAAAACAGGTTTGTATCTGTGTGTGTATAAGAAGAGACACCTCCCTTCTCTGGGAGGTAGATGCTTTTTCTTGCCATAATGGAGTCATGAGGAAGTGAAAATTCAAGCTGGGTAAAGAACTGTGCTTAATAAGGGAAAGAGCAAATGTACTTACCAAATGCAGAAAAATAGGAAAATGTACAGTGTTGAGGAAGAGGGCTTTTCTGTGAGCCCCCTAGCCACACAGTGTCAAAGCAAATCCCACCTGACCCCTGATTCTGCCCCTGAGAGCAGCTGATGGGGAATGTTTTCAGAAGAGAGCAGCATATGCACTGTTTTACTTTCAGCAATCTCTGATTTACAGTGGTTGCATCATGTTTATGGGTGTAATGTTTACAGATATAGGAGACTGCATTATGTTGTCCAATGCTTTTTCAAACCTGCTGTTATTTTTGGCCTTTGCGGTTTTCCATGGGAGCTTCCACAGTCTGTGTAGTAGTATGCAGTAAGGCAAAACATTTGTTTCTTATAAATCTGCTGCCTGAAAATGTCATTGGCTGCCCTAGATTTTGTGCAATAAGAAATAAATAATCCTTTTCCACTTATCACTTATAGTTGTATGTCTGCCTACTGCCTGCTCCTCCTCTAGTAAAGTTTTCCAAACTGAAAAATCCTTCTTCACCTAATCTGTACTCAGCTTCTAAGCCTTTCCTTTTTCATCTTGTCCCTCTCTTTGCCTTTCTAATTCTAGTGTATCTTCCCTAAGATAATTCCTAATGCTTTGTCATATCTCATGAGTGCTGAGTTTGCGTCTTCAGAGTGTTCTGCACAAGGACATTGGGTTCTCCTTCCCAATTAATTTAGTAACTATTAGCATGTGTGTGTATTGGCAGGTTTTCTTCCCCAGTTGTATTACGTGGCACTTACTGATTTTGAATTTCGTCTGCTGGTTTTCTGTTCACTTACCCTGGACCACAAGAGCCCTCTGTGACTCTTCACAGTCACCTTCAGATTTCACTAGTGTGAATTTTTGAGCAAACTTTGATCTCACCCTTCACCCTGAATTTCATTTATCTGTAATGTGAGGAGCACACATTTCACTTGTTGAAGTTAGAACAACGATATATCTTGAAACTATTTGAAAGTATGTGGGGATATTTTTAAACTTCGGCCCCTGATGTCTTATTTTGTTGCCAGTGTCTTTTCAGAACTATATACAACGAAATCCCAAACTAAGTTTTTGGTATGGATAGGTGTACCTCAAGCATTCACAAATACCTCTGCTTATTTGTCAGTTGTAAAGACTTTTGAGAGTTTTTCTTATTTCTGAAACATGCACAAATTCCTAGTATTAGTAGGTGATTAGCAATTACTAGACTTTTTCCTGGTCTTTCATCTTTTGCTGGGAAATGATGTGAAACGAGAACGCTGTCTTCAGTTAGTTGCCAGTCTGCCAAACTCATTCACACTAGCTGCAACTTCTCAGTTCACCTCYTGTTTGGAGCTGCAGGAAGTGTTCCTTGCTCATCAGGTCGTTCCCTGTGCAGCTCCTGCGCTGATCAGGGGTTTCTCTCTGCCCCTGGAGTGCCCGTTTGAATTTGGCAGAGAAACCATGTAGTTTTCAGGAATGCACACTTTTGCAATTAAAGCAAAAATGAATCCAAAGCCAACCAGATTATGAGGATATGTCTGCTTCTCCTTACCAGGAACATGTTCCTGTTTGGCAGCCAAGTGCTGTGAATGTGTCTGTGTCTGAAGTGAGTCTGTCTCCATGTCTGGGCTGTGGGTTTGCTATGTCATTTCTCCTTTGCATCCAAGCAATTTTACTGTTTACAGAACCCAAGGGGCAAGAAGTTGCCTTGGGCTCTCAATGCTGCTAGTTGCTAATTAAAAAAAAAGGAAAATCATATAGAGGCAAGTAGGATAAAATGCACAGCAGAGGGGTAGTGTATTGATGTGGAAGAGCTGGTGTGTCTGTGGGTCTGGGAGAGGGAGCTGGCGTTGACAGTGAGGTTGTCGGGGAGCAATGGGTCACACGATGGGGAGGGTCAGGGCTGTGTGGGAGCTGGGCAGGAGGAAGCCGGGAGTCAGGAGAAAGCTGGCTGGGAGGTGCAGCGGTGAAGCGCTGTGCAACCTTTGGGATACATAGGCAATGTAACAGCAGCATTTTCTGATCTCTCTGTGACCTTCCTCTGCCTATAGCTGCCTCCTGAGCAGCTGTTTTATTTGAACTGTCTGAGACAACGCACCTGCGTTTTTCCTGAGTGGTGTTGCCAATTCAGGACCCAGAAATAGTTGCAAGAAGCATAAATTAATTCCTTCCAATGGCTCATTTTGTATTTGTCAACAACACACTTCCTTTGCACCTGCCTAATGTAGACCCTGCAGAGAGGAATGAGTCTGGATTTCTGTGTTTAGTCTGTCTTTAACTTCAGATGAAAGATGTTTAATTTTAAGTTAAGAGCTGCTTGGCTACTAGCTTCATTCTAAGATCTGGAGCCTGAGCTCCTGTCACAGCCCATGTTATCACTAGAAATAAAGACTGTGCCATAGGAACTCAGCTTGACAATTTTTGTTTCTGAAGTGGAATAGGAGATTGTTGCTGTTTCAGGGGGGTCTTAAATATATGCTTTCATAGATCAAATTAACTGGGTCTATTCCACGTAAGAAGAGAAGGATGAGTAGGGTCATAACAGTGTCCAAACAAGCACAAGCGAATAAGCACATGTAGGAAGGAAGATAAATTGTCCTCCAGATCCATGGTGGATAGGGCAAAAAGTCATGAGCCTGTTGTAGTGGAGGAACATTCAAACTGGCCCCAAGAGATATCTTTTAATGGTAAGGATGGCGAGGCACTGTCATCAATCACCCATGGCAGCTGCTGAATCTCCATTGTCAGAGCTTTCCTGGACGAGGCGAGTGCAGCAGTCAGAAGTGAGTTAGGCACAGTGGCAGGTTCCAGGGCTCTCCCAGGTGAGCCCACAGGAGAGCCAGGCTATTGAAACACCCGTGGCTCGTACACGGGGCAGATGTTCTCATTAACAAATATTGTTCATAAAAATGCAGCTGCAGTCTCATCCCTTTCATTCTGTCAAAGGCAGAGTGCTGTTTCTGTACTGATTTCACTTCATGAGGAAGTTCTGAATTGCTTGGCTTCTCTTATACAAGAATTTCTCCTTTGTCACAAACCCCACTGTATTCTTCATGTCCTTGTATCTAAGTGCATGCCTAATGTGAAACAGCATGGTGCTGTTTTCTTGCTATTTCAACTTTTCTTGCTATTTCAGCACAGAAAACAGACACTGTACCAAAAGAACCCATTCCCTCCAACTGCTGGGCTAAGCCGATGCATACGTGTGCATATACGCTCACAGACTGTACTTGTGTTGGACAATTTCCAAAGAAATCGAGCAGTGAAGCAGTGCAGGAGGCAGCAGTGAAAGATCCTGGTATGAATGAGAGTGTCAGAATAGCTAGTGTGACCTTTGGTAGTCTATCCTGCTTTTCTTGTCTCTTTGTATTGCAGTCAAATCTTTTCATCATGCGGGAGAAATGAGAGTGCAGAAGGGAAAGAGGTAATGAAAAACGTCTTACGCGTGGTAAGTGGAACTGCTACAGTGCAAGTGAGCAGTGACCTGGAGACAAGGTGTTCTGAGATACCAGAGATAGGTGCTCAGCCTCTTTTAAAAGAAAATAATTTCTTTGTAATACACGTGAGGCTGCATGATGAAATGAGCAGAAAAGCCCCTGTGTGTCTGTGAGTTCAGAATTCCTTCAGGCCTTTGGCAGCAGTGCCGAAAGAAAGGTCTGGAAGACAGTGGGAAAGGCCCACTTCCATCTTTACGTCTAATCATCCACCATCTCCTGCAACACACACTGCAACTATGGCCATGAATCACCATGACTCCTGAGCAGATTTCTTGCTCTCAGTATTGCTGCTCTTAACACTTCTACCATGTAACAAATTATCCCAGACTTCCGCTCATTAATTGCTTAATATTTCCATGTCATGAGGGTTGGGTAATGCTCCAGTTGTTAAACATGGAATAAATTTGGAGGCTTGCCCATCACTAAATTATCTGATTGCAAGCTGAGCTTGGTGACTGATGATCTTTGAACTGATTATCACACATAACCACAATACAGCCAATGCATCTCAACTCCAAGGATAACACACCTGGCGATTACCAGGGTTTTAATAGTATAGGTGAGGCTGTATTGGCCACACAATGATAAGGACTATAATTTTGCATGTGGATCCAATTTTCCCAGGGGATCAGTGTTCAAGTTCTGCCCTGGCGTTTTAAGCAAGCTAGACCCTTGTGTGTGAATGGCATGTGGTTGAGACATGTTTTGGAGATCACAGACATGATGTATAGACACAGCCACTAACGCAGTAAGCACTAAGCTGTTTGGGAATACCTCTGAGGAAGGCCTGTTCTATACAGAGATATGGCCAAAGTGGTTCAGGCATCAAAAGTGTTAGTGAAAACTAGCTATCAGTGTGCTCAGCTAAAGAAGCTAGGAGTGTGTGTGACTTTTTTTTTTTTCCCCCGTTTTTATTTATAGGAGGCTTTTAATTTGCCAGATAATGTACTGCTCTGCTACTCTCAAAGGGTCTTCTGACATATGTGAAAAAAGAATTCTTTTTCAGCTTCAAACTTGCAATTTAGCAATGAAATGAATGGGAGAGGTTTCCTGTGTACTGCTGCTCTCACTGGCTGTGATGCTTTCCAGACAGGCAGCTGAGCAGTGCTTGGGGGGTCACCACTGAGTGTCCATGGGTGCTTTGGCATTTTTTGGCTTTTCAGTCTTCCTTCTCTTAGATGACATGTGCACATAAGATGGGAAGAAACTCTGCAGTATGAGAGGAGGCAGAAAGCTATTAACGCAGCCTTATGACTTGTCTCCCGGTCCTTTAAACCTTCTCTTGAGGGCTCCTAATCCCAAATGCTCTTTAGGATGAGGACAGGAGAGGAGCCTTGGGTGGAGGAGTGGGTGCTGGGGAGGGAAGCTGTCCTGAAGGGGGGAGAACTATTATCCAGACAGGACCAGAACAGCTGGGAGAAAAGGGACGTTAGTTCTGGGGGGAGGACAGAGGGGATGGGCATGGCGTAGAGCCCTCCCAGCACACTCCTGAGACCAAATGCACCACTCCCTCTATACACCTGGCCCTTTACATGGCAATTCTGAGATCAGGGGCTCCGTGCTCAGTTCTGTACTGTGCGATGGAGCATTTCCTTTTACCAGCTTTTGCGTATGATGTCATTTTTTTCTATACATCTCCCCTTCCACTTGCAAGAGAGGAGAACACAGGTTCCCAGTCTGCTTTCTCTCATCTATTTATTGTTCTGTCTCTCTTGGCCACTTCTTTTCCTGTGTAAACAGTCCCACTTTATTCAGGCTCTAAGTCCTTCTATTAATTGGTTGTTCTGATTGCCTTTTTTGATTTCTGTCTATTTTAATAACAATCCTGCTGCTGACAGTATGCTCATGTCTTTGATCTTTATAATAATGTCATTGCTTTCTAGTCTACAACATCCAATTCATTATGGGTCCTTCCTCCTCCTGACTTCTTGGGGGGGCTTGGGTGGATGGTCTATAGCTGCAGGCAGATCTGAGATCCTCTCCCTCATTGGGAGAGGAAGGCTGTTTGCCCTGTCCTCGTTGCAGCAGCATTCAGACAGGCAGAACCTCTGCCATAGCGAAGGATGAATGGGACTTGACGCCAAGCAGCAGGTTTCTCCACGTACAGCACTGAAAGAAGTAAAGGCAGAGTTGCGCAGCGTGATGCCCTCCTGCAGAGGTGCAGATCAACCTCCAGGTAACCCTCTCCCGAGGCAAAAAGGAAAGCAGTGCCACTCTGTAGATTGGATATGGCTTGCTATTTCTTTAAGAATCTCCTAATTCTTTTTACCCTGCCATCACCTCAACATGAGTATTTTTAGCAGCAGGGAGTATCTTGAGAATTGTTAAATCAAGTGTTACTGGGCAGGGATGGGCTGCAGAGCACAAATCTGATTTCCAGCACTGGGCAAAAGCTGTTCACTTTCCTCAGTGTAATTGCACTGATTTCAGAACAAGTTGTAACATGCTCATGTTACAATTGGGCATCCTCTTTCATGTCCTGATGCCTACCCATACTATTGTGTGGTACTTTTGCTGCTTACTTATCCTGCTTTTAAATTTCCTTCCCGTACCACTTATAGTTGTCTCTGTACGAAGGAGCACTGTCTGCAGCTTCTCCTATTTGACGCTGACATAGAAATAATCTGTTTCAGCTTCTCCTGTGCCAGTAACAATAATTACATAATAGGTCCTCTTCAGGTTTCCACATACTTAGTGTCTCAGTTTCTATTTTCAGTTTGTTTCTGGGTTTGATGTATCTTGTAACTTTTTGCAATGACTGCAGAAAGGACGGTCGCAAACATGAAGCATCTGTGCTGGAATCCATCCATAAGTCTTAGAAAATGTCTTGTATTGTTCTTTGCAGTTAACGTTAAGACCAACGTACCTTGGTCTTTGGCTTTCAGCATTGTTTGTATTTAAAAAATGGATATGAATGAGTCTTGGGACTTTTAGTATAATCAGCTGTTTACTCCACGACAGCTTGAGCAGGGATTTTGAAATGCCCTGTGTGGCAAAATGTTGCCCAGCCAGAGAGGTGCCTAATTATGAAAAGCAGGGTCTTTTGGTATTAAAAGGGATTGTTACAAACTCATAGCTTATGCTTATATTAATCAAGTATTTGTTGAGTAAGCAAGTCTTGGATGAAAAAGCAGCAGATGGACCATTCATCACCTTCCCCAATAAGTTGTTCCAGGAATTAATAATTTACTCCAAAACACATCAATGTCACGATCACCACCAAAGTGCCCAGTAATTGGTAAGAAACTGATCGCAAATCCTCCCAGTTCCATGCAGTGACCCCTTAACTAGGCCAATGGTTTTCAAGCTTTTTGACACTCATCCCACAAGCTTTCCTGTGGAAGAACGTTGCACTTTCATATGGAGCTGACATTTTGTAAATGCCAAGTTTTAATACTGCACTGAAGGCCATCTGCAGAGCTCCTTTAATAGGGCTTCCTACAGCTCTGCTGCTGTCTTTGTCAAAATGGAAGTTACCCCTTAGCTGCAGCATTGCTTGATCGGGGACAGCTATGCAGCCAGAGGCTCCCAGGAGTGCAAGTCATCACACCTTCTTTCAGACTTCCAGACGTGGGCTGCTTCTAGGCTTCCTTTGTAGTCCATGAAGAAAGTAAGTCATCTCCAGAGGATTATTTCTTTCACCCTAAAATAAATGAATGGGTTTCAGAGAGAAAGCATTTTCTCTGGATACTTATCTCTCCCCATTGTTTAGTGAGAACTTAGATGACCAGTTAGGCTGAGCAGCTATTAGATATCAAATGGTAGGGGAGACTAATCCTACCTTAAGTGTTTTTGTGTTATTACCTGTGAATCATGGAAATCATCACTTGAATGCGATCTCCTTTCCCTTGTGAAGGTCACTACTGACAGACACACGTGAAGGTGGTGTGTGGTTTAATACACTGATACGCTGTTTTCTTTGGCGCTTGCGGGTGGAGCGAGTACCAGCAGCCTTGCTCCAGGATCACTGCTGGAACCAGGTTACAGTGCAGGTCTGAATTGCAACAAATGGTCCTCTAGTAAATAACAGTCCTTGGAGAATAAATGTGTCCAACTGGCTTTTGTCCTATCATCAGAGAAGCGATGGTGGAAAACTGTTGAAATCAGGGTGGAGGTGGTTTTTTTGTTGGTGGTAAAACTATGTCAGAGTGTGTGTGTGTGGTTCATCCCATGTCTGCAGTTTTCCAAATGTCCGCTTTCCAGAGCAGACATTCCTGTTCTTGTGTGATAAGGAAGGAGGTCTGGCAGTGGGAGGTGGGAGATATGCTTCTGCTTTTTGCCACTTCTTCTTCATATTTGTGCCTTGGCTGTTAAGCTGAGTGTGGCAGCAGCTCTATGCTGCCACATTCAGAGGCCAGATCATGCTCTCTGGGTACAACCCAGGGCAGAAATGCAGGGGAATGGGGGCAGTGTCCCTGGGGAGACCCGTCCTGCCCCAAACTTGCAAGCAGCCAAGCACTTGCTTGTGCTGTCTAAACAGGAAAGCTAAGATTTGTGCTGGGACTTTTGAGTCGCAAATACCGGGATGCGGGAAATGAGGAGATGGGGCTGCTCTGCCTAACCCTTCTTTCTGTCTGTCCGTCCATCCATCTCCTCTAGGTTCAAAAAGAGTCTGCTGCCAAAGATGGCTGGTGGTTAGCAGTCACACCATCTTGATTTATATCCATGAGGGAAGAGGATTGGTATTTAGAACTTCAGTCACAGAGACTGAGCCAAGCTGACTGTGCCAAGCATCAGGTGTCTGATACCTGCCACAATCATCTTACTACAGCTAGTACAGTATTTATGTTCTACATTCCTTGTGCTTGGATGCTTTATTTCTTTCCATTATCTATCTTCCATTGATTCAAAAAGACTTCAAGTCCTCGTGTTGCTTAAGCTGAGGAGAGCCATATTTAACCCCCTATCTAAGAAGTACACTCCTCCTGCCTTTGGGAGTGTAGCTGTCTCTGGCTGTGAGCATTAGAAATGCAGATGGTGAGAGCAGTTAGCCAAGTGAATAGAAGGGAATCAGAAGACTGGAGAATTTGTCCTTGTGTTTTCCTGGTCCTCTGCCAAGGGATTTCCCTAGCGTGTTGAGAGAGCATCAAGCCTTGGGGATGTAGTGGGTGATGTCGTCCTGAATCGCTTCTCTAGGCAAACTTGCTGACTCAGTCTCCCTTTGCCCTGAGAGGTTTCCTAGGACTGAATAATAGCAGAAACCTGTCGTATCAGGTTGATGCACAGAATTCCCAGGGAACGAGGGTCTTTTGCCCCCTCATCGATGCTGCAGTGAGTGCAGCCTGGGGTGACAAAGCACAGCTGCACTGGCATTAGGGATGTAGCTTGCTAGAGAAGGACTCTTACTGTCCAAAGGGATGTGGCCATTTCTAGCTCCTCTGTGCTACCTGCATCCATGTGCTCAGTTTTTCTTTCACTGTCCTGGCTTGAATGGCAGCATTTATCTGCGGTTAGATCAGTGAATCTGGAGATGTCACAGTTGCCCTTTGAAAAGAGGGAGGCAGGCATACAAGAATGAGTTGGTGTTTCCATAGTGCTTTGGAAAACATTAGATGGGGATCAGAAGGGATGGAAAGGAGGACACAAGTGAAATGGCAAGTGTGAATATCTAGAAGGGGGTAAGAGAAGCCAGGGAAGTAAGGCAGCAGCTGCAGTCCAAAGAAGAGGTGCAGTGAAAGTCATGGGTAATACAGCAGATGAGAAAATCATTCTAGGTCTGAGCTGATGGAGTCTGGTGTACCCTGACACTCTATTAATTCTTCTCTGAAACCACTCTAGACTGCAACTCCATTGCTGGGCCTCACTGTCTGGCCAAGACTGAAAATCAGATATTATTAAGGAGGAATTTACTAGTAGCATTCAAGCTACAGTGATGCTAGGATGCCCTGGCTGAGGTTGGGACCCTGTGTGAGATGCAGTACAGGTGTGAAGTAAACAAAAGTCCTGTACAGATCTGAATCCTGATGGGTACACAACTGGCATAGAGCAGGGGACTGTCAAAGATGAGCAACTGAAATATGGACAGGCTGAGGGTGGCATCAGAGATGACGTATGTCCTTCCAAAGGGCTGTGGTGGACTGCAGATCTGTTGTGAGGTGTGAAAGGTGGGTGTGCAAAATCAGCAAGATGATTGAAGGAAACAGGGCAGAAATCTTGCTCTTCATGGAAAGATCCTGGGGCCTTGTGGTCTCTCCCTGACCTTCTTTGTGAGAGAGCTAACTTGAGAGGGGTAATTCATGAAGTTTCCTTCTTCAACCGTCCTAACTCCCAAAGTCAGAATGAGATAGTCTCAAAACTATTGACTTCCTGCATTTTTTTTTTCCTCTGAAACTGCTGCCAAAGTTCTTCACTGTGTGTGGGCATAATTGGAATGCCACGGATGTGACCTAAATCTTCCCACCCAAGATCTTCCCTCCCAAAACAGAGTCAGTTTTTCACATCTCCTTTTTGCATTAGCCTTCGAGACAGGAGAAAACATCCAGGGTTTTCTTTCCCAGAACAGAGGTACTTCTAATACTTTGCTCATATGGTTTTCATGACCTCCAAATTGTTACTGTGCAGCAGTTTTGTACATTTCTAATACTTGAACTCTAGAGAGTCCCGTGACTTCTGAAACTACGTCAGCATGTGCCAGCAGACGCTATCTGCATTGGCCTGCCATTAAAGTGCTTATTTCCCTTGTTTCAGTAAGGGTGCTTCTGCAAGCCCTGGACTGCAATGCCCACGGAGGGGTGTGTGGAAGACTGTATATCGTAGCCACACAGAGCCTGGGCTAATCAGCCTAAGATGTTTGATGGTCTCTGCTGAGATCTATGATGCAAGTGGAAAAAAAATGCAGCTAAACTTCCTGAATTTGTAAATAAAAAGCAAGTGTTTCGTCAGTTTGGTCTTTCAGGTGAGGCAGTGAGAGCTGGGTAACCTGTGCACCAACCGCAGTAGAAGCAGGTTGAGTCGGTTTTGCAGGACTACTGAGCACAGAGAGCTTGATGTCAGCTATGTGGGGCCGTGGGGACACTCACTGCCTCATGCAATGCTGCCCTGCTGCCCATCTTGCTGCCAGACTCAAAACTCTTCCCCCAGGCCCACTGCTTCTGTTTGCTCCTGTCTTGTTCTGTCTTTCCGCATTACCTGCCAGGTATGTTTCCAACTTGTAGCAGCAGCATTGTGGCTGGAGGCTGAGATAATGTGTAAAACTAAGCAGCTGCTTGTCTTGGAAAAGTGATTTGTTGTTATTTGGCAAGGTGCAGAGCAGCTGTGTTTATGCAGCCTGTGCATGGGAGGTAGTTTTTGACATAGTACAGGCTAATTTTGTTCAGACTGTTCTGGAAGCAGGCGGCTGTGACACTAGTTTGGTGCTAGTGCTGTACCAACCTGAGCAATGTAAAGGAGAGAAAAGTGCTTCGTCGGTAGAAGTGCCTGCTTTGTGGTTTATCATCATGCTCGCTAAAAATACTAGGGCTGCAAAATTATCTAGTTTCTTTGTTGTGTTATATGCTACCTTTTAATCAATTACTTTAGAATAATGTTAGGGAGGAATCACAAATTCAAGAAAAACAAAAAAAAAAAAGAAGAGGGTAAAGATGAGCCCTGATTTAAGAGAGAGATTAGTTTCAGCAAGGATCTATGAAGTCTAAACCCCAAACTATTTTTGCATTCAGATATGCCTTTGGGCTGTAGAATGTGAACCTCCATTGTTTCTCCTGGATGCATTGAGATTGAAATCAGACCTGCTCATTCAGAACTGATTGATGCTGATGCCACATGTTGGGCGCCAAAAAGTACTGTTGTGGTTTAACCCCAGCCAGCAACTAAGCACCACGCAGCTGCTCACTCACTCCCCCCATGGTGGGATGGGGGAGAGAATTGGAAGAGTAAAAGTGAGAAGACTCATGGGTTGAGATAAAGACAGTTTAATAGGTAAAGCAAAAGCCATGCAAGCAAAGCAAAACAAGGAATTCATTCACTACTTCCCATCAGCAGGCAGGTGTTCAGCCATCCCCAGGAAAGCAGGGCTCCATCACGTGTAACGGTTACTTGGGAAGACAAACGCCATCACTCTGAATGTCCCCCCCCGCCACCTTCTTCCCTCAGCTTTATATGCTGAGCATGACATCACATGGTATGGAACACCCCGTTGGCCAGTTGGGTCAGCTGTCCTGGCTGTGCTCCCTCCCAGCTTCTTGTGCACGTGGCAGAGCATGGGATGCTGAAGAGTCCTTGACTAGTAGACTACTTAACACACTGATGTTTTAGTTGTTGCTATCAATGTTATTTTCATACTAAATCCAAAACATAGCACTATACCAACTACTAGGAAGAAAATTAACTCTATCCCAGCTGAAACCAGGACGACATGCTGTTGTACACATGCAAGAAAGAGTTGTTTGTCTTAGTGAGAGAGGTGGCTTGCTGGGAATAGCCATGGTGAGGTTAATATTGCTTTGATCTATCATAACAAATTTAGTCTAACTTAGATCTACTGCCCATGCAAATTCCGGAAGGACTCTGGATACTGGCCATTACACGTAGATGGCAGGTGGAGAGGAAAATTCTGGCACAAATAGGAGGTATTGTCAGTACAAAGGAAGGTTGGTTAGGATGGCATACAGAAACATCTGGCTGACCTTGAAACTGAAGTGATGGTATCTGACTGTGGAGACGGGGCATAGGATTTCAGCCAAAAACATGAAGCTTGAGCTTCGTTTTCATGAAGTAAGAAATTACCGTAAAGAACAGTAATGGATCTCCCCAGCTGAGCAAACACCCCAAGCCAAGGGTAAATCTAGAAACTACATGGAATGCAAAGATAGCATGAATATCTAAGGATCCCATGTCCTGTAGCCTAGTCATGGATAAAAAGTTGAAATGAAACATGGAAAGAAAACAAGTAGTGGAGGGAAAAATTTTCAGCCTCATAAACAGAAGGAGAACGGCTGTGGAGGAAGTGGAGATGCTATACTTGAAAGAAGCTGCATAGGTTGAAGTATGGCCCAAATACTGAATTAATGCCTTAACTCAGTTTTCAGTAAGGATCATATATAAGGTTAATGTCGGTGTCTGTAGTAAAAATTTGAATGTGGTAAGGGAAATTCAGCACCTGGAGTGGAAGCAAAATTTAGGCTAATCGGTATGAAAACACCATGGTTCCTGAGTACACTTTTTTCCTTGGCTATTGAAAGAATTGGCACATGAAATTGCAGATGGATTTGAAGAGATTTTTTTATTAATCTGTAAATTTGGGAACAGAGAAGTGGCAGATACAGTGCTTATCTTCAAAAATGGGGGAAAAAAAAAACCCAGAAATTTATGTGTTTCCTAATTTGCTGCCAAAAGCATCAAGTATTGACATGCAAGAGGAAGGATGGCTGAGAGTGGGAAGGCAGTGGAAGGGGATAAAGATAAAATCTTCACACCCACACCCCCACACACCCACACCCCCCCAAGGTCAGTCATTTCAGAAGTAATTTAATATATTTTGTTAGAAGATAACTAGCTTCTTAAAAAGGGTAATGCCATGGACATAATCAAGAGTCAGGTAAAACACTGATCTATAATACCATAAGGACCTTCTCTTTCATGGTGGAAATGATAATGGAAATTACAAGATAAAGATGGACTAAGCTAAAGAGAGGCGCCAGGAGTATTGAAGCTAGGACTGACCGTATTTAATATAATCCTTGGTTATATAGATATTTGGCCATGAAGTTTGCAGGTGACACAGCTGGGATTAATATCATTAGTGTGGAGGACTGTTTTTTCTTACAGGAAAACAATTAGATGATCTGAGGATTGAAAGCAATAGCATGAAGTGCATGGTTGGTTTTTAAGAGAAAAAGAGCAAGAACTTTTGCAATACCCTGGGAAGTTGTTCCTGAGAGAGGGTGGAGTAGGAGAGAGAAGGATGGATTGTCAATGTGACTCAGCTGTAGGAAAGCCTTGTAAGGCTGTGGGATGCATCGGACTTTAAATTTCTGGTAAAGACAAAGAAGCATTAGTGTAATTGTAGAAGCTGTTTTTTAAGACCCCATTTGGAGTATTGGGTACAGTTTTGATCCCTGATGTTTAAAAGAAAAGAAATAAACAAACTGGAAAGGAGCAAAAGGATTCCTAGGATGGCCAGGTCAGCCTTCAGAAATTCGTTCCTATGAAAATAAGAGTGTAGAGTTTGTTGTTTAGTCTAGCAGATAGTAGATTTAAAGAATATGCCAAGTTTCTCTGTAAACATATAAAGAGGGAGACTACTTCAGTTTAAGGTTAATTCTGAGTCCAAAACTAATTAATTATGAATAGATTAAGTTGAAAATCGCCAAAAGCTTTGTAACCGTTCTGAACAGCTTTCTGTGTGACTTGTGGGATTGCTTCAATATGGAGTTAAAGGAGGAGATTATTTGAGGGTAATCTTAGAATAAGGGGTGGAAACTTTAATGGTACAAATCCTTGGATTACCAGTAGTGTTAGTCATGGTAAGAAAGGGATGGAGAGTATTTAACAGTAGTTAATCTTTGGTAATATTGATATTCTGTTACTGCTCTGGGATTCTGTGTGTCATCTACTGAGGTCAGGAAGTGTGTCATCTACTGAGGTCAAGAAGGACATTGGGGTGCTGGAGCGTGTCCAGAGGAGGGCAACGAAGCTGGTGAAGGGTCTGGAGAGCAAGTCTTATGAGGAGCGGCTGAGGGAACTGGGACTGCTTAGTCTGGAGAAGAGGAGGCTCAGGGGAGACCTTACTGCCCTCTACAACTACCTGAAAGGAGGTTGCAGCGAGGTGGGTGTTGGTCTCTTCTGCCAAGYAACTAGYGATAGGASGAGAGGAAATGGCCTCAAGTTGCGCCAGGGGRGGTTTAGATTGGACATTAGGAAAAATKTCTTTACTGAAAGAGTGGTTAAGCATTGGAACAGGCTGCCCAGAGAAGTGGTGGAGTCACCATCCCTGGAAGTATTTAAAAGACGTGTAGATGAGGCACTTAGGGACGTGGTTTAGTGGGGCATGGTGATGTTGGGTTGATGGTTGGACTTGATGATCTTAGAGGTCTTTTCCAACCTTAATGATTCTATTCTATGAAGTATTTGTTTTCTCCCTGGTGCAAGCTGAATTCTGCATCTGGGGTATTTGCCTTTCTCTAAAGTATCAGATATGGGTGACAACTGGAGTCAAGAGACTGCATGAGGTGTGCTGGCTCTTTTTCTGGTATCAGATGCTCTGGTGCTCAGTGGTCTGCCTTACTTGTGCACTTCTGGTTTAGCAGATGGCTACATTTCAGAAGAGAAAGGAATTTTTTCTTTGAGACTGGCAGGAACTGCAGTGTGGAGCATAGCCTTCTTCCAACCACCAGCAGGGAGTTTCACCTGATAAATTTCCTTCTATTGCCAAGCAAATAGAAAACATTTTTTGTTTCTAAACATCTCTTACCTGGTGACTTACAACAAACTTCAGTAACACAAAGTACGAGCCCACTCTTTTGGCTAATAGTAGGAATGGCTGCTGTTTCTTGGAAACTCATCATCTGGAAATGGTGGAAAAGAGGACGATTTCAGTCTATTAAAGATGTGATGCAACTGCACAGTAAGCACATTCAGCTCCTGGCTTCATCACATGCAGTCTTTCCGTTTGAAAGATTTCTTGTTTTCCCTTTCTTACTGTCTATTTCCTGAGAAAGAGAGAACATCAGAAGCAATGCTGAAATGTACTGTGCATTCCTACTTTGTCATTGTTTTATAAATCCCTGTGCAAATGAATTATTCTACATGGTCTTAAAAAAAAAAAAAAAAAAAAAAAAATTATGCCCTGAGGAACTTTGTCACTATCCTGGAAGTTTTTAGTTTGTACTCTGAGTGCTTCCCCAAATGCAGCAACTTGCTAACCTGTAAAATACAGACTTCAAGAGAAAAACAGCATTTCAAGAAGGGGCCCTCAGCCTCACTTATTTAAGCAGATGATTAAGAATAGGACTGAATTGTTGTCCTCATGTTTTATTGCACATACTCATGAAGTCTATTTCCACGTGCCTTCCTATGACTAATGGCCTTATTGCAGTATGTGAAATAGTTTGCATGGATTAAAAATAATCGTAACAAATTGCGCAGGACTGTTGTGCAATAATGCAGACGGGCATGAACAGACACAGAAAATTCCAACCCTTCTCTAGGCTTCTATCAAGATGCTGCTAAAACTTTTAAATATGTATTTCTTCATTGTCTTATCGCCATTGGATGTGACCTTTCCATACCCTGAAGTGTAAGAGAAGTCTCCCATAGACACAAAAAGGAAACCAAAAATGGAGAGAGCATGATTTCCCTGTGACTTGTCTGAACAATGAGATAATTCAAGGGAAAATACTGCTGTTCTCATTAAGGATTTGTGTGCATTTTGCTGACTCTGGTGGGTTAACCTTGGCTGTCTGCCAGGTGCCCACCTTGCCGTGCTCTCAGTCCCACTCCTCAGCAGGACATGGGGAGAATATAAGATGAAAGAGCTCATGGGTCAAGATAAGGACAGGGAGATCACTTGCCAATTAGTCACATGCAAAACAGACTTGACCTAGGAAAGATTCATTTAATTTATTGCCAGTTAATAACAGAGTAGGATAGTGAGAAATAAAAACAAAATTTAAAAAACCTTCCTCCCGCCCCCCTTTTTCCCAGGCTCAACTTCACTCTTCTATGTCCTCTCTCCAAGGCGTGCAGGGGGACGGGGAATGGGGGTTGTGGTCAGTTCATAACACTTTGTCTCTGCTACTCCTTCATCCTCACGCTGTTCCCCTTCTCCAGCATCGGGTCCCTCCCATGGGCTGCAGTGCTTCATGAACTTCTCCAGTGTGGGTCCTTCCCACGGGCTGCAGCTCTTCAAGAACTGCTCCAGCATGGGTCCCTTCCACAGGGTATAGTCCTTCAGGAGCAGACTGCTCCAGCATGAGTCCCTCAGGCCACAGTTCCTGCCAGAAAACCTGCTCCTACGTGGCTGCATGGGCTGCAGCGGCACATCTACCTGCTCTGGTGTGGGGTCCTCCATAGGCTGCAGGTGGACAACCCACTTCACCATGGTATTCACCATGGGCTGCAGGGGAATCTCTCCTCCGGCACCTGGAGCACCTCCTCCCCTCCTCCTTCACTGATCTTGGTGTCTTCAGGGCTCTCTCTCTCACATTTTTCTCACTCCTCTCTCTTGCAGCTGCTGCACAGCATTTTTTACCTTTTCTTAAATATGTTATTACAGAGGCACCACCGGAGTCACTGATGGGCTCAGCTTTGGCCAGTGGTGGGTCTGTTTTGGAGATGGCTGGAACTGGCTCTGTCCAACATGGGCTTAGCTCCTGATCTCTTCTCACAGAAGCCATCCCTGAAGCCCACCCTGCTACCATGAGGACCCTCTCAGGCCTACCATAGTGCCTCCACCGAGAAGACATTAAGTTTAGACTCCCTTAGGCGATGAAGAAGTCCAAACGTGGGCTGCTGTTATAGTTTTGAACTACACAAATGTTTCTGGGTTCTTTGTTATATAATATGCTGCAGTTGTAGAAGACTACTAACCGCTCTGAAAGCTATGCACTTTTTTAAGCCTTATTTCTAAAGTCTGGCATACTAATGAGCTGAGTGTCCTTAGGAAGGTCCTTACAAAACCTGTTGCAACTGCCTAAGCTTTCCCTTCTCTAATGGGGGGAAAAAAGTCTCTTCCCTGTTCCCATCCTGAGGCTATGCCCGAGTCTGCTACCTGTTTTCTCCTACAAAGCTGTTCCTGCTGCTCTCTTTCCCTGCATCTCTTCTTCCTGTCCTAGGGTACCCTGAATCACATGCAGAAATGCTTACTGGTTTCTGCTCCAGAATCAGATGGTCCCAATGAGCAAAGCAAGCTGGAAACCTGGGAGGACTCCAGCAACATGCAGGTGTGAGAGAGCTTGGTGAAGGTATGATAATGAAAGAGAAATGAGTCTGGCTCCCAGACACATTAGCTCTGCTGGACAGGTCACTGAGGGCATGCCTATGTGAGTGTCACACATTTGATCCATGCAGGTCTCCAGTTGACCAACACACTACACCCTGCCTTGCAAGGAAGGCCAGGGATGGTGCTGGGCTGGAAATGGGGCAGAAATATAAATGTCTGCAACCAGGTGCAGAGACACAACCAGTATATCCCTCAGCAACCTTCAACAGCAGGGAAGGACATTTCCCTACATTCACCTGAAAGCTTTCTAAATTAAGCAGATGTCAGCCTGTATAAGTTATTACAGCACTGCTGAGACTGTTGGGTGATGACCTGGTCCTACATGTTAAGAGCATGGGGGTTTTTTAAATCTAAATCTTCTGTCTTGAAAAGAGTTGTCTCACCAGCTAGAAAGAGGATTTTTCACACCATCTGGCTGATGGTCCCTATTCAAGTATTCTCTCTCTCTCTGTGGCCAGCAGTACTGGGAAGAAAGCTTTGAGCCGCACACAGGACACAGACACAATAAACTTCTCCTGGGGAAAGTTTCTTGCTGATTCAGAAACTAGCCCTTGGATGTGGGAATATCAGTTGTAGGGATGGATTAAAACCATTATTGTTTCATCAGGATCTGCCACATCTCCTTGAGGATATCTTTGTTACTAGCCAAAATGACGTTTTAGGATAATGCATTGCTACTATTTCAAATACCCCATGCCTAAAACTAACTAAAATCTTATCTAAGTACATTTAAACTTTAACATTGGTAATTTGTATTTGGTGGATTTGAGCCATAAAAGGCAAGGTGGAACAGTGAATTTGGTCATGTCCGCTTGATGTTGTTTCAGAGCCACTAGTCTTTTTAAAATTAAAAAAAAAAATGCAAATAAATGCTCTGAAAAGGCTTAAAAGTACAAGGTGATTTCTAATAAGCTTCAGTTTTGTTCACAGTTGTTTTTTTTTTTTTTTTTTATTTCATCCCTTTTATGTGTTGTCCTGCAATCATAGTCTTATTCATACATTACAGGATGTGAAGTATTTGAGACATTTTCATGCTGAATAAACCGAAGACCTAAGTTTTAAACATAGAAAGCTTTCTCTGTTTGAAGTGCAGTATGTTTTTCTCTTTCAGTCCTGTTTGTGTGTCTCTCTGTCACTTGTTATGCTGTTTTGATGCTGTTACCTATTTTGGTCATAGACTTTCATAAGCCAAAGGAGCAGATCATTTGTGAAGTTTTCGTGGTCACTGATTCTCATGTGTAGTTTCAGAGAAGCCATACGATAGCGAAAGGAGGAACGTAACGAATCCTATCTCAACAGGATCTGAAAGGGGATCCACACAGGGTATTTTGCTGAAGTTGCTAATTTTTCTGTGTGCCCTAAGCAGTAAATCTCTTCTCAGAACCAGAAGTCAGACATAAATGAAACGCAGCCAACTGAAAGGATACCTGTGCTAATGTTCATGCAAATGATGGGCTGCAAGCAGAAAGCCTCCCCATAGGAGTAACTCTTCCTGGCTTGCACACCCTTTCCACTCTGGATGAGAACCTGCAGGGATCAAAAATCTGGTCCCTGTTGTCATTGGCAGTCACGCTCCAAAAGTTATCCATTTTGGTGCTGCAGTACCATGTTTGTGATTCATAGCCATCATGTGTTTGAGTAGTATATCTACGCTTAGTTGTTTCAAATTGCTGTGGTCTTTGTTTATTGAGGAAAAAGAGCATTAAACCCCAGCTTATCCTGGTGTAAAGAATTATCAGTGGATTTCCCCCCTCACCCCCCCCAAGTTTCTTGATCTGTGGCAGCATTCTTTGAAATGATCCCTGTAGGGCTGGTCCAGGGAAGAAGGGAGGTGAAACTTTGATGTCTGGCAGAGCAAATGGTTTGAGGAGGAAGGATTCTGCTTGCCCAGGGACTGGGGGTGTTTTTGGACTAGAGGAAGCCTATGTCAAAAGGATAGACTCCATTTTAACTACAAGTGAAACAGGCAGCTGCCACTTTAAATCCAGAAAGGTGTCATCAGCGAGCCTTTTAAACCAAAGAGCAGGGGAAAATTCCCAGGGAGCAAAGCACACAAGTTTCAAGATGATGCAGCCACGACTGATGAAGCCACAGAAGTTCTGTGTCTGTGAGGAAAGGGTGGAGGATGGTGTTGCATTAAAGGCTGAAGTAGCCTAAGTTGTCATTATAAGTCTGGTTGTGTTCAGTACGAACAGTTCACTGAACTATCACGATTACGGATGCACAAATAACGACATACGCTTCCTCAGTCTGGTCGCGTTCTATGAACTACCACGGCCACACTCAAAAGGTTTGGTCGCGTTCAATGAGAACTATCACGGCCAGATTAATGAGTAGCGCAGTTTATTGAAGCAACAGMTACACAGGTTCTTTGGATTGCCGGTGATAAGTTTGCTGCCTACAAAGCACGTGCAAATACCAAAAGTATGAGTGCTACAAACGCGTTAAAAGATATAAAGTGACTCTATAGAGATTTCTAAGTTTCCCGGGAAGACACTTGGTATGACCAAGTGTTCGAATCTTACCCAAAGGCGTCCCAATGGGGGGGAAGAGAGGCTYAGCCCRTYGACTGATCCCAGAAGTTGGAATAGTACACAACGATGATATCTTCCCTAACATTCTCTCTCTCACAAGCTATTTTTATATTATTTTTACCTTTTAGGTGGAGCTTGAGTGACTCTAGTCATACATACCTTTGTTATGATTSGTRTAAAGCTTTCTCGCTTCGTTTTAAAGGTATAGACYAGAAAGAATTCAAAGCGCAAGCTCAGTGAGGTGTGGTCGCACCTTGGAGGCGGGTAACTTTTGGGATGGAGGTGTGTTTTGGTATTATAATGCAAAGAAGTTCACTTAAAAGGACAGCATTTCATCAAAACATGACAGACCGTTGGCTCAGGGTAGTGAATATGCATCTTATCGAACCTTCAAGTTCCCAAATATTACAGAGCCTGGCCACGGTGTCTCCGCTCCGCTTTCCGTACAGTTCCTCCTAGAGTCAGCACACCAAGCTCCCCTGATGTGTTAACATCTAAGATTACAGGCCTAGGGAACTCCCATGGATTCCTTGCATACCAGCCGCACTACACCCTGGAAGCTTCTTCAGTGCTGTACCTTTCTTTAAAACATGGATATAAGTCGAATTTTTGGGTCACCTCCTGTCATCATTCCACAGATGGCAACAGTCTAACAGGAAAAGAAGAACAGATGGGACCAACCAAGTTCTGTTTAAATGAAAAGAAAATCAAAACAGTGGTGCAACCATTTCTAGGCTAAATGTGGTTATGCTACATGTATCAGAAACTTGATGGACAAAAGATAGTGGTATTTCTGTTAACACCATGACAAAAAGTAGAGAGGAGAGACAGAGCGAGATCATCTGCTGAGGAAGAAGTGAGGTAGATATATGTATATTATATAATAAAGAATATGTATTTTATATTTCTTTAAAATACATATAGAAGTCAATTTAGACTCAAATCAGGTGAATGAGCTAGCAATTTCAGCAGTACCACAGAATCCCATGGATTAAAATTCCAGGCCTAGATAGGAAAAGTATAGTTTAGGGTCTGTGTTAACGAGTGCCCACCAGGATAACAATATTGCCTGTGATATACCAAGGGAGGTCACAGAGGCTGCAAGGGCAGGAAATGCAGTCGTAATGGGAGACTTCCACCACCTCTCCCTTTTCCCCACACCCACAGATTGGGCAAGTGTCACATCAAGACATGATGTACCTAAGAAATTTTGAAATGCAAGTAGTGGCGGCTTCCTGGAAGAGCTAGCAAGGAAGCCTCCAAGATGCAGTGGAGTCCCTTCCTTTCTCCCTGTGTATCAGACATGGTCCCTAAGGCTGTAATCGCTCTGTACCAGCGATTGCATTGCACTCTCAGCATCCCTGCAGGAGCCATCAAAGATGAAAGAAAAAAAACCCTCCACGCTCACAAACATAGTCAGCTTCAAAAAGGGAAGTTACATAAGAATGAGGAAGCTTGTTGGAAGAACAGTGATAAAAGATGCAGTAAGAGAGTTAACCTTTCCAGGAGGAATGGGTTTATGACCCACATTGGAGACTCTGAGCCAGCATGTCTTGCCCATCCATAGCCAAGGAGGAGCTAAAGGAAGCAGCTGGCTGAATGGCCAGGCAAGGGTGGTATTAGCAGCATTCTTCAAAAACCTAGGTCAAATGAGGAAAATAGACAGATTCTTGAACTCTGGCAGGTCACTTGTAAAATACAACAAGGCTGGTAAAAAAAATCTGAGGAAAGCATGTCCTTTTTTTAAGCGCTTCTAGAGCCTGCCAGGTGGGTAGGGGCTGCCCAGTACCAGACAAGCACCCACAGGAGGTAAGGTCTCAGCAGAAAAGCTAAACAAATCATGTGGCTTTACATTTGATGTGGGAGGAACAGGCACGTTTCCTCCGCTAGTGCGTGTCACAGCATCTGCTTAGCAGGAAGGTGTGGGAAAGGTGATGGGATGAAGCTTAAGTGGCTGCTGTTGGTCACTGGTTGCTACACGGAGCTTTTCTCTGTTGCAGTACCGGTCTGAGAGTCAGAAAAACATGTAGCAAAACCACTTTGTAACCTTAGACAAATCATTTATGCCCTGCTGGGTCTTCCTTGCTCTTCCTATAAAACTGGGATAACAGCTTTCTCTTAAAAGTCCTCCATCAGTTATGTGGGACTCCAATACCGCAGCAGTCATGCTTGTGCAACGCGCTGTATAGACAGGTCTGGTTACTTGTGTGGGTAACTCCCTGCCCGTACCTCCACACCATCACCTGCTTGCAAAGAGAGCAACGCTGAATGAGGAACCTCTGTGAGCCAATATCCAAACATGATATTGAGGGCTTGTGAGTCTGTTTCTTTGAGTAGCTTATTTTTCTGAATAGCTGAGATGCTTTGAGCCTGATTTCTCAGGGGCTGTGATCACAGACATCCACCTGATGGTGGGAGACCAGATCTTCTGAAAATTGAAAAGAAGTCAGGGCAGGGGTAGGGGTTGGTTTGATGTGGCATTGGGTTGGGCAGGGGGGAGGCAGTGTTAAGCATTTTGACTTAAAATTTAGTCTAATTTTAGATGCCTGAATATCAGGAGTTTAGCAGAAGGTAGGCTCTAAGACCGGGTCTTTACTTTGTATATTAATTAACATGGGCATTTAGAGCTAAAGAGAAAGAGCACAAGTATGGTTGGTTTAGAGAGAGACCTCCTTAAACACAGCTAATAGTGCAGACCTGCAAATAGCTGGAAGCGCTGGACAGCCCATGGGGCTACACAGGAACTAGGATGCTGGTGAAACAGCATTCCTTAGCGGACTTATGGTAGCTCACAGCAGATAAGAGATGTGTAGTCAAAGAGAAATATGTATAGAGAGAAATTCTTGGACATGATAATTAAATTGCAACCTATCTATTTCCTCTGGAAAAGAAAGTATCCTTCCTGCTCAGAATGGGAGATAAATCTGAGACTTGATTCTTCTCTTGTTTATAAACGTTGAGTAAGCAGGTCTTTGTGCACAATAAGAGTCTTTGTAAAATATGTCAAATTAATATTAATACTAGCTATGCTGCAAAAGAACCGAAAATTAAGATTAGTAATGGCCACTGTCCATACATCAAAAGCAAAGCAGAAATCTCTATTAAATACCTCAGATTGCACCTGTGTTGTTAAATTACCGTAAAGATTGATTGGTTGAGCATTCATGAAGCAGGAAACGCAGCCTTATCGCATCCTATGCAGCTTTGGCTTGGTTCCCTGTGTACAGAAATCAGGGCAAGCTTTTATTCACTGATCGTATTCTCACTCCATGTTTGCATGCTCCAGGACCTTGCCTTCTTCAGGGCAAGGACGATGATGTTCCTTAACGTTTTTGGGTTTTTTTTGTTAAGGGTGCAAAATGACCTTTTCATCTAACCTGCAGCTATGGATCCTTGTAGCTCTAAAAATCAGAGTCCAGCATCTCAAGTCAGAGAATGAGGAATGTACAATTAATAGCTACTCTTAAAAGATTTGGGTTTTGTTAGTTGCTTAACATCACACAAATATGCTGTTGGCAGAAGGAGGGACAAAAGTAAAATAATCAAATCATCCTTAAGCCATCTATCTGTGAGGCTACTGTCTGTCAGCTTGCAGTCCTCTGTTCTGTGCTCCATGTATGTCCCAATTTCTGTAGCAAATACAACAGCTTAGACAGACTAGATCTTCCTTTCTTACAGGATCAGGTCCACCCCAATGGACATATTTGCTGTGCAGAAAATGAGACCTGGTGCTGTGAGAATGTGCCATGGCATATCTTGGTGCACACGCACACAAATAGCTAGAATTATAATTAGTATTTGCAAAGCGGTTTACATTCTGATACTTCCTTAAACTTTGAATACTTGAGCTGATGACCTGAAAATACTGTCTTTTAAAATGTTTTCTTTGTGCCCCTCTGTTAACAGTGAAGGAAGAGAGGCAAAACAGGACTCGGGTCCTGAAGCATTAATTAAATAGAAATAAGGTGTCAAAATCCCAAAGTGGACCCCTGAAACTTTTTGTGCAGTCTCCTGCAGTGCAGGGAGGGAGAGTCTGCCTGAGCCAGTCTCCAAACTGGAGGTGTCCCAAGCTCTGCTTGAGTTTGTGCCCAGGGTGGCCCAGTCTGGACAGCACTCAGCACAACGCTGCATTGCTCCCTGGCAGTCCCGGAGCACAGGAGGACCTGCCTTCTGGGTGCCAGTTTCTCCAGTGGGCTTCATCCAGTAAATATTTTGAGGATCTTAATAGAAAAGAATTTTGGCCAAGTGAAGAGACAGCAGCTAACTCTGCCTGCAGTAAAAGGCAGCAGCGGCCCTCTTTTGCTATCACCTCTGCTCTGGTGGAAAGGGCACACAGTCACCACCATAACCCATGGCAAAAGGTGAACGGGAAAGCCCCAAGAAAGCACGTCTCCAGTTCAGTACCTTTTCCTCATCTGCGGGTGTTTTTGTTGCCAGTGTGGAACAGCCACAGGCATTCAGAAGAAATGATTGTGTGCTTTAAATTATTTTCCTAGGAAAAAGTATGAGGTAGACTTACAGAATCCCCTGTTTATCTGCTTTGCTCATATAGTTTAGCCAAGTGGAAACAGACCCAGATATATACTTAAGTAGGAGGAAAAACGGGGAAACTCTGACTTATTCTAAACACACAGCCCCAACAGACCATGCACAAAGGGACATAATGGTAACACAGAGATGAAAAGGAGACCCAAGCACTGCTCTGAAGGGACAAATCATCTGAATGTCTTTATCACAAGGGATTTGGGTCTTCTCAAAGCAGCTTGAGATTCCCACTCTGCCAGTTTCGAGTGTCACAGTGGGTGGCAGGAAAGTCATGTCTGTGGAAGATGTGGCCTTTGTTGCTTACTATTATCCAAAAGGGATTTAGCACAGAGCAGCTCTGTGGCACGGGATTGAGACATTGTTAAGGTAGATAGGACACATATTAGCGTATGAATACAAAGGGAATATAAGTATGGGAGAAKATAAATATGATTGTGAGCGGCAGGGCTGCAGCAGAGTGACTGCAGGTCATTTGAAGTCTTCCCAGCCATACAGAGCTTCTCCAGAGGGGCGAGATGACAATTCCTTGCAGGGTTTTTTTGCAGGCCAGATGTAGGGTGCTGCAGGGATCACAGCTTCTGCATATTCCTGGCTACACCTGAAAATTGGACATCCACGTTCTTTGCATGTCCTCATATTTTTCTCCATCTCCAACCAAGTGAGATAAAGAATCATGTTATCCAGATTTTTGAGGGGAAGGCGGACAGAGCGTGAAAAGCCATCATCATATCGTTAAAGTCCTGGTTCAGGAATCAAGGCAGAGGTACTGTAATCCCAGATCTCTCCCAGGTTCATCTGACTTCATGCTAATCACTTAACCACTTTGCACTTTGTTTCCCTACAAGCTGGAATGTGAATTCCTCTTTTCTGTACTTACAGCAGTTCAGCTCGCAAGCAATTTGGGGCAGGGAGTTCATGTTTATGCAGTCCCAGGTACCACAGGCCCTTTCACTCAAATTGCATTAATAAACAGCTAGYGGTAGAGTAACCAGGTGGCTTTATGTGTGCTATGCAAGGGAAAGACTGCCCACAAAGCAGGCTCCCCCTGGGCATATCAGGAACTGTCCCACCAATGCCATAAGTAGCCAAGTGAGCAGGTAGACCTAACTGAGTGAGACTTCAACTACCTGCTTACCCAACAGGCAGAGCTAAGATGAAGTATGCAGGTGAATTCTAGTAATGGAATAGTAGTTTTCTGAGCACTCTCTGAATAAATGTCTCCTGGGTCTCAGTTCTGATCTTATGTKAATAGCATCCGTCCAAGTTCATTGGGGCAGAGCCAGGACAGCTCCATTGTCTTGTGCTTTAGGATGCATGGAGGGCTGCAGGACTCCAATAGGATTCCAGGAAATAACATCAAAGTAATCAGAACCATATTTTTATTGCATTTCTTTGCTCATCTAATTAACAGTAGCAATTAAACAATTATTTAATAGTTAATAGTAAACAATTAGTCAAGCCTTTATCCTTAGAGGCATACTTAAATCCCGGTTCATATTAAAGTTACCCCGATCAACTGTCAACACAAAGCTTAGGGTGATCATTGCTAAGGGCAGGATGGTGTCCTCAGCCCCCACATATTAAAAGGACAGATGATTAAGCAGGAAATGTTACTGTATTGGATTTATGTCCTCGGTCTCCCCCGCTTATAGAAGAGTTACTATAAACAGTTAAAGATAAACTGTTTATATGGATTTCCCCACCAAATAATATTAGTACATAACCAGGCTTGTGTTTTCAAAGCCAAGGCTGTTGTGCAACCATCTGAATTTCAGCACATAAACAAAAATAATATTTAAAAAGCATACATATAAGCATGTTGATAGCCAGGAAAATATTTCTTTATATCTTTTCATCAACAGTGAAAATAAATTGTTTCACTTATACTGATGATAAGTGATTTTATAGGCCAGCCTGCAGTATATGTGTATATATGTTCTGATTCCTTGATATCTTCCCTTTCCCTCTCAGTAGCCCAGCTGTGTGTCAGGGTTGAGGTCTGTACCTGGCTAGCTCCAGCCCAGCAGGGTTTGGATGTCCTCCCTATGGTTGGAGCCTGAAAGTCTTGAGAGCCTGTGGTACCCGGTAGCATTTTCGTGTCCATAATACACAAAATCCATAGTGATTTGGATCAAATTCTGCTGTAGGTATGCTCCTAAGGTGGTCTTTTTTTCAGTGCTTTGTCAAAATGGTTTTGTCGTCTCTGCTGATCTTATGCAGGTATTGGCCCATCTTGGAGGTAGAGGCTCCATTCAAGAGAGGGGATAAGCAGGACTGAGTTTCTTTTGAGGCTCATCTAATGGCTTGTACCTCTGTTGTCTGACATAGCAGCTTTATCTAAGCATATTCTTTGTGGAACACTCCAAATGAGGGATGAGAATCAAAGCAAGGTTTCTTATCCCTGAACATTGGTCGGGTCCTTCCAGAGAGGATGCAAGCCTTTTACTGTGGTCTCCTGGGTACCTGCTACCACTGCCCGGCAATATCGCAGCATCCCATGTACAGCACTGAGGTCCATCAGGTGGGAGAGAAACAAGATCTGTTCTTTATCCAGTGGCAGGAAAAGCTCATTGCAGAGGGGTTTCAGCTCTTTGCCCAGTCTGATTTCCAACTTAGATTCTTGTCTAGACAATTATCTGCAGTGAGAGGAAAGTGAAGCTGGCTGTTAGCTGGCTTCTCTGGATCTGTCTCTGGTGTGTTCATGAGTAAACTGAGCAGTTCTTCCAGTGGCTTTGGGACAAAGGGGGATAGYACAGAGCAGCTCTGTGGCACGGGATTGAGACATTGTTAAGGTCGATAGGACACATATTAGCGTATGAATACAAAGGGAATATAAGTATGGGAGAAGATAAATATGATTGTGAGCGGCAGGGCTGCAGCAGAGTGACTGCAGGTCATTTGAAGTCTTCCCAGCCATACAGAGCTTCTCCAGAGGGGCGAGATGACAATTCCTTGCAGGGTTTTTTTGCAGACACAGAGCAACAAAAGGAATTAATTCGGAAATTGATGTGAACTTTGCTATTAATATTCATCAGGCTTCAGACCGCAATGCAGGCTTCCTGGAGCATTATGTTTAACAATAGACAGATAACTTCCCGCTCCCACTGATAGGTGATCCTGTGCGTGGTTCCTAAACGTTGTAAAGATTTTGTATCTTTTGTCTGCTGTTGTCTTGAGAGGTTATTCTGAAATATAGAGTATGAAGACGGTTACTTTCACTTCGGTCTACCATACAGTTTTGCCTGAACCGCAAAAGAAAATCCCGTACCAAAAAACAGAACAGAAGAGTACATCATAAAGCATGTAGCTGAATAATAGATTCTGGTAAATGTTGTTCTARACCACCAAATGTTTGATCTTGTGATGTGTTTCTTCATGGCCTACGTGAAGACTAAGCTACTATAAATTGTCATCTTTCCCATGTAAAGGGGAACATCAGATGAAAAAGCATATGCTGAGAATAAAAAGATTATAGAAGTGTCAAAATTCCAGGAAAGATTTTAACAGCAGTTACGTGAAAAAGCTGCTTGAGTTTAATTCCTTATGGTTAGGAAGGGTCTGAGATCAGGCTGTTTCTCTGCATGCATCTGTGTATCCTCTGTACCCACACTAAGCCCTCCACCTATTTTACACAGCTAGTATCAACTAAATAGGAAAGTGGAATCATCTCAAATTACTACAGTTTTGACATGGGTGGGCTGACTAGTAAAAGAGAGAGATCAGGGAACGGTTGAACCCCACCACACAGGACGGTGTAAGCTCCAGGTCCTGGAAGGGCTTCCCTCAGAGCTGTATCTATTTTCAACACTAGATAATCCAAGCACAAAATCCAGGTTTATGGAAGAAGTAAGCTTTGTTCATCTCGCTGCTTATTAAGCTGCGTGGCTATACCCATCCAGTGAGGGCTGGAAATACTGCCAATACATGGGAAGTAAGTTCTGAGTTACAGAATCATAGAATAGTTTGGGTTGGAAGGGACCTTTAAAGTCATCTAGTCCAACCCCCCTGCCATGGGCAGGGACATCTTCAACTAGATCAGGTTGCTCAGAGCCCCGTCCAACCTGACCTTGAATGTTTCCAGGGATGGGGCATCTACCACCTCTCTGGGCAACGTGTGCCAGTGTTTCACCACCCTCAGCGTAAAAAATTTCTTCCTTGTATCTCGTCTGAATCTACCTTCTTTTAGTTTAAARCCATTCCCCCTTGTCCTATCACTACAGGCCCTACTAAAAAGTCTGTCCCATCTTTCTTATAAGCCCCCTTTAAATATTGAAAGGCCACAATAAGGTGTCCCCGGAGCCTTCTCTTCTCCAGGCTGAACAACCCCAACTCTCTCAGCCTTTCTTCATAGCAGAGGTGTTCCACCCCTCTGATCATCTTTGTGGCCCTCCTCTGGACCCGCTCCAATGGGTCCATGTCTTTCCTGAACTTCTCCTATCTACTATCCCTTCTCCTGAAAAGCAGATATTGAAAGAGGAGATTCAAGCTGCAGTTGCCATAGTTCAAAGCTTCCCCCATGCCCAAAGGGGAAAGGATTCAGCCATTGCTAGTTCCTCACTATGCGCGGTAAGATTTTCCAGCTTTTTCTTGAAAAGAGTTGTGCCAAACAAAACTCACTGTTACAGATTCACCCCTGATTTCCATCCCCACTAGTTTTGCCATAGTCCTTTTTCAGAAAAGTACTTAAACACATACTTAAATTTCAGCTCTGCTCTTTAGGCAGATGCTTAAATGAATGGCTAGTGCATCGGGTTCTGTGAGCTGTGTTTCCGCTTACGGTGCTGATCTGGCTAATGAAGGAGGAAAGAAAAGCTGCAAGATGAGTTGCATTAGAGACCATCAGAAAGGCAGAGTTTGAAGAGCTGCCCTGCACCTACTCTGACCCTTTCTCAGATTGAAGACTTCAGTACTCAAAGAAAGCTGCCTAACTTTAAAAATAGGGGCTGCAGAGGCCTGTCAGGCTTCACTGGTGTATGGTTTGCTTCCTCATCCATTCAAAGGCCTTTTCTTGACTTACAGCTCAGAGGCTGCTCAGGTGTTTGGTCTCCTTCGTATCAAAGAGTATCTGCCCCTGCCTCACTTCACCAGTCGTGGGTGTAGACTTGCTGTATGTGAAGGGAATGTCTAGGAGGGTCCCGCCCTTTTCTATGGGAAGATAATATTGGATACTTTTAATATTGGAGAGAAATTTTGCCTTTAAAGTTTACAATGTGAGGGCTTCACGTACAATTAACTTGATCTGAAAACATTTTTAAAATTTGAACCTGATGGTTATCAAAAGCCAGTGGTATTAATTATCCCTGAGCTGCAAGTTCAGGGATCAGCTTTAGATCTGGAATTTGAAAGCTCTTCCCAGCATTCAGCTCCAGCTGTACAGTTTTGACTCACATTTGAAGGAATTTGAGACAAATGCTAGTCATGAAAAAGAAACAAGACCTTCTGTATAAGTTCATGGGCTGTGGGATGAGCACAAAAATGCCCAAAATTGGAAATTGCTGTCATACTCCTCCCTACCATGTCATGCAACACTTCTTCCATGCATCTCAAAAGTTTGTATAGGTTTCCTAAGTTAAATATCATAACGCGGTCCACAGCATGTAACACTTAAGTAAACTATAGCTTGTTGACAATGCCATAATGGTTTCCATACAGCTCTGATTGTTAGTATTTTTTTTTTTATATGGTTTACTTGATCTTCCGTTATTGCTAGTCTCAAATATTCAAAAATTTTGACTGAGACCTCAAATATTGTGAAACCAGCTGTAAGATCTGAAGATTAACAGAAGCAAAATGCTTAGTTTCTGTTGTCTTGGAACTTTTTTATACCTTTGGTTTCTTTTTATTTTTTCACTTTTCCTCCAAAACCTCTCAGGAAAAGAGCAAACCCTTTAACTGAAACCTGCGTTTCTGGTATCTGGTGCTGTGGGAAAGCCACTGGCAAGGCTCGTGATGAAAGTTTTGTGGCACTGTTTGAGGAGAGGTGGCAGTGAGCTGTCAGCATTGCAGGAGAGTTAAGATGAAGGAAGGGAAAGGAGCACTGGGAGCAAAAGCCTTGTGCATACAGGAGAGGGCATCAGCCAGCCAGACCTTATTTCATGTTGGAAATGTTTGAAGGCCTTGAGATGACCCAAAGCCTTCCAGTAGGAAAGATGAGTGCCGGGGAACCTACAAGGGTGGAGCTGGGGGAAGGTGTTGCCTGTGATAGCAAGAAGTGAGCTTGGGATTGCAGRATGAAACAGCACCCAGCTCTCACCTCTTATGCTATCATGTAACAAAATACTTTGTGATTTTATACCAGGAGTGAGTCATATCCCTGTGACTTCCCTTCTTTGGCTCTTCTGTGAATTGTTTACTTTGCAAAGACAGGACATGTTGCTTCCAAATCCTTCCTACTTCTTCAGAGGTTTGCCAGAAGGGTAGGCAGGGTGCTGGCCCGTATCAGCAAATGTCTTCTGCAGCAGCATGGCCATAACATGAGGCAGTTTCTCCAACACCACTCGGTGGCTGAGCCCTTGCGCTGTTTATCAAAAGGTCCAAAAGCAGATGTGTTTTCTGCATTGTGTGTAAAGCCTATGCTAGCAGTACCCAGTGACTGCTCTGTGGGCACTGGGAGCTGAGGTGCTATGGGATCTTTCTGTGTAGGGATGGCATGAAATCAGAATTTCTTTTCCACATATTAATGTTGTATGTCAAAGGAAAAAAATGCTGTTATGTTCTTTCATCTCAAATGAGCTGAAAGGTGGGATTTGCCAAATTTACCCTGAGAGGGCCATTTAATACAAAATCGGATTTCAAAAGACCTGAAGCAAAAATGGGTTTCTGCTTCCCAGCTTGCCAAAGCCCAGGGATCCATAGCACAGGCAGGTGTTCAACGAGGCCAAAGGGTGGCACCCACAGTGGGTGAACACTGTGCTGGCCAGCCTGCTAACACCACCGTACTCTGCACCACAGTTGCATTTCTGGCATTTGGAAGCTTTTTTTGTCCACTTCTGGGATATTGTGAATGTATCATACTGTTTTCTTCAAAAGAGGAAAAAAATAATAGAGACTTGAATCCAGATGTGTCACTTTCTGGGTTTATTTCCTGAGTGCTCTTACCACTGCTTTTACTGTCCGCACTGAGGATGTTTGGTTAACACCTTCCCTTGAGTCCCATGATCAATTCTCATGTCTGCTTGTCTGGACTTCTGGTGACCCTAAGGAAATCACATCATCTTGCTGTGCCTTTCTTCCCTATCTCCAAAGTGCTAATACATTCTTCCCCTCTAAGATATATTTTGCTTATTAGGCTAAAATCTGTGATGACATGGGCTGTCTTTTGCTCTATGTGGAAGTGAAGTGCCCAGYGCAGTGGACCCCTGAAATCAGGAAGTACCAGAGCACAGAGAAACCTGGATGTGGATGGGGGGTGATTCCTCCCAAAGCATCTGCTAGTGCCACCTCACATGGTGGAGCAGCCTTTGGTGCGCTGGGAGGTGAAGAGTCTGGGCATGATGCAAACCCTTCCCTAACTTGGGAGAAGAGAGCAGGAAACCCGAGTGCTGCACCTCAGCTGGGGTGTGTGACCTGTCACCAGAAGCCTGGTGTCTAAGGTCTTTTGGGTTGCACCATTAAACCTCCACCCAGTTGAGAAACAAGAGGGACAAGACCACTAGAAGACCCTGTCTCACTAAGAGGATTTATGGGAAATATAACTGTAAAAGCAGTTGTCACTCTGCAGGGATAGGAGTAACAAAAATATTTCTCTACTGGTTCTCTTGGCAGACTGTTTTCAGCAGTTTTGAACTTCCCATGCACTCATCTTTAGAGCTGAAATTGCCAGTGCAGGATTTTTGTGCCAGGCTGAATTTTTTCCCTGGAAAATTTCCATCGGGACACTTYATTCTTGCCCAGGAAGCACAGGTTACGTTGTCCAGGCATTTCAGAGCACCCTACTTAGGTAGCCATCCTCCCGCCAGGACCAAAGCCAGCTTGCTTAGCTCCAACATCCTAAGCTGCATTACCTCATTGGACTGATTTGCAGAAGTCTTGAGCACTGGAAGTTACAATCAAAATTAATGATAGTTCTGCTTATACAATAGAAGCTACTCTGAAAAATYAGGTCTTTAGGTAGTTTGCTTCAAGCAATCCAAATTAAAGGTCATCATTCACCTTTCCTCCACGATTGGGCTCCCTGTTTGCGAAGAGAGGACAGCATCATCCACTCATTTCACCGATCAGAAAGTTTACCTTGTTTTTGAGACACATGCGTATGTACTATGCAATGTATACTTCATCTTCAGAACAGGGTTCTGCATGACAGAAATGGGGACAGAAAAACTCTCAATGCACAGTACATTTATTAACCAGCACGAGCAGAGAGTGTGTGGGAGCTGTGCTGGGGCAGGTTTTCAGGCACTACTACTGCATGTTGTATCACTCACCTGTTCTCAGAGAGCTGATGATGGCTCTGGACATAGGATGCTCTCAACACATCGGCAGCGTAGGCAGAAACCACTGTGTCTTTGGGCAGTTCRAAACTGGGACTGCTTTGCCCCAAGGTCTGCTGGCTACTCCATCTGACTGGCCAGGCTCAGTAGTGACTTTCAGAGCAGCCTGAGAAGCCCCTGTAATGGTGGTGTTCTAAACAACGTGTGTCTGTGCAACATCATCAGAAGTGTCTCTGTGCCTACTAAGAGGAAAGGCCGCGCTGGTTTTGATGTGCTTTGCGGCACTTTTTGCCTGAAAGTCTGAATTGAATTTTCAAATCATGCCAGAACAAAAAATAGGCAACCTCTATTGACTACGGAGAGCATAGTGTACTGAGGTGTGGTGTTGATAGGTGGCTTGTGGCTGTTTGTTGAACAGAAAAATTGCTGAATATATTGTGGTTACTTGTATTCGAGTATTTATTTTTCAAAAAATCTGATTATTCCTTTTATAGGACCACATTTTGGTTAATTTCTGAAGACACAGAACTCTCTACTTCAAGGGCTATTTGCATCTCTGATCCTGTGGGGGGCTGTGCAGTGTACTAAGCTTCTGGGAAAGCAGAAACTCCCTGAGTCCTGTAAAAAAAAAAAAAGCATTTTTTCCTGGTTGAAGGCACATGACTAGCTATTTATACAGGCAATCTCATGATGCATTCACTCTCCTTTAAATCATACTTCCCGGAGATTAGAAAGCACGTATAATTAAAAAGCATTATGGCATAGAGAAATATACTACTTTTTCATAACCCCACATCTCAGTGAAAACGCTCTCCAAGTGGCAAGTGATAATTTCAAAACATCAATAAAAGGAAGTTTTTTATGTAAATGACTATTTGATTTGATTTGATAATTCTGCGTAACAATTTTCAGAGAGGCAGGATTTCCAACCTGAGGCATTTGGGGAACCTTGTCTTTTAGGTCTGCTACACATTCCCAGATGCCAGGGGCAAGGCAAGGAGGCACATTTAAATTTTCAAGGAATCTGAACAGTTTGGTCACTGGCAGGTTGGGGAGGAAGGGCTGGAGTGCTCTTCTTATTTCTTGACATTCATGATGCTGGCCCCGTTGAATGTGAGTACCATTGTGTGAAGAGCTTTATAGGCATGTCAGGGGCAAAGCCTGGCTCAAAGAGAGAAACAGACAGATTTTCCTATTTATTTCTGAAGTGCAGGGCAGGGATGGGAGGCCTAACAGCTTGCGTAAGAAGCCATGGGAAGCATCGTTGTGGCCATCCATCATCTCTGCTCTGAGTGACCTTCTGGTGGGCGTGTTGAAAACATCACATGGAGCAAGGAGGCCTCCAGGCAGTTTCACTGCAGTGGCATTTCCACATCTGTCTTCTGCTTTCATCCCTGCTTTGGGTGCCTGGGTCTTGGAGCCAGATCTTCAGGCCAGGGTGTTGCAGGGTCTGGGATTTTGCTGGTCTGACATGTAGAACAAGGAGTCCTTCATCCCCAGTGGACCCTTTTGGGCTTGTTTTATGTCTCGGAAAGTAACTGGGGAGGGTGGTGGTGTGTGTGTCTTGGCATAACAGCTTCTGCCAAATGCTGAAGCCTTATTGCTTGCCTCTCCTGCCTGTTGCTTTTCCTGCCTGCATCAAGGCTTAATGTGCTTTGGTGTCTGGGGGCTGCCCTGGGTACAGACATCCCCCCTTCTCCCCGTCCCYATGCGGCTGGGCCGCATGCAGCTCCCCTGTGTGCTGGGAAGAGGACCCAGTTCGGCACTGCCCCGGGACTGTGCAGCTCAAACTAACTGTACTCCGTGCTGATACTGCCAACCTCTCAGAGCAGAAGAGGCAGTTTAGTGAAAGTAGATGAAGGGTAGAGAAATGCGTCAGTCAGTCTTCTCGGTCCGTATCAAAGAACTGAGATACACTTGCGGTTTGTAAGTAGTTTAGTGTTTGTTTTTTTTTTATTTTAAACTAAGGGAAATCAACAAAGTGACGTAAGAACAAGAGTAAAATTTTAATCGGTAACAGCTTGTATGAAACAAAACACAGGACTGCAGATGTCTCTGCAAAAAGTTGACTCTCAGTTCTTTAGAGTTACAATATATAGAATGTAAAATTATAAGAGCAAATAGCACCCCTAACTGCCCCAACCCACCCCAAATCACTGTTTATTTCCAGCCAGCTTCTCAGTTGCTTTGCTTTCCCATGAAAATCCATCCACAAGGCTGTGACATGCTCTGAGGAATGGTAGAGTAGTTTTCACCCATGAAGGTAGGGGTGGCAGGAAAGCAAAGCATGGAGCCCCTGGGAAAGCCTGCCCAGGCAAGGGAGAGGAACCACACCATGGAGCAGCTGAGCTGCCTTGCAGCCACAGCAGCCTGCTTTTCCAAGAGCACTTTGCCTTTGCTGAGGTCTTGAGACTTTCCTGTGATCTGCAGGTGATTCGATGCTCATCCCGGGAAGCAGAGCAGATAGCCAAGGCCTCGAAGCGAGCAGCRTCTCAGTACCTGCTGGTTCCCCAAGCAGGTGAAGGATGTGCTGCTCCCCTGCTAGCTCATGTTTCCCACCTCCCTGCTGCAGTACTGGATGGCTTGTGCTTTGTGCTGGGTATCGAAGCTGTGCCTGTGGGGGGGAGGTGGTAGGGAGCGATGCTCAGCCCTTCCCCATTTCATGTCAGGACTGTGTCTGCCCTGCCCTGCTTGCAACACCCGCTACACAGTATAGTAAAAAATGCTGGGAACAGTTCTCCAACCCTCCACCCTCGGCTCTCCACTCCATGCCCACTCTCCTCATATGCATCTTTCTATYATTATCTCTTCTCCACAATCTCTACTTACATACAGCAACTTTCATTGCGTTTCTGTGCTGCTCAGCCAGCAGTGATGCATCCTTTATGGCAGCTGGATGCAAAGCAGCTGCATTGGCTGGATCCGCAAGCTCGCTGTGGTGTGCGTGTCTGGACCGCGGCAGGGAGCTGACATGAATTCACAGAGGTGCAGCACTGCTTGTGCTTGACTGGAAAGGTCCTTGTGCTCTGAACTACCCATGAAGATGGAGCTTCCTTGGGGAAGCTCCTACATGGTGTTTCTCTTGCTAGTGGCTAGAGAAGGGCTGAGAAGCTTTCCTTCCATCACAGACTGTTTCTGAACTATTTTGTCCCTCTGCTCTGGACACGTCACTTCATGGGCAGGTTGTGTAGGAAGGATATAGAATACCTTAGCTTTACATAGCACCTTTCGTTAAAAGGGATCCAAGGCACTGACATGTACCCAGCTCTGAAATGCAACCCGCTGCAGAGCAGAGCTCCTCCCCAGCTCAGAACAGACTGAATATAGTGACTTGTTTTTCCAGGATCTCAGAGTCAACCCCGTAATGCATCAAGAACTTTTCCTCCCAGAAGCGTCTTTCTCTCATACTTCGTGATGATCAGGTGCCATCCATTATTACCAAAGTTTGCTATTCACTTTGTTTTACACCTTACTCTGTCACTGCAGGATACCAGCCTACTATGGCATGTACTCCAGCAAGTTGAATTTCATACAAAGAGAAATTGCAGACTCTTCATCCATGCCCCAAGGTTTCCTGGAGGGAATAAGGGAGGAGCTGACTCAGAGCAGAATCCTGCTATATTTTATACAGGCCCCAATAAGTCTGATTCCCTGCCAGAATATAGTCAAGATGAAAATTTCCCTGACAGTACAGCTTGTCTCCCTTCTGCAGGAAAAAGGGTCTCCCAAAATTTACCGTGCCCTTTTCATCTCCCAGCTTTGGTCCCACAACCTTGTTGAGGAGGATGTCTGGCTCTTTCTTCAGCACCAGTGTAAAAGACTGTTCCATATCTTCTTTGCGGTAGACCTGAGCGTAGATGAAGTAGTTGCCACTCTGCTCAATTATGAGGTACTGGTCACGGTCCTTCTGCACGAATCCGTCGCAGTGCTCTAAGTTCCACTCCCAGCTCATGGCACCTTTGAAGTTTGGTGTAGAAGACTCTTTTACTGAGGAAAACACAGACAACATGGGTATGGTGATTAATTATGTTTAAGGACAACCTTGTTCTGGACATGAGCATGTTTTGTTACTGTTTCCCATTGGTACATCTCACTCCCCACTCCCTGAGTTTTTTTTTTATCATTATTATTATTTATTTAGTTATTTTTTATTATTGTTGTTGTTGTTGCTGTTGTTATTATTGATCTTTTTGAGTTTACTAACTCCTCAGAAGTGCTAGGAAGGGGTCTCAATCTGCCAGGAGAGGCTGTGAAGGACCCTCATGGCCATGGTGGCTTGGAGGGGCTCCCTGCCAGGACAGGTTAGCTGCTGAAAGCACCCTGGAGATGGGGAACCTTCAAGGCTGAGGGTTGGGTCAGAGCTGGTCTCTAATAAGAAAAAACTCATGGGCAGAACTTCAGCCGGATCTGAGGATGATGACGGTGGTTACAGTAATCTCCTGCTCACTGGCTGCTGTGGTTATAATCCTTCACAAGAGCTGAGCCTGCAGGATCTTCCCAGATTTCCCCCCTTTCTCTGGAATGAACACATGCTGTCAGCATTAAAGCTAACAATGGGTGGCAGCTGTCATATCCCTTGCCGCGCGCACTGATAAACTGGGTAAGGAGACAGCRACGTACCGCAATGTTAGCCTGTGCATGCTGTGAGGGCATGTGTATCTGCGGTACGTAATGTGGTGGAGTCCTGATGCAGAATGGATCAAATACATGTAACGGGGACACCCAGCTCAGGCCACAGTTCTGGTCAGTACCTTCAGCCGCTGCATCTGCCTRGGGAGGCTCCTGGCTGGTTAGGGTCTTGCACAGTCAACAGTGATTAGCTGAAGTTTTATGCATGCAGAAGTTTTTCATTGACTTAATTAAATCTCTCTGAGAGTCTGAGCTGGTATATGGGGCGTTACTTTAGGACTGCCCTAGGCTGAGCTTAGGGAACTGATGACTAACACTTGGCAGCAATAAATCTGACCCTTGTGACGCTGATTTTACTGGCCATTTTCAGAGAGGTGCACGTGGCCGATTCTGGCAGAGAGAGATGGTTGCTGGCTGACAGCCCTGGGTGCAGAGCTGGGGAGCTCTATTTGTCATGGCCACAGTGCCCTGTGGGCTCTGTATTTCTGTGGTCAGAACTCACACCTGTCCTTGGAGCAGTTGTAACCAGGCAYGAGGGCTGTGAGACAGTCATCTGTGTCACAGCACAAGTCTGACAAAACCAGAAAGCGGGTCCAGCATCTCCATACTTACAAGATCCGTGTGCCCAGCATGACCCCGGTGCCTGTGGAAGGAAGCAGTGCTTGGTCAGTGTTTTCTGCTGCAATTTCTCCATCTATCAGTGAGCTCAACAGAGGAGCATTATCGTTACAAGAACACAAAAGCATTCTCCCAGGAAGGGAAGTAACATTTTTATCCATCGTTACAAACAAACGCAAGCAATGATTTGTTATGAGAAAACAGTTGTTTTCCAACAAAGTTTGAAATGTTTAAAATAGATCAGCATTTTTCATATCCATTTTGGTGGTATTTTCACATATTTCACAAAATAAAAAAGACAACCATCAGCAGTGCCTAGAGGAGGTCTATGCTTCTCTTGGGTGACAGGACTTTCATTTCATCCCTGGACTTGGCTCTCGCGGACTGTCACAAATGATGTCTCTGTGGACAAGGACTCGACTTAAAGCCAGTGCATACACATGGGGAGCTGCACAGTGTTGTGATAATTCACCCTCATTAAAACCATGAACCTTTCATTCTGCACGTCATAGTTTGAAATCATTTAGCACTGATTCGGTGCGTGGCAGAGCTGTGTAGTAGCCGTGYACCGCAATGCTCGCACATGCCGCTTTTCTGTGGCACTTTGTGCTCTGAGAGTGGCAAAGGTGTGCTGACAGCGGTCGCCTCTTCTTTGGAGTCTCTCTCAGGCTTTGTAGCCCCTATGCAAGGAGGAAGAAGGAAACATGGAGGGCTGAAGGGATGCCCTCAAGGTCACACCTGATAAGCAGAACAGGGAGGACAGCTTCTGACCTTTAAGGCTACTTCTCTTTAACTGCTACACTGTGCTTAGCTCAGGGCGACAGGCGTTGTGCTTTCTGATCCACTAGTCAGACCAGCTTTCCAGTGCCCTTCCAGCCAAGGGAAGGAGGCGGCTCCACGGGTGCCCAGGTGGTAAACTGTCAGTGACAAGAGATTTCAGTCTATTCTTGTGACTCATGGCTCGGTGTTTGCTTATGGAGGTCATGCTCTTCCTACACAGCAGCTATGTTCTCTCTCTGGCCAGTGCCCCTAAAAAGCAGACTTGGGATCAACTTACAGGCACAGGGACCCAATTCTGTCTTACATCTTAATGGATGCAAGCTCTGAAATACTTAAAATTGCTATTGAAGCACAACCTTATCTGTTCCTTAGGAAGTTGCTGTCCTGAGTGCTGGGGAGGTTGTCAGCTCCCTTGCAGGGAAACACTTTCATTACCCGGTCCCGCTTTCCCAAATTAACATGAATCAACAGGACTAAAGGCAGTTCTTTCACTTACTAAAGCAACTTTCTGCAATATGAAAAAAAGGGGGAAGAGTGGAATATGTGTGAAATGCTGGCTGTATCTGTGTGCTCATTGGCATCAGAGGGATGCAGTTGTGACTGGAGGTCACAGAGCTGCTGCTTCACAGCTCCCAAATAGATGAGAAAGGCTGTGGGAGCAGGGCTAAAAGTACCAAAGTAATTAAAAAAAAAAATATTTTTTTTTTTAAATTGTCTGCTAAATGATAGTGCTGTAAGGTGCACAGCAGGCTCCTCTCTTGTGTGAATTTAGCAGTTTTCATGTTTTATAGAAACAATCAGTGCCTTGTAGGATCAGTCCTCAGAGGTGTTCCTGCTGTCATTATGCCAGAAGCTGGCAGACCATGAGAACAAGCCATCCTGCCTCTTAACAGAAGGGGACTTTTTCCTTGTCCCCTTCCTCCCCAGAACTGGAACTGGAGGGAGCTACGTCAGAGCAGGATATGTAAACCAGCATCCCAGACTAGCACTTGGATCCTCCAGGAGACTGATTCACAGTTTGGAAACCAGAAAATAAAAACCTGGCCTTTAGCAAGTGAGCCACTTGGCTCACTCCTGTATCTYGGTTCATTACCATACATACAGATATAGACAGAAAAAGCCCCCCGGAAATCAGTTAACGAAATGCAGAAGACCACTTGACTCGGTAACCGCTATTAGGGCTGGATTGTATTAGCACTTGGTAAAATCAAGAGTGAAAAGGCTTCATGCCTGGTGAAATACCAGGACTCCTCAGCCTCTCCTGTCCTTACAGAGCATCATCAGTTGATATCACATTAGGACAGCGTACATCATTGGTGCAGGAGAGGAAACAAAAGAGAGTTTTTAAACTTATGGAAATGAAAGTAAAATGCTGAAGATATTTACCCAAGGGATTGACGGAAATGTTATCAGCTGAAATCTTGGAAAGTAAAAGCATTAGCTGTCTCCAAAAGAGAAAGAATGACTAGGTTGCAGTTAGTTGATAGCATCAACACAGCAATGTTAATCTTTAGGAATAATACGTGTGTTGTATACTCCAGAGTTAGGAATTTTGCTTTGTCCTTACCTGCTTATGATGGAGCAAACAGAAGACTACAGAAACCAGGGCTGAAATCATAGTCAAAACAAATATTAAAGCATAAAAAGCCACTTTACAACACGGGAATTTCCTTTGCTGTGGAATATTTCCATTCTCCAGCAAGTTTGGTGCTTCCATGATGCTTTATCCTTGAGACAGCTAGAGGTGAGGATGCAAACAGCACCACGGTTGAGAAAGGCACTGCCAGAATTCCTGAGGTCCTTATTGCCGCAGCAGAGCATGGACACGATTATATGCTGGAGATTTCCCCATGCTAATAAAGCCAAGAGGAGGAGCCACGGTGTGTTTCATCACTAGCCTGGGCTAAGAGGCAATGAGTTAGCATTTCCTCATGAAACTGAGGCAGAGAACTTTCATTTGGCTCCTGGCCCAGAATGACCAAAATGAAACTCCGGCAACAGGCTGCAAGGGCTCCGAAAAGCACCTTGGACTTTCATGCAAGGAGTCAAGTTTACCAACTCTCCAGCAAATGCAAAGTGAAGGGATGAGGTGCCAAGCACAGGAACCTCCCAATGGCTGCGTGCTATCTGCTTCTGTCTCTGGAGGTACCAGTGTTTTTTATGGCTGAGAAGTTGGCACCAGATTAAATCTGTTTCTCATTTTGACAGCACAGATCTGAGCACTGATAACAGAAGGGCATTTTTGCAGTTCCCTGAGGACGTGATTCATGCAGTAAAAGTGAAACTGCGCACACTTGAAAATATGATTGCAAGTGAGTACTGCTGTGGAGCCGCAAGTATAGCCTTAGCAGCAAATGGAAACAGTTGCGTGCAACCACCAGCCTTGACTTCCACRCTGACGCCATTTGAGGAGGAGGAGGGAGAGTAGGAAAAGAGTTGGGATTTTGTAAATGGCTTTCAATTTGCAGTTTGAAATGAGCTGGCTGATTTTCAGCCTTCTTAAAATAATTTTTAGTTTTGCCCTTTTTATTCTTTCTTACCTACTTTTTGAATTCCTTATTGTAGGAACAAAATTGTGAGTTAGGAGTTGCGTGGGGGAGGCAAAAAAAAGAAAAAGAAAAAGGAAAGAAAAAGCAGATAGGCATGAGAAGTAAAAAACAAAGGAAAACTAAACAACACCTAAAAGAAATACAACTTTAACTGTCAACCTTGAAAGTAGTTTCTATTTTTACATTCTGCACATTCTTTTGAATTTGCTTTCAATATGAAAAAGTGTTCTTTGTTGGTGTTTATTTGAAAAAGAAATTCTGACACACAAAGATGTCACTTAGAGGTCTCTGCCAGCTCTGCTGCGTTCCCTTGCTGGGGATGGGATATGTGGAAAATGTCCTTTATACGCTTTAGTCTTGCTTCTGTTCTTCCCCCTCCTCTTCCCAACCTGCGGGAGAAGCCCAGAAAAGTCCCAGAAAGCTGGTGCTTGTTCTCTCCTTCAGCTGTAAGCATCGCATGCCCCAGGGTGGTCCTCTGCCCCCTCACCTCATCCCATGGCAGGAGCACTGGTACTTGCATGGTACCTAAAAGGAATTTGTCTAACCTGCTCTTAAAGACCCCAAAGAGGCCCTCTGTTCTAGGGCTCCACTGTCCTTAAAAATGTGGAGTTTCTCCTCAGTCTCCCATGGGCTTCCAGATTAAGCCTGTGGCCTCTTTCATATCCACCGTGGGCGCAGAGAACAGGTTATTCCTTTCTCTTTGCATCAGTCATTCACAGACCTGAARTCTGTCCAGAGGACAACAGAACTCTTGGGAGACGTTTTCTATGCCTCCAAATATCCCAGTTTTCCTTTGGATTATGTGTGACCCCCCTTTCTGGAGGGGGGATATTTGGGACTAGACACAGCCCTCCCACACGTGTCTTCAAGCTTTCATGTACAGCGTGATGYCTGCCTTTTCCAGTGAGTGTCATCTTCAGCCTGGTCCCAGCACACTGTAGCCCCCAGATGCTTTTCTCCCAAACTGTTTGTTCCATATTGCATTTCTATTGCAAATCATTCCTGCTTAGGCAGAGTATAAACTTGCACGTTCCTCTTTCTGAATTGCATCTCATTTTTACAGATCCTCTCTCCAGATGTTTGATATACATCATCTCGCCCTTGGCGAGAGATGGAAATTGTTATCAGCTGATCACGCCATCGCCAGCCCAAAGCCACTCACGACCCTGGCTGCTACTCTCCTGGCTTTTTGCAGTCAAACCTGGAGCTTCTCAGAGGAAACGTGGGTTACTCAGAGCGAAGTGAAACATGGGAGGGCAGTGGTGGGGGCAGCAGCAAGCTGCCTGCTCAGGGCTGGCCCCTGGCAAGGTTGTTTGCCCCTCGGGGCACACTTTAGGGCAGGTTCAGGGCAAGCCGTGGGAAAGGAAAGCCCCAGACAGCCTCAATGTGACTTTCCTGTGGCCCCCCAGCCCATATAGGTTTTCTGCCTGCCTTAGTGGTAGTGACTCCACATGACTAATGTCAAGGAGACGGGGTACTTTCCACAAACTCCTTCCTAAAAAAAGCAATTAAGCACTGGGCCTGTGTGGGGAGACCTATTAACCTCTATGATATATGCCTTCCTCTGCACCCTGCCCTGGAGTGACACCAGGGAATAGCATCATTGCTACCACAAATAGAGCTCAGGGGCAGAAAATKTCAGTCCTGGTACCCCAAATTTGCCAGTTACTTAGATGAATACAGGGTTAAAATGGGAAGGATCATACAGGGGAGGGATTGTACAGGATCAATAAGGGGCTGGAGTTGAATACTTCCAGACATCAAACAGGCATTTCACTTGGGTGGAGTCCAGCTAGTATTATATTTATTTTATATTAATCGTATCATATATTATGTTAAGCACGGATACAGTAGCTTGTGTGACTCACTGTTAAGTGACAGCACTTGAAGGACTGTGGCCAGGGACTGTAAATCTGCCTTTCCATCATGTCATCTGTAAATATACTGCCTGGTGCATGGCGGGGAGTGAGCCCCGGTGCTGCAGCACCATGCCCGGATCCCAGTGATGCTGCAAGCCCTGTGCAGGGCTGGAGGAGCCCTGGCAGGAGTTGGCAAGTGGCAGCATTTCATTCTGCAGTTCCCACCAGGCTCAGCCAGGCTTGGAAGCAGCGAAAGCACTGTTTAAATTCAGGCTTTCTTTTTATTTGCAAGAATATTTATGACTGCATCTCAACTGTATTTTCCCTACAGACCCCAGCAGTTTTTGTTCAGCCAGCATTTAACCATGTTATCCCCTGTTAAAAAACAGACTCAAACTAAGCCCAGCAGACCAGAGGATGCGATCGCCACCACATTTGGGCTCATTTTCTTCCTCATTTCTCGGCACTGCTCAAGTAGCCTCAGCTCTCGGAATGTGATTTTGCAACAAATATGTTTATTGACAGGGCGCCCACCATGTGCTGGTCTTGTCCTTCCTTTTCTTTCCTTTCTTTCTCCTAACAGCCTGTTAGGAAGGGATGGAAACAAATCCAGTGTAGAAGCAGCCGCGCTCCGTACAAAGGAGCAGGATGTGATTCTTGCCTGCCTTTTCTCCCTCACTTCCCTTCCCTGGTTTCTTTAGAAGACAAGTGTTTGACAGGCTTTGCGCTAGCAATGTCACAGCTCAAAATACACACAGTTTATCTCTAGCCTTTGAATTTCCATTGTGTTGGAGTGCATGGGTGCAGGCGTTTGACTCTGCCAATTTTTAAATATGAAATATGTTAAGATGATTAAAGCAGAATGGGAAATTCATGTGCTCAACTGCTGTGCAGTCCTAACCTCATTTCCTCTGCCTAAGCCTGGCCCTGGGGACTTGCGGTAATTTCACAGCTCAGGCACAGATTGGGACTCGCAGACTTGCCACCTGCATATTCAGGCGGGAGCTTTCCATTAGCCTGCTTGACGCAATGTGACGACCTTCATTAGCATGTTTGTCCCAGCCCCTCGCTCAGATACCGGACTGTGCTTCGCAGCCTGTCCCTGGGGAGCTGCTTTTCAAAGCCTCAGCAGTCACAGAAGCCTGTGCATTTTTCATCATCAAATATAGCACCACCCAGTATAAGTATGAAGTTTGCTTTAACCCTGGAGTAAGTTTTCCAAGTCCTGACCAGCTTGTTTTCAGTGACAACAAAGGTTGCCCCATCTTTACTTTGTGGCACAGCCTTTCTTTATGTGTGTTTGTGGGAAGACTGGCGTGTTTCCAGTTGCCACAGCTTTCCAAGGATATGAAAGAGGCTTAAGAAGCACAGAAAAGCCCTAGTGGAGTTTCAACCGCAGTCTGCAGGAGTAGAGAAAAAGAAAGATGGGTTCATTTGAATTTCAGATCTATCTGTTGCACCGTGTGTCCAGGCATTACTGCTGTCCTCATTTCCCTCAAACTGAGTGTTTTGTTGGGGCAACAAAATCCATGGGCAAAACTGGAAAAAATTGGCTGCCATTGGGAAAATGGCAGTAGGCAACCGTGGCAAAATGCCTTGTCGGGGCAGCCCACAGGCACTGGTCAGTCCTATGCCTCAGGGCCGTGGGGTCTGTGGTTGGCATGGAGCCGCAGCAGGGACCACACCGGTGAGTCCCCCAGCGAGAATCCCTGGCATTAGGCGYGAAGGAAGCAATCGGACCGCACTGGCACCCTGTCCTGGCAGCTGGTGCAGGCAGCTGTTGGTGCTGCTCCTGCTGAAGGAGGCTGAAACGCCTGCATGGTTTGGTGTGCATTGCCTTCTGGTACCTGCAACCACCCCATGCCAAAAGTACTCTTCTAAAATGTGGGCAAGCTGCAGTGAAATCTCTAATGTTGGGTAGCTGCTGCAAACGCCTCTCTCTGAATCAGGCTTCATTTGCTCTAAGGCCTAAACATTGCTAGCAGTGCGCAACTCCACACCTGATAGTGAAAATATCTTGCTTTGATTAGGCTGTACTGAGGGTGCACACCAGGACCTACGGAGGCTCAGTGGGAAGCTTGCTGCTCCAGACGTGTGCTTCAGACCCTGCCACAGGACTGACAGATACTGAGTGGTCCACCCAAGCTAGCACTGAGCCGGGCTCTGAAACAGGGGTGCAGAGGGGGGAGGTGGGAGTGATAGTCTGACAAGAAGCACTTTTTGCACCGGTGTTGGCCAAAGGCCCYAGCTAGTGTTAGGAGGACAGCAGCAGTTACCAGAAAAGCCCTGAGTGTTTCCCGCTGCAGGTTTTTTCCAAAATGTGGTTCTTTACCTGAGTACAACAGACAAATTCTCAGCTTAGCAAACTCTCCTTCCTTAAATACTGCTTGCGGTCTCCCTGGGGTGCAGCCTTCTCCCAGATGTTTGGGAGAGTCCTCTGATTTTGCCTTACGCTGTCAGTGAAGCAGTGGCACTTCTGAGATTGACAGCTGGGCTGAGCCCTGCAAGAAGGACCATGACACCCGTGCAGTGCAGCTGCCCGCAGCACAGGGGGGGATTCCTCCAGGGCCTTGGAGGGAGCCCAGGCACATGAGCTTCCCCCAGAGCACAGCTGTTGGAGAGATGCCTGTGCTTGAGCTGGGGACTATGGGCTGTACCAAATCCATGATGTTCCTACCTATGTTTTTCCCTTGGCAAAGCATGCTCAGTGTTAAAGACTTGTGTCTTTGTGTGTTGTCTGCCTTCAGTTTCTATCCACTATATTTCATTTGGCCTCTGGCTGCCAGGTTGGCGAGCGGTGTGATCTGAATAGTGACTGATTTCAGGGTTGGGTGAAGCATAATAAATGGGACCTTAGATGGAAATTTTCCGCTGTGTAGTTGATGTTGTGACCAGTGATTGGAGCCTAAATCCAGCAAAGCCAGCAGCTCCTGGAAGAAGGCTGGAGGCAGCTCCAGGCCATGAGGTGATGGGCAGCATGCCCTCCTCTGAGGAGAGCTATGGGAATGGGAGGAGTGGGAAGAGGGTCCGAGTCCAATTCCCACCTGACGTCTACAGCAGGCTCTCATAACTCCAGGGGACCTACTGACATGGATGGATGTTTTGTGTTTGAAATGTTCTGTTGCACAACAGATGCTTCTGGTTTTGGTTTTCCAAAAGCTGTGATTCCTTATTCCTGTTCAGAGCTTTTGGTCTGAGATCAAAGAGCATTTCTTCTGATGCACGATATCAGCACTGCTCCTACATCGTCCCATGGAGCCAGGGCAGGTTCAGGGCTGCAGGCACCTCCCCACCAGCAGCAGAGCTGGCCCAGGGTTTTGTCTGGCTCCCTGGCCACACTGACTTCACCCCCTTGCTGTGTTGCTAGGTGTTGGTTCAGGCTGTGTGTTGACTGCAAGATGGCAAAGTCATCCTCTGTTCGTGGTAAGCTCCTGAGAACGCAGGGGAACAGGACGGTGGTGCGTGCTGCCTTTTTGCATCAAGCGAAGTGTCTCCCTGCTGCAACATGAACTAGGTGGGCATACACTGCCTGGCCTGCCTTCCACCTGCTGGCAGATGAATATATCACAAAATTTGCAAGGTGCAGCATATGAGGATGGTGAAAAGGGAGAGGGGAGAGCATTATGCTGACCTTTGACAAACTGCATTTATTTGTAACTGGGAACAAGCTGTTGCAAGTCTCCCAGCTTCACGCAGTTCACCTGTCCCCTGTGTTTTCTCCCTCCATGTCATTTCTTCTCACTGGTGCCAGGTGTGAGTGTCAGGTGGGCCAGCTCACAAAACAGGGCTGCACTTCTGAGCTCACCCCTCTGCTCCTGTACTCACCATCTCTCTCAGTAGCCTCCTTCTCTTTCCGCATTGTCATCTCAGAGTTAATGTTCGCTTCCTCTTGGTCTCCCTTAACCAGCAGCCATGTAGGATGGTGCTGTCATATGTAAACACCGCAGATGACGTGTCCTCTACCCTTCTCTTCCTTTCCCTGTGCCAACTTTCCTCTGCTTTCCCTCCCAAACATTTTTCCATTTTGTATTTTCCATTTGTGAACGTTTTAGCATTGTAAAAGCCAGATCTGCCACTGGTGCTCCACCAAAGGTAACCACTCTTCCCTGATGCAGCTGATAGAGCTACCACGATGAACTTGTGTGAGGCATAGGTGGTCCCATACCATGGTGTTTCCCAGCAGGGATTTCGCCAAGTGGTGGGAAATCCCATGTTCTCTATTACATGTGCAGGCAGATCAGAGTGGCAGCTTCTGTGAACCCAGCATTTGCTGGTTGTCAGCACTTGTGTTGGTGTGGTGAGGTTGTCTCTGACACACACTAGTGTTTTGTTTCTTTGGGGGGTGTTTGTACTGGGTTGGTTCCTCCTGCTTCTCCCAAACCATTAYGCAGCATGCATTTTGCCAGGTCACGCACTCACCTTGGGCAGTGTGTCCAGGCTGCTGTGATTACTCTTCTAGATAGAAGTGAACATGCAACAAAACCAAGAAGAAAGGTTTTCTGCAGTAATATGTTCAGGACAAGCAGCAGGGGTGCAGGCTCTGCCTCCTCCATGCTGCTGTAAGCTTTACTCCTCTAAGTAGCAGGGAGAAGCAAGCCTTGCTTTGTACCTGCTTCTAAGTCTGCACTGAGCATGTAGGGTCCCTGAGATACAGTGGTGTCACCCAAAACAAACTGCAAGAACAGCAGCCCTGCATCTCCCCTCCGTAGGAGACCGGATCACTCACGCTAATGCAATGACTGGTGCGAAGACGGGGTTTGTCCCTCCCAGGTCACCCCTCTCGGAGCCACTGGGCCAGGCTCTGCAGAATCATCTCCATTCATCGCTGAGACTCCTCCATGACCACAGACACTAGGGCTTCTTTTTCTTCCCTGCAAGTCCAAAGGTAAAAGAGAGAGATGCTTGAGAGGATCCTGTCTCATCTCAAGCATCCTCACCAGTTTCCCTCTAGGCTTAAACCAAGAAAGTGTCCTAGCAGGTCTCTGGGTTTCTTACTTGCTCCTTTGGTTTGCTCCCCTCACAGCAATCATAAACTGCTGAGCGCAGCAGCGAYGGCAGCTGTGCAGGAGCCACAATGGGAGCTTTTGAAGGGACTTTGCTATAGATCTGAGTATGAGGGGGCTTGGGACAGTCTGTCCTAGACTGAGCCCATGAAATGATGCCAGCTTTCCCTGGGAGCTGTCTCCATCCCCCCATACTTATTTCCCTCTCAGCAGCCCTTGGCGAGAGGGGTGTGCTAACTTGGAGCTGGGCAGTATCCACAAATATCCCCTAGCAGCAAGAAAAAAGATGTATTTGAGGAAGAGGAGGAGCCTGTAAGTCTGACCAGTTTCCATTCAGTAGGAAGAACGAAAAGCAATTGCCTTGTTTTATGCCTACTCGGTTCTCCTAGTTCTTTCCTGTGAAGATGTGTCAGACAATCTGATGGTGGAGTTATATTTAGCCACTTTCTTTTCCTTGTTCTCTAATTAGCTTTTCTGTTTCCTTCAGTGGCAATGCCTATAAACACTAACTGTTAAGGTAGCCGATTTGCAAGCTACCAGAAACTGTAACAGGAAGAAATCTCACGAAAGGAAGCAGCACAAAGACAGTAGCAGCACCGTGTGGTTTGGATACTACTATATTGCGACAAGGCTTGAGTGTCTTCATCAGCCTAATGGAAGAGAGTAAAAGACAGAGAAATCATAGAGCAATATTAATTATCTTTGAATGTGTTCCAGCGTGTGCCAGTGGTTAGAGATGGATAAGGGTTGCCCTTTGGGCCAGGGATGCAGGTCCAAACTTGGTGATACACCTCATAGGGAGACCTGCGCCAGGCCCTCAGAAGTGCTTGCTCAGAGCTAAGGGTGTCAGGGCCATCTGAGCTGTTGGTGCTCTTTGAGGAGGGCTGCAGGGATAACAGTTTGGGACTCATGTTGCAAATGCTACTTTGTGAAGGGATTGAGAGTCTTCATCACAGAGCCCACTCATTCCCCTTGCCCAAGTCCTGCATTCAAACTGAAACATGAGCAGGGGACTCCAGATAGGGAGATACTTCTCTATCTGAAACCCTGCAGTAAAATGGTGATTTGTCTAGTCCAAAAGGCTTCAGAGTCCTTCTCGATTCCTCAGCCGTTGTCACTTGGGTTGGAAAAGGCAGTGTGACCTCACTCTCTGCTCTGCTTCCTCTTGCTGCGGAAGCTGGAGAGCTGTGGCATTGAGACTGTGAGCGTTAGCAGAAACAGTGTGCGTGGGACAAGGCGAAAAAGTTCTAATTATTGCACAAAGTCTTCTAAAGAGGCCAAATAGAGAAGTGGTTGGTCTCGTGTTTGTGCTCTCCTTACCCAGTGAGTACCGGTGGTCTTGGTTTAGCTAGAAAATCACAGTGGTTCTGCACTGGCCTCAGAAAGTCTGTTTGACTCAATTATTTTGCATACAGACGGTTGACTTAGTTTTCAAACTCTCAGTAAAGCTGTCCCAGAAAGCTGGTGCTTGTTCTCTCTTCAGCTGTAAGCATCGCATGCCCCAGGGTGGTCCTCTGCCCCCTCACCTCATCCCATGGCAGGAGCACTGGTACTTGCATGGTACCTAAAAGGAATTTGTCTAACCTGCTCTTAAAGACCCCAAAGAGGCCCTCTGTTCTAGGGCTCCACTGTCCTTAAAAATGTGGAGTTTCTCCTCAGTCTCCCATGGGCTTCCAGATTAAGCCTGTGGCCTCTTTCATATCCACCGTGGGCGCAGAGAACAGGTTATTCCTTTCTCTTTGCATCAGTCATTCACAGACCTGAAGTCTGTCCAGAGGACAACAGAACTCTTGGGAGACGTTTTCTATGCCTCCAAATATCCCAGTTTTCCTTTGGATTATGTGTGACCCCCCTTTCTGGAGGGGGGATATTTGGGACTAGACACAGCCCTCCCACACGTGTCTTCAAGCTTTCATGTACAGCGTGATGTCTGCCTTTTCCAGTGAGTGTCATCTTCAGCCTGGTCCCAGCACACTGTAGCCCCCAGATGCTTTTCTCCCAAACTGTTTGTTCCATATTGCATTTCTATTGCATATCATTCCTGCTTAGGCAGAGTATAAACTTGCACGTTCCTCTTTCTGAATTGCATCTCATTTTTACAGATCCTCTCTCCAGATGTCCAGATCACTTGGACTTCACCCTGCCCTTCCGTAACACTCCTGGTTATGTGTCCAGGCTTGAAAGCCTACACTTGTTCTTCTATACCCAGCCCCTCACATAGCACAGTAATCTGAATTAATCGTGGGGTCTCCCTGTAGGAAAGTGTTCACCGTGGCTCCAGCAGGACATAAGCTAGGCCCACGTGAACCTCATGAGGTTCAATAGGGCCAAGAGCAAGGTCTTGCACCTGGGTCAGGGCAACCCCCAGTATCAATACAGGCTGGGGGATGAAGGGATTGAGAGCAGCCCTGCCGAGAAGGACTTGGAGGTACTGGTGGATGAAAAGCTGGACATGAGCCGACAATGTGCGCTCGCAGCCCAGAAAGCCAACTGTATCAAAAGAAGCATGGCCAGCAGGTTGAGGGAGGTGATTCTGCCCCTCTACTCTGCTCTGGTGAGACCCCACCTGGAGTACTGTGTCCAGCTCTGGGGTCCTCAGTTCAGGAAAGATGTGGACCTGTTGGAGCGGGTCCAGAGGAGGGCCACAAAGATGATCAGAGGGGTGGAACACCTCTGCTATGAAGAAAGGCTGAGAGAGTTGGAGTTGTTCAGCCTGGAGAAGAGAGGGCTCCGGGGAGACCTTATTGTGGCCTTTCAATATTTAAAGGGGGCTTATAAGAAAGATGGGGACAGGCTTTGTAGTAGGGCCTGTAATGATAGGACAAGGGGGAATGGTTTTAAACTAAAAGAAGGTAGATTCAGACTAGATACAAGGAAGAAATTTTTTACGCTGAGGGTGGTGAAACACTGGCACAGGTTGCCCAGAGAGGTGGTAGATGCCCCATCCCTGGAAACATTCACGGTCAGGTTGGACGGGGCTTTGTGCAACCTGATCTAGTTGAAGATGTCCCTGCCCATGGCAGGGGGGTTGGACTAGATGACTTTAAAGGTCCCTTCCAACCCAAACCATTGTATGATTCTATGATATCAGCTTGGCCCATATTCATTACTGGAGCTGCGGGGATTTCTGTTAGCAGAGTGGTCAGGTTATTGGTTTAGATGGATTTACTTCAGTTACAGACTTGTCCCATCTTTTTTTTTCTTTTTTTTTTTTTTTCTTCTCTTTCACATGCTGTCTGTGTTACAGCAGAACTTGGCTCCTCTGCACAAAATCCAGACGCTCCTGGCATGGGACAATTATGGAGCAATGCCCCTTCTAGTGATGTGGGAGGTTGTGTAGAGAAGGATGGGATCCGGTTTTCATGTGAAATCACCAAGCCCTTGGGCATGCCATGGAGTGTGTGGAGTAGTCCCTGAGCACACCGGTGTACCCAGAGCATGTTGTAGCAAGGAGCCAAGAGAGAGGAGTGGAGGAAAAAGAGCAGTTGTTATCTCATTCAGCTCTTTCACTTTCCTTCTGAATTGCTTTAAGAAAGAGAAGTGCTGTTTATTTACTCATCCATCCTACTCATCTGGCAGAGATCCCAGCCTGCTGCGATGTGAAAGAAGAAATTCTCCTAAAAGCTGTGAAACATTAGTGTGGTTCTTCCCCAGCCCAGGGCTGGGAGGCTTGCATCACCAGATCCCGGACACTGAAATTCTCCTTCTTCTACTCCTTCAGAAAGCCTTACAAATCAGCCTCTCATATTGCATCAGCATCTGGCAGCCTGCCTCTCTCTGCTTCTGCCCTTGCTGGTAAAATGAAACTATGGCCCTCCTGTTGCACGTCACCCAGCTTGGAGCCATGTGTCTGTTCTGGGCCAGCCTGCCAAGACACCCCACTCTGAAAACCTTGGCAGTGCTGGTCTGCCCGTTAGCTCAGCAACAGCAGTGTGCTATGCAGTGTGAGCCATGCAGGACGAATGGCCCTGTGTGAGAGGTTGCTCCTGCCCTCCCCGGCACTCCCCGATGGGCAGAGCCTAGCTGTGGGGTAAAGCCCCCCCAGCCCCTGCACTGCCCATCCATGCCCTGGTCTGTCCCTGCTCCCTGTGGCGTTGCTCAAGGGTGGCTGTGCTAATTGTATTCTTATAGCCTCGCGCATGGATGTTTTTTAACATTTCCCCCTCCTGACTTCCTTCACATTGCATCATCAGGTGCTGATTTTATTTCCTCCATGCATTTGAAGAACCACTGCCTTACCAGCAAAGCCAACATTAGGAAATGCTGGAACTGGGGCTGTGCGAGCAGCCTCTCGTGCCTTGCCTTGCACAACTCTCTGCCCTTGATCACATGTGCTTTGCAAGAGGGGATCTCCTTCTCTGGCAGGGCAGCGGGTGGCTGGTGCTGCCGCAGGGGCAGCCAGCCCTGGCATACTGCAGTAAGCCTGCCTGTGCAGGGCACACCAGCACACAAGGGGATGCAGCCTGGACTCGCAGTGCTGTGGTTTGGGTACTCAGCTCTGGGGACCCATTTTTCGAAGTATTTACCTTTCCATTCAACCTCGTATAACAGTGGACAAGCTGAGTGGGCTCAGAGGCCCATCTAGCATGGTATCCTGCATTACACGTCGGGACTGCGGTGTGTTCTGTTTGTGTTCAGTAGTTTGTGAGGGATTTCTCTTGTGTGAATCTGCTGCTTTCTGAGCCTATCCAACCTTTTAGCTTCCTCCCGTGGCAATGATTTCCACGGGTTGTTTACCTATTGCGTGAAAAAAACCTAGAAGTCCTTGTTTTCCATTTAAACCTGCTATCTGTCCATTTAATGAGATGCTCACCTCTACCTGAGCTTGCTTTGTAAGGAGCAGTGAGCATCAGTCCCAGCTCACCCTCCTGATGCTCGTGGCTCTGAGGGTCCATGCGGGGTCCTCCAGCTGCAGGGCTCTCTTTGGTCTTCCTGGAGCAGTGCAGCTCAGGGTGTTCCCTTTCTCCTCTGACTATCTGTGATCCTGGGATGGAGGCAGGGATGTGGTGAAGAAAAATCTTTGGAGAAAGGAGTAACCAAACCCTTAGGCCACTTCTGAGGATATCCCAGCGCAGGGTTTTTTTGGAGTTCGTAGCATTGCGCCACTCAGAAAAGCAAAAAGCGTCTCTTGTGTAGTTTGTGGTGAGCAAGCCAAATCATAAATGCCTGCTGCAACAGCAGCCACGCTGTGCTGTGGCCCATGCACTCACAAACAGGCTCCAAGAGGACCGCAGGCTTGAGTGGGCACGTGTCAGGCGCCTGTCCCTGGACCAGCCTCTGCTCCCTGGGGACAGGATGCCCACGCATGTGGCCGGCGCATGCAACCTGGCCCCAGCTGGCTCAACTGATGGGGCAGCAGCTTCTCCTGCTAGGAGCTGTTTTTACTTGGCAGTTTGTGAACCCACTGTGCCGCTAGAAACCCCATGGCTCTGTGTCGAAAGCTCCTCTGTAGGAGTTTCCTTCCCATGTTTGCTTAGCAGATGGTTTCTGAGCTCTGTCCAACAGAAGTCAAGCAGGGTGAGGAATCCCTGTCATGCACCCAAGGCAGCCCCTTCTCCTTTCATGCTGGGCTAGCCGAGAAGCCGGGGGAGCGATGGCCGAGCACTGGCCTGGGACTCAGCCAGGGGCTAGTTCTGCCATCCAACACGCCGCAGCCTCCCCACCGAGCTGGGTTGCTGCCTACCATCTCCGCTCGTTTGCTTTTTGCCCTCCCAGAGCTGAGCTTCTGTTACTGCTGTCTCCAGCAAGGTTTAGAAAAACATGAGTCATCCTCAGCATGGACCAGAAGCAAGGAAAAAATCCAGCCCTCCAGCTCCTTCATGCATTATCACTGTGAAGCTCCCCAGGTTTGCACTTCCTTGCGCAGACTTCCCGATGCCTGGGAGATGTTCTGGACAGGCCCCGTAGCTTGTTTGAAAAAGCAGTGGAAGGTTCCCTGGAACTATGTGAATGCCTGATTTAATAATTCACTGAAAATTTGTAAAGATTGAGAAGGAAAAACATCTTCCCCTGCTCCTCTTTGCAGACAAAAATATCAGAAGTTCAGTCATCCCCATATGAAATGTTTTGTTTTGCTCTTACGGTCTTTATTTGTTTGGCTTTGAAACAACTGCTGTTAGTTTTGAAATGAAGCCTTATTTTGACATGAAACATAGAAACATTTAATCTTGAAAGGAATTAACAGAAAGTTACTGCCTGTGGGAATGTGCCTGCTTTAATTTGAATCCAAATTTTGTTAACATGACTCAGTCCAGTCCCTCAACTGATTTTATTGATCTACTGCATTGCATTCAGAGGAAAGAGGTTGGTGGTTTTGGCAGAAATTTCACCCAAATCAAGTATGTTTGCTCAGATTAAGAACAATCACAAACTTTTTCCTAAAATCTAACCCATGATGAGTGGACCTTTCAAAGGCATGATGCTTGAGAGACTGTGTCAAGAGCCACCGCTCAAACCCCTGCTTACAGCCCAGTACACCGACCCTCTCGTGCCACTGGGCTCATCTCCCTTTACTTGCCCAGTCCCAGGCCCCTCTCCCCATCACCTCCTCTATTGCCTCTCTTGATCTATTTCTCTATTCATCCTTATTGTCCGATCTAGGCTGCTCCTCAGTTCTGCAGCTCAGTCTGTCAGGACTCCAGCGGCAATTTAAACGTTTGAATTGCGTGTTGCCTGGGTGTGCTGGGAGCTGCTGTGCAGGACACGGCCAGCTGAAGACTGGCATTTTGGTGGTGTTAGCATTGCCGAGCTGCAGCGTGGGTGGGTGGGCAGGCAGCAGCAGTAACAGCTTTCTTCTGAAGTTCACCCCCAGGAAAAGCACACTGTGCTTTCCCACAGGCTTTTATTTGATAGGTTTTAGCTTGCAGTGTTTTGTTGGTGGGAGAGAAGGGTATAGAGATTATGTGTTGGGAGTGTCAAACGGATGATCAGTTGAACTTTTAAGTTAATCATCCCTTTCCCCTGTGACAGCAGTCACAGCAGCCCATGCTTGGCTTCTGCATGCCCCTACCACGATACAGGCACGAGGGAGTTCATTTCGGTAGAGAGCTGGGAAAACAAGGCAATTCCCCCAAGCACAGCACGCGAAGGAATACAGCCAGTGGTCAAAGTGCAGCTTACCTGATGTTTCACAGCCCACTGGTGCGTGGAGGGTTGAAAGTGAAAGCTGACCCTCTCTATTTACTTACCTGCCTTCTCTATTTACTTTCAGAACAGAAAAGCTGATTGAGACAGCCAGAAGAAAAATTAAGACTTCAGTCAGTTTTGTAGCCATAGTGAGGTTTTCTGCCCAGCCCAGAAACTGATGATCTGGCATTACCAGTTGGCACCTGTTGCGTCCCTGTTTAATTATTAACCTCCTTCAGAAACCTCTCCCATCAATCTCCCCTGCCAAAAGAACAGAAACCTCTCTTCCTGCTCCTCTTGACTAAGGGAGATGTCATTTATGAGCTCGCAGAAGTGGGCAGGTTGCTGACAGATCCCAGCTGCCCACCTGACAGGATGATCTCATGTGGCGCAGTGCTCTTCCGAGGTGAGAGCAAGGAGAGGAGGAGCAGGCAGGGAAGGTGCAGCCGGAAAGGGGGCGTATTTTTGTTTGCAAACGTTCTGACTTCAGGGCATCCCAGGCAAATGATGCGAGAAAGGTCTTGTGATGACAGGGCAGCCTTGCAAGGCTGTGACATGCCCCCTCATTCCTGTTGTGATGCAATCCCTTGGGAGCTCCAGTGCATCCACATAGGGCTTATTTTGTTTACAAAGATCCAGATGTTTCCTCCACACATACAAGCTGCCACTCACTGTGTTTAACTGCCAGCACATCAGGCGATATCCAGTCCTCATAAATGTAGGGACACCCCATGCATCCTTTTCCCCCGTGACTGCCCAGTCTCGTTGGGACGTATTGTAGTTAGGAGCCTCTCTATTCAGCCTGAAGCTCCCTGAGCAGCTAATTTTCTCATCCTGACGTGACTCAGTGTGCCTGTTCTCAGAAAATGCCTGTTTCTTCTCACCCTGCTCAAGTTCTGTTGCAATGCAGGTGGAGGCAGGAAATCACCTAAACCTCCATCCCCAGGGAAGCTTGAAAAATCAGGCCAGAATTCAGCTATTGACGTTGGCCAGCTTTTGCATGGTGATTTACACCGATGTGGAAGACAAGCAGCAGGCATCATTCAGCCTGAGAAGAAACTTGCACCCAGAATGAGGCCTCTCTCATTGCTTTATGACAGCCAGCTGCAACCTTTCTGTTGAGTTTGTGTCACCATGCAAAGGTGATGGGACAGGGAGAAGAATAAGCCAGAGGGAGCCCAACTCTAGCTGAAAGGCTGTGATGGGTGGGACATCCTTCATGAATTTTGCTTTAGGCCCTTTTTTGGATAAGCACCAAAACCAGGTCCAGGAACAGAGACCAGATCTCCAATCCTAACCTATCCTTACTCATATCTCTTGGCTTAGGGCCACAACGGCGTACCAGGTAGCAACAGGAAGGCTTCAACATGGCTTTGCCTGCAGTATCCCATGGCCTGCTGGTTGGAGATGACTGGCCTCCAAATTAGTAGGACCCGAACACTGGTCTCCAATGGTGTTGGCACGCAAAGGACAGGCACCCTGAAGCCCATGTGGCCAGTGGGGATCTTGGGGGCTGTCTGGGGAGGGGAAGAAAAGATGATGGCTTCCTCCTGGCCCTCTCCAGCCTTCTAGAGGAGAAGGAGGTGTGGGAGCAAGGCAGCCTGGATTGCCCTCTGCAGGGCTTGGTAGGCACATACCTCTCCATCACTTGCAGAGGGGGAGCAAAGTTGCCCTCTTGGGGCCAGGGGCCTGGCGTTTGGGGCAGGGAGTGCCCAAGGCGGGCACCGAGAAGAGCCTGGGCTCCATGGTCACCAGCTCTGTCGGGAGAGCCCAAGTTAGGCAGAAGTCCAATACATCCTGCCATGGTGGGTGGTTACGTTAACAAAGGACGACTGATCACTTTGCGGAGGCGTATCCAATTCTGCATACGTAGCAAGGCAGTGGGTTGTGTGGGAAGTCACTTCGTCAGGCAGAATCATGCTTTGTGGGGACATCTGTGCTGTCACAAAGCTCAGCGGGAGGGGATGTTTCCAGCTGAGGCCATGTGGGGCTGGCCAGGAGTGGGCCTGGCAGGGAGGGGACAAAAGCTGTCCCAAAACATGACAAGTGCTCCATGGACCACCATGGCTCTCCCAATGTGCTGCTCAGGAGCAGTGGTGCTAATATGGGCTTTTAAAGCTCCAACTGCCTGTCTCAAGCACTGCTCTGCTATTAAACAGATTAATCAGTGCTGGAGATCTGAATCCACCCGCAAGCACAGCCGAGGGCTGGAGGCAGTGTATTTATGAAGTGGCCATGGTTGCACCGGCTGCTGTCTGAGCTGTACAGTTGATGGATACCTGCTAACTGCCTGCCCAAGGGTGACTTCTGCACAGTGGCTTTTTGTGCTACCTGTTGCTGCATTCGTCCGTTGGCTGGCTGCAACCAGAGCAGAAGCAAGCAAAACTCTCTATCATTTGAACAGTGTCAGAGTGTTTCCTGCAACCCCCCAGTGGCCGGTCTGGTATTTCAAGCTGTGGAAAACCACCACGGCAATTCAAGTCTGTTTCAAACAAAACTGGGAGACTGGGCCATAGGTTCATTTTCCCACCACATTCCTGAATTCATATGCCTTGCCATTTGCTGAAGTCGATATTACAGGAGCTGTGAGGAACAGGTGATATGCCTGGCATATCTGCATGTGTGTTTGAGGATGGAGCAGCGTGTGCAAGCAGACTTAGAAATAGCTAAGCTGAGATGGACAATCCTAAGTACCAAAAAGTGCTCAAATATTCATGACGCAATATCCATAACCGCAGTCCCTGCTTAATGTGTCTTAATTAGTTATTGCAATTTCCTGGGTTTGGAGAAAATGCAAGTGTAAAAGTATTGCAAGAACAATACTGAATGTACGTGCGTTTGAAGTATTTTAACGTACTCATCAACATGTATTGGAAGTATTTTAACATACTTACGCTGTTGATGATCATGGCCAGGAGGAGAAGGAGAAAAACCCGAAGGAGAAGTTTCAGACCCTGAGGTCTGACTCACTGTGCTCGGTCTGGGACAGAGCATGCGAAACAGAGCATGCGAAACAGGGCAAAGAAGAAAACCACGTTGCTCTCACATGCCTTTGGAGCCCCAGTGACCAGAGAGTCCTGGTTTCTCAAGGAGAGAGCTGGCATAGGCAAAGCCACTCATTCAGAGTTACGCTACAGAATTATAAAGCCAGAAACTGTTTCCCTCAGAATGGGATTATAGTACAGCCTTAGGCCCAAGGAAAAGTTACATGAGAAGTGAGACATCTGATATGCATCACTGCTGAGCAAAGCACATTAATCAACGTGCTTATGCATGTGACCCTCAACAGATTATTATTTGGACATCTTTCATTACTTAAGAGAGAACTGTGTTCTTTCCTCATGACTATTTGACTATATCCTCTGGCTAATCTAACTTGGTTTTTAATCAAAATAATTCTTATTTAAAACTATGTGATTTTACAGCCTCTTGGTATGATGCATAGTAATTTGTAACACAGTCACTCCTGACACTGTATGAATTAGCACTTGGCCTCAGGGTGCTGATAGGCCAAGATACTGTCCYGGCCTGCAGGACCCTGAGCACTGACGGGATGTCCATCCCTGAAGCCCTCCAGGGCAGAATCCCTGAGATCCCTGTGGCCCCTGGCACTGCCAGACTCTTCTCTCCACTCTCCTTCCAGCTTCGTTCATAGACCTAGCAAGCTGGAGAGCTGTCTGCTGTTTCCTGCCGTGTGTTCACCTGGTGAGCAACCAGTATCTGTAACAGCATTTTTTTTGAGGCTAGGAAGGTACAACCTTCTGAATCCATTTCTAATGAAGGTTGCAGATTTGTCTGTATGCCCTGTTGTAGCACCAACCTGCTAATTACAGTGCTCACTGGTCTTACTCTATATGGTCTGTGTTTGTGGCTTTCCTGGGTTCCGAAACACGCTGTCCTAGGGAGTTTGTGTGCAGGAGCAGTGCCAGCCATCAGCAAGCAGGCTGCTCCCAGCCACAGAGGGGAACGCTCATCCGCAGGTCAAGAGCTTGCAGCTGGACACATGCGGAGGAGCCACTTGCCTCTCAGCAAAGCCATCTTCACAATCTGCTTGGAAAACCCTTCAGACCTTTCCCCGCCAGGCACCTTTTGCCTGTGTTGCTGCTGGCGAGGTACCTCCTTTGAGCTATTTGTGAATGGTCTTAGCCACAGGCAGCTGTCCTGCCTTCTGTCTCTGTACTCATGCTTTGCCTACCTCCACCTGACTGCGGCCGCAGAGCTGTTTTTTGGTGATTTTGTCTATCTGCTCTTTTGATCAGCTGTGTTTACAATGTGAAGCATGGCAGATGTTAATTATGCAGAAGAGGTTGTTTCCACTAAGCTCAGGTTTTAGTTACCGATTCAGCCGCTTCTCTGGTTCTGACACAGCTTTCTTTACGCAGCAGTGTTGCACTGACCTGAAATCTCGGAGTATTTATGGCGTGCTTCTCGAGACCAGTGACTCTGGTGTTCAGCTCAGACCATCCCCTCCTGCAGCGCAGTCCTGGCTGATGGCCACAGCTTGTCTGGTCCAGACTGCATGCAGATACCTGGGAAAGTCTGAAGGGTCAGTGGAGAGTTATCTCTCTCCATCTGCTATTACTTTTTTTGCTGTTATTCTTACAAACCCAGGCAAGAGGCATGGRTGTATGTGACTGTACCCACAACAGCAAGGAAGAGAGTCCTGGCTGCTTCCTGGTATGGGGCAGCTGAGGTCTCTGGCTGCGTCTGTGACAGTGCAGTCAGCGCAACCATCAGGATTCGGCATGTGGGCCATGAGCCACTGGCACGGGAAGGCAGTGCCTGCCCCTGCTTCTAGAAGGGACGTTTATAAAAAGAATCGAACATAACTTGAGGCATACGTGGGAGATTACTTGAGGTATTGCAGCCAACTGGGATGCAGTGAGATTTTTCTCATGCAGGCTGGAGCAAATCTTTTCTTGTAAAGGGTGGATACTGCTGGAGATAATATAAAATCTGGTCTGGAGGCTTTTCAGAGCTGATGAGCAGCCATCAGAATTAGTCCTTCACATTGTCAAGAGTGGAACATATGAAACATTAAAGAAGTTTCCTGTTGGCAGGTGTGTTAATGTACTCTGGATCTTATGGGAAGTGATGAAAGGAGAAGCAGATCAACTGATGTTTCAAAATGCTGCACATAACTCCAAAAAAAAGTCTGAAACCAAATCTCATTTGTTTGTCCCCATTGAATGTGTGCATCCTGCTGACTTTCTGTGCTGGTGACAGTAAGCCAAATAAGCAGACATTGGCAGTAATAGAAACCTTAAATTAACAAAACAAGATGAAGGAAAGGGAGTCCTTTGAACTCCATGAGATAACACCAGTGATATCTTGTCTCAGGGATCTACTTGGTGATGAAATTATAAGGTTGCTGTATACTTTATGAATCAGATCCTATGCTGGGTTAAATGTTTGTTTATCCTTGGAGGTGTGTTCAATACCAATTTTTTCTTTATAAATAAACCAAACAGGTCTCTGGATTGCCAGTAAATAGGTGTCAATTTTGCCTTAAAGCAAACAATGAAAGCAATTATTAGGAAAGTATATTTGTGGCCACATCAAGTTTTGTCTTGCCCCAAACCTTGTCCTATTTACTCTCTGAACACTGATGGACCACCCAAGCACCTTGGCCAGAGGCCCAGCTCCACACCCTGGTGCCTTGGCTGGCCACCAAAGAGCAGCATGGGCTACCAACCCCAGCAAACTGCAGAGGCAGGAGAAAGTGCAAGCCCAGGAATGGGAGCACATTTGTGCTTGTGATTCGCTTGGGACAACCTTGTCTCGTTAAGAGGTGAGCAATATTACAGAATGGTTGGTGCCAGCTGTCATATTTAAAAGGTAATTGTGCAAGGCTTTACATTAAGAGGAGGAAATGGGTGTTTGAGGAGGCAGCGGTTGTGTTTAGGTGTTTGCAGAGGTCCAGTTCACTGAGCGTGGGCTCACAGGAGAAACACTCCTTTAGTTCCATCTTCATTCTGTCTTACCCCATGGTCCCAAAGTCCGAAGCACAATCCACGGACCTGCTACCAGCATTGTGTCTCTCCTTGGCATTCCTTCCCTGCGCTTGCCTGGGCTTCCTGCCTAGTGTCCTTCCCCGCGCTCAGCTCCCCTGGGGCAGGTCAGCCAGCCCGACTGCCTTGGCCTGTGGGTTTTCTAGTCCTCAGGCTCCTGATTCCTGGTGCAGTGAGTGCAATGAGCCCCTGCCGGCACAGCACGTGGGGTGCTGGGATGCTGAGCGGCTGCCAGCAAGTGAGCTCACTGCTTGGTACCTTAATGGGGAGACATGCCTTCAGCCTCTGCTCTACTTGCCCGGGTTGCTAGCCCTTTACAGCCTTCCTCATCGGCTTAGAGAACTGAGCAAATAAGTTCTCTGATCCTCCCTGGCCTTAGGGCATACAAGGCTGCAAATGGTAAACGATAAATCCTTCTGCAGCTGTCTTGCCACTGCCCCTTTCTGGCCTGCTACCAACTCCCCTTCTCCCAGTTCTCGGTGAGCGTTACTCAATTTGCTTTACTTGGTGGACTACCATTGTCGCGAATGAGTGGTTTAGAGGCCGCTTAAAGAATCACTGTCAAAGGTATTAGCAGGAAATGATTTTAATAGAAATTTATAAAAGTGCAACTTAACACAATTCGATGGCAAGGTTCACTCTATCGCTCACTACGTGGATTAAGTATACAAAGGAAAATCATGTTAGAATTGAACTAGAATGATTTATACAGAGACCGAGGATGAAAAGGGTAAGGGAGACCCTCCCATTGAGTCACAAGAAGACCCCCTTGCTTTCTAAACTCCTGAAGGAGCTTAGGTGTGGCTGGATCCAATCTTAGTCTCAGACTTGGACAACAGTTTATGTCTAATACAAAAGGGTAAGGAGACCCTCCCGTTGAGTCACGAGGTTCAGAGTAGACCCCCTTGCTTTCTAAACTCCTTCTCAGAGAGGAGTCTAGGTGTGGCTGGATCTACCCCTAGTCTCAGACTTKGTCAATGGTTTATGTCTAAGGGATTCGATGTATTTAGCCTGTATTTAGCAGTCTAAGGTTCATTCACAGTATTAAGGTGGATCACAAGATTTTAGCAACACTTAATCACTGACTAATTTAACCTTCAAAAAGTAAGTCAGTAGAGTCTACTACAGTCATGACAGTGACTTAATTACAGATTCAAGGTGGTAATATTTATACTATACTTGCTAGTGGGTACCTCCATCAATTCACACACACATGCACACAGACACAAAGATAGATAAATATACAAAGGTATACCTGTTAAAAATTCCCCCTGAGTCTCGTGAACTATTCACGTCAAATGTCTCGGCATTTCTCAACGGGTGATGGGTTGAGGCTCGAGGAATGTTTCAGCCCAGGTCCGGTCATCAGCTTTCGGCGACGGTCCTCTGAATATCTCAAACTCGAGAGTTTGCGAGCTCTGAGAGGCGTCCCGCTCAGAGGGAGATTCTGGTCACAGCCTGCTGCGGTCCAGGAGAGCTCAAAGGGCCTCACTTGGGACTGCTGTTTATAGGTTTGCAAGATGATTGGCTTTACTCATCAGTAAATTTCCATCCTGGCCACAATCCGGAACGATCTGGGATAGTAACAATGGTATTGTTCCATTGAGCTACAATCCAGGCAGGGAATGTTTCAAGGCTGTCAGGGATGATGAATTATTCCTGCTCTTGTTCCCTACCTTGGTCAGGCAACAGGTGTTCCTGGTATGGTCAGTGCTGCTTCCCACCTTAGCCATGCAAGAGTGCCTGGTACGGTCAAGGGACACTTCACTGTCCAACTCATTACACAAAGGCTAAGGCCTAATGGGAATTCCTGAGATCATAGAGTGGTCCAGGGGAGCGGGGAAATGCACCATCACAACCACATAGCTGGAAGCAAGCATCCTTGGGGCTGGCCCGCATCTCTCGGAAAACAATAACTGTCAGCTCAGAGAACAGCTCTACTGGGTGAAGTTATGGATGTTGCTGAGAAAAGTCTAATAAGTCAAACCTTCCCAACCAGTTACTGCAGGAGACTGTTGGATTTCGTATCATGCTTTCCCATTTTGATACTTGAATATGGAAACTAAATTCCTGTGCTTTCTGCTGTCTGAGCTGGACAGAGCTAGCTTTACAGCAGTGGGATCAACTGCACTTTGCCAAGCACACTCCAGCTTTCTTGTTCTCTCTCGCTAGTGAAGCGGACAGGCAATAGCTGTGACTCATGCCGGTTGATGAAATGTAAGTGCTGTCTAAAAACCACAGGCTCATTATCCACCATTATTGGTAACCATTTGTGGTAGAAAAGGAGATGACTTTTGAAGGGACGTGAATGGAGTTTAAATTAAATGCTTCCCATCGTTGGTTCTTGTACCCATGTAAAGAGAAGGAGCCCCGATCCTGTTCTGCTCTGCACCGCCTTCAGTAGTTTCTTCTCAGCTGGAGAGCAAGAGCCCCATTGCTCTGATGGGTGCAGTGAGGCCAGCTCCTTCCCCAGGGGTGACTGTGGCTCTTACATCAGCTTTGTCACCCTATCCTTCGCTTTGCATGAGTGGGGAGGTAGGAAAGAGGAGAGAGGAGGGAAGGAATACACTGTGGCCACCTCTATAGTTTATGCAGTAGCGTGTGTTAAACACAAGACAAAGCAGCAGTGGAGATTGCTTTAAAATTGTGGAGGAGTCAGTAATCCCTGGCTGATGACTGTATTCTGTGAAACGGGTCTCATGAAAAGCCCTGTGAGGGACAGACCACGAGGTCCTGTTCYAGTGGCGGTAAGCATGGGAAGGTGAACACGCTGTCCCTCCAGAGTTAGGGATTGTCTCCAGAAACTGTCTAGTCCAGCCCTTGCACTTCAACACCTCCAGCTGTAATGAGCTTTGAGGGGTGACCCAAAATCGCAGTGCACTGACCTGGTTGAACAAAGCTGTAAGGTGTGACTTTAGCACCATCTACGAGCTCCTACAAGGCCTTAACAACCCCAGTAACAAAAATTAATGTTTCTCATATCAAAGAGACTTTTAACCTTGCGGAGGAAGGGGTAGCCAGATACAAACAGAAGCTGATGGTATGGAAACTTACTGGTGAGGATAGTCAATCCCTCAAGTAATTAATCTCAGGAATTGAATTGTTTCAACCTTTATTTCAAGACAAGTGCATGTACCTGTATATATGCAGGTCAGCCTGAAAGTGCAGAGGAATCAGTGTGTGAAATGCCCTCTCCTGCTCTGAACAAGAAGAAAGAGTGCACCCTTCTGAGGTACAAATCCATTTGTATTGTTTAGGCTTAATCTTTCTGGCTGTCCTGTGCACCCCTGTCCACACCACTGACATGGCCTGCCCTGTCTATGTTAGCCCACGCTGGGAAGCACCAGCCCTGCATGCCCTTGGGGAGAGCTGAAACTGAAGCCGAACTGTAAAAAAAAAGAAAGTATGTGAAAATTTCATACAGTTTTCATACCAGTGAAAATGTCTGCTCAAACACAGTGAATGTATAATTCACCAGCCCCGCCACTCCCAAGGGACACTGCAAAGCCCAGAGGTTATAAAGGAAAGTTTTATTAGCTTTTAGGAAGGGAAACACATTCTCACTTCAGCTGGGGAGCGTGACAATCCCCAGTTTGGGGGCAGGGTGCAGCTGCCTTCAGTCCCGGCGGCAGGCAGAGTGGCCAGAGGTAAAAGCCCAAAATGCCTCTTGCAGCTGGGGAGGAGCATCCTGTGGGTGCAAGTCAGCCCACAGCTTCTCAGTCCTGAGATGAGAAAAAGCTGCTTCTCGGCACTGCATGAATAACTGCTTCAGCCACGGAGGTTTCCCCCTGGGGCTGTGGCCTGGCCCCAGGTAGGGAAGTTCATAAAACCTGCCAACAACAGCATAAAGCATACGGAAAAGCTCACCAAGGCCTGGAAGATTTCTTTAGCTGCCTTTGGCAGGAGTGCTCAGCCAGGAGCGGGTCGGCCCGGGAGCTGAGGCGGGTGGCAGCACGGTGCCTGCATAGCAGGAATGCTCCAGGGCATTGGGAGTATCTGCAAAGAGGAGCTTAGTGCTGAMAACCCGAAGTCTGAACTCTTCCCAGTGTTTCTAAGAAATCTGAAGTAACATTCTTATGCCTAGAGTATAAATACATAAATACTTTTAACAAAAGACTTTGGAGTGTACGGCCAGCAGTGAGATGCTGAAATGTTGCTGGAGTTCAATGGGAGCCAGGTAGTCAACTTGCCCTTGAAATCTGCCCCACTTCAACCAAAAATACAACAGTCACTGGCTGTGCTCAGGTCATGTGCTGCCTGCAGCGCGGGCAGGCCAGGACTTGTCCTCAGCAGCCACAAGCTGTAATGAGAAGAGGGATGTGCAGCCCAGGATTGCTGAGAGCAGTCTGACTTCAGCAGGAGCCAGGCAGGTGCATAGGCACATTGTGGAGGTCGTGCCTGTGAATCTCTCTGTGGTGCATACCCGTATGACAAGGTCTACTGCGAGGCTCATGGGAACCATCTGGTCCTCCCAGACGAAAGGATGCGCAGACCTGCAGGTTTCACTTGGTCCATTAGAGAGAACCCACCAAATCCAGAGTCTTCATGTTTTTCCAAATTTTTATGTGCCTGGATCATTTTTGGGTCAAGCCAGTCTGTGTGTGTGTGCTTGAAGGAGATTCTCCTTCAACTTAACACCTCCAAGAGCTGGTGTCACGATGTAAATGTCCCACCAGATATTCCCTCGGCTCAGGCTTGTCTGCAGATAGCTGGAACAGCCGTTGGGCCTCCGCTCTTAAAAGCTGCTCCCAAAAACCTCATAGTGGCTGCAGGACCTCTGTTTCTGCTGTCCAGTGCAGTCCTGTTAGCTCATTTCAAAATACCACCTTCCTTTCATGGCCTTTACCTGTGAGAGGGCATTTCTCTGGATCACTGCAAAGGAAGTCCCTTGCCGCCTCTTCCCTGTCTCCTGCCTTGCCAGGCAACGGGCTATTGAGCAGATCTGTTCTCCTCCTTCTCCAACTGGCTTCAAGACACTTGAGGTATCTTCCTGATTTACCAGACTTTCATTTTAGCAAATATACAGCACGTTTGTACTATATACAGATACTGTCAAGTAAATAGAGAAACCCAGGGTTTCTCTGAATATGAGCTAAGCTTAGGTGACTTTCTTTGGCTTTCATTTCTGTTCTCCTCAAAGGCTCCATGCATCCCTTTCTCCAGTGTTAGAAAGATCCACCCTAGGTAGCAAAACAGCTGTGCAGAGCTCCAAAGAGATGAGCACGGCATGCACTATATAAAGCCCATTTGCACTGTCATTTATCTGCATTCCAGCTGAGGCTTTCCGCAGCCCCAAGGAGGGAGGCTAGAGCAGTCTGCCTGTACAAGTACAGCCTGTGAGAACAAGCCTCCCACATGCAAATGGAAAGGCTATACTTTACGTGTTACATTTCATATGTCATCTTCTACGACGAGCAAATGGAAGGACTTACTAACACAAGGCTAAACGATAAACCCTCGATGGTGGCGTTGAAGCTRGTCCACAGGGTGATGTTATCTTGATCAAACAAGTAGAGCACTGTGGTGAGATCTACTGCATTGCCGCTGTCCTGGACTGTTTGCTTGCAGAGGGCCCTGCTGGTCGTCTTGTCCGTCTTCCACAGTGTCAGCTTCAGYGAGTCCTCCTCCTTCAGGTCAGGGAAAAGGTTAACAGCCTTCAAGGACACTAGGTAGAGGCCATCACAGGTGATCATGATGGAACCATTTCTGATCTGAATAGAGCCTACTACAGCAGTGAGATTGATGGCTACTCCTTTAATGCTTTTACCTGGAATGGAGGAAAGTAAAGATGATCCCATGATGACAAATGTTTTCTTGGAAATGGGCTGTTTTATATGGACTGACTGCAGGAAAGGTAGAAAAATATAAGAAAGGAAGAGAGTGAACTAGAGAATAGGGCAGACCAGAGCTAGAATATCATCTACTCTAGACAGGCATCATCTACAGTGGAAATTTCCAGTTTCCCCACTCCTGAGCAAGCTGTGGTTTCTATTTATGCACTATTTATTTACTGTATGTCTGTCTTAAATACAGACATGTAAGTAAAGCATCTCTGTGAGTTTAGGAAGCACAGGTTCCTAAAAAGAACAGAAAATAAAGACAGTAAAATAGAAGAAGAAGTAGTGTTCAGAGCTGGAAGGAAGAGAAAAAGTGGTTTCTCTGGAGATGCTGGTAACATAAGTCCTTGTCTTTGGGTTTGTTGTTTTTTTTTTTTTTAACAGAAGACAGGATAAAAGAGCAGTGTAGAGACAGAAATGGAAGAAACAAATGAATATAGAGCAGAGTCAGGAGAAATTAAACCAGAACTTAGCATGAAAGGTTTTCTCTTGGAACGAGCAGTAACAGTTCCCACAGCTGTGCTGGAAATGTTTCCCTGCTGTGCTCCTGGGTTTTCGGCACACAAGCTGAAACCCCTGGGACGTCACCAGAAGGTATCCTGGCAAACAACACGGCCCCTCTGGGTTGAGGCCAAATTTCTCAGGCTTTTTCTCTAGGAACATGGGTTTCTATTAGGTTAGGCTCATTGCTACCTTACAATATTAACTGAAAGCAAAACCGTCAACAATATTTTTAGTAAGATTTAAAAATTTTTGTATTTGCTTCTATCGTTGAGGTATGTCATCGGACAAAACATCCAACATAGCACACAGAGCACTGCTATTTCTGCTGTGTGTATGCTCGCTCGCTCTTCCCCAGGAAATCATTTACATTTTTCATAAATCAGGAAATCATTGACTTGTTTCAGAAATACCCCAAGAGCATGCTGCGTGTACTCAGTAAATTCTCAAAAATACTTCTCTCGTTCTTTCACAGAGTGAAAGCTTGTTTTAGTAGATAGGTAAGGATTGCAGAAATCCACACAGATTTTCAGTTTTTTCCTTTCGCTCTGGGAAAACCCTTTCATTTGGTTTTGGCACCTTGCAGCACTGGGTCAGATTTGGCCCCTCTCCCCCCAGACAGCTCTCCTGGCACCTTCCTCCRTCAGAAGAAATAGCCATTGCTGTGACACGAAGCACTTAACAGCCTCCGGCATTTTAGGGGCCACCAGCTGCCACGGTGGTCCCTGGGGACTGCAGGTCGGTGCAGGGCAGAACGGGGAGCCGGGAGCCCTCCGGGGGCACCGGAGTACTGGAGGGTTGCAACCGAGGGAAGCCAGGAGCCGTCACTGGGTACCAGGGGAGCCTTCCGGGGGTACCGGTGTCCCAGGAGCCCCACGCAGGAAACGCTCCGGGGAGCTGGGAGCCATCCAGTAACCGGGGCAGCACTCCAGAGGTGCCAGGGGAGCGCTGCGCGGTAGCGGCGGCTGTACAGGGGCAGCGCGCCAGGGGTACCAGCGCTCGTTGAGGGACTGGGGGCAGCGCTGCGGGGCCCCAGGAGCCCTCCCGGGGTGCCCCCTGCCCCGACGCCCACCCACCTGTGTACTGGCTGTGGGTCCACGGCACTTCGTCGCTCTGAGGCTGAAAAAAAAGAAGAGAAATCCTCGTTAACACACCTTGCTGCTGCCGCTGTCACTTTTGTTTCCCCATCGGGACCAGGACCGTGCCTCCAAAAGCACCACAGGCAGCTTCAGGTGGCGTGGTTGCTGCTAGCCAGCTATGCTCTTTACTTGCTTTTATATCGTTATTATAAAATACGATTTTAGAGTGGTTCTTAGCCAGTCCGACTTCCAGCCCCGTGCTGAGCCCTCCAGAGCGCACCAGGTAGTGTTGGTCCTGTCTAGAAAAACATCCTGGTGAACGTAATCGAGTCAGACCAAACAGTAAGGAAGGACCTTGGGGTGCAGAGCCTCTTCTGCATGACCCCCTCGAGTCTGACTTACAGCCACGGTGCCTGTTTGCAGAGCTGAGACCCCGACGTGCCCCCGCTGCCTCACCCTCCACCTGCAGGGCACTAAGAGGTGGGTCTGGCTTTATGGTTCCCTGCACTTTGGGTCAGGCTGTTACTGGATGTGTGTCTCTCAGTGACTCCCTTAGAAGTGCATTAAGACACATTTAAAATTGATTTGCATTTTATGAGTATAACAGAAAAAGTGAATGCAAATACAGAAGTGTGTATCTTACTGATCAGATACGCAAAACACCAAGCTTCTGTATTAGATTTTTAAATCTGAACTTTGCATCTCAAACCCATCTCTCATCTTAACCACAGGAGGCCCAAATCTGCAGTCTCTTCACAACCACAAGTCTTCAGCGTTTTGCCTGATATTAAAGAGTGAAAGGTTAGGCTCGCTGCTCTGTGTTCTTCTCTTTACCTATGCCATAGGTTTCCTAAGGGAGAAGGTGGGCTGGTGAGATGTGTGTTGGGCTGACTTTCATGTATTTGGCCTCATGTGTTAAAGGAACAGAGCAGCTCCTTCACTCTGAGCACAGGGAAAGTGTTGGAACAGAGTAGAGAGTGAGCAGAGACAGGCAAATCTGCAGGTTCAGTGCTGCGCCCTGGTAAAGGCAAGCAGCAGGGGAAGGAGGTTGGAGCTGGGCTGCCCTGTGCGGTCTGTGCTGGAGGGTGAGGTGGGTGCTGGTGGTGGGAAAGGTCTGCTCTGGCACCCTCTAGTGCTGCCGCAGCTGATGCTCTGCCACTTGCTCCACTGGCAAGGCTGGATTCACCTACCAAATACAAGCTTTTATTGCACACTGGCTCTGGTGGAACAACCTCCCCTGGCATTACTGATCCTATCCATTGCCTCAGCAGCTTAAGTCTTACGCTTACTCTTTTTCTAGGCAGCTAAGTGCATGAGWATTTCACTCTTTGGCTCAGGCAGCTGGGATTTCCAGGTAGTTTCCCAACAAGACGATAGCTAAGCACAGGACCGCTGAGCTTCTGAGGTCAAACAACATTCACCGCATTCTGTCCGATCTGGCCACTGGTGGACAGGGTGTATTAAACACAGACAGGTTGGGTGACAAACTTGTAGCAATTGTAAGAATATCAGCCCCGTTGTCACTAATGCACATTACCTGTTTTACATATCTCTGCTAGTTACTGAATGATCTCAAAGCATTTTGCAATTATCTACTATTAAATTCTGCTGAGGAGAGAATGTATCTGTAGGACTGGAAGGACGTCCRTGAGCTAGTAACAAAGTTAGTCACCCCTCTTTCTCTGTTCTGCCTTCTTATGGTGTGCGGGAAAGGATGCCAGGAGGGCTGAGGGCACGGAGGTGCTCCTTACTGACTGCTTCAGATTTTCCCGTATCACTTAAACACAGAGTTGCCACATCATTTTTGCCTGTTCTGGATCCCCAAACAGGAGACTTCCTCCTGTCTGGGACATTGTGTCTAGAGCCATGCCACATGGCAGAAGTTTCAGGAATAGGTTTATACTGCACAAAGCGCAAATCTCAGGGGACTGTAGCAATACACGCTGATTGAGAGGACCGTTGCAATCATGTGCCTGACTCCCTGTGTCATACAGATTGCAGATGACTGTGCACTGGAGTGGGTTGTACCTTCTCCACACCAGGAGATATTAGGATTAAGGCCACATCTTCCTTATCTACATTAAACCTCTGCATGATTACTCCTCCTGCACCTTTTCCTGCCCTGTTCAGGCAAAACTGTCCTGCAACAGATCATCAGAAGCTTTTGAATTCCCAACAGCTGCTCAAGGCTTTTACCTCCCATGCATTTGCCATTGGGAGGTTTCACACCCCCTGATCACACCTGTGAGTGGCTTGCCCATGGACTGATCCCAGCTGGTGTGGCAAGAGAAGGTAATTCCAGCAGAGATGGGAAYGCACAAGCCTTGCAGGTGTGAAAGCAGACTATCACTACCTTTTTTTTTAACTTGCTTATTTGGAAATCACAGCTGAGGCTTGCCCTCCAGGCGGCATCACGACAGAAACCAGATCACTGTCCCTTTTTGTTAAGCACGGTCTGGGCTGCAGATGCTGACTTTCCTGAGCATGTGCCATGACATTATTTGCGCTGTGTTATCACAGAACAGTCCAGGGGTCTTTTTAGGAGCCATGAGGACAATGGAAAGTAATCAAATATGGTCTTGCTATGAAAAAACACAGCTACTGTCTTGCTATTGAAGTTAGTGTGGCACTCTCCAGCCCTGGAGAGTAGAAGGAGACTCTTCCCAAGAACAGGGACAGCCTCTTGGTTGCTCCCATGGATCAGTGCTCCCAGCCTGCCGCTCTGATGCTGCTGTGCCCCTACTTCCATAAAGTCCGTCTCCCTAAACTGCCCTGAGAGTCAAGTCAGATTAGTACTGCTGCCTCTTCTGTAGACATTCATATGGTCAGTTCATGGTTATCCTACTGAGCCCTGTAATTCCAGTGCGATGAAATCCCCCCTGTGTACAGCGCGCGAGACCGCTCCTGCACAGCATGCTGCAGTCAAAACAGGACACCATGGTTATCTGCTTAAAATAATAGAAACCGGTTCTGAGCCCACAGTTAGCAAATGTTTAAAACTTAAAAGGTCCTCTGGTGACTTCCAGGGCCTGGACTTTTCATCTGCTGCAGTTGCTGCTCCTCGAGCACCCTGTTTCAGTTGTTTCTGTTGAGGAAGGGAAACTCCAGGCACGTACTGTGTCCCCTCCTCAGCTGCTACTCTCTTGGGTTTGTAAGGCTCACAGGCAGCAACGCCAGCCCCTGCCATCTTTCTCTGGAGGAGGAGGATTTGAGTTAACATTTTTACAGAAGAGAGAGATACTGAGAGATGAGGAGTCACAACCAAAGTGTGACCCAGGAGAGGTTTCTGCATCTTGAGCAGTGTGATAGCTTACCCTTCTCTGTTGGCTTCCAGTGCAACTTCTCTCTCCCGAAGTAGTGGAAGGAGAAGAGGACTGAACTGAATGAAAAGTGTTATCTTTCAGTGTTACCAAGGTCATCATTCTGCAGTTTAATAACCACTGTGAGACTCAGGTCAGTGAAACTTGTGCAGAGCACAAGGGTTTTCATTAAACAGCAGAGGACCCAGAGCACGAGGCCATCCCTCCCTTGCATGGTTACATGCGTGGCTTGCTTCTCTGCCAAGTCTAAGTGGGAGGAAAGAATGGACTCTGGTAAGATGAAGCACAACAAGCTTTAAAGTGGTACATAGCTCCTGGAGAAGATGTGGGAGGAGAAGTAGCTAGTGCATAAGCGGCAGTGAAATAGCCATGAAAGGTTATTGACAATCCACCAGCCTGCAAACATGTGAAAAAGGCAAACGTATTTGCTGCAATTTTTGCTAAAGTATTCTGAGTTTCAAGYATCTCTGTTATTTATATTGTTTGCAGTGTTGTTATATGTACATGAAACTCTCTCTGGCCACATCAGTATTTCTCTCTCTCGTGTACACACACACACACACAGAGGCTTATCCTCTGCAGATACAGATGACTACTCCTAAGGCCCAGTATATGTGCAGGCTGAGAGCGCTGAAATGTTTCCATTATCTTGCTAGAGCTGTCACAAGCTAGCTTGCTTTCTCACATATCTACCTGCACATATAGTATATTTTAAAAGCTCAGGAGGTGTTTACGAGCAACCTGGGTTCTGATTCTTCCACATGCGCTTGTTGAAAGCTAACATGCACCCAGATGATCCCATTTAATTAAATGGAAATACACACGAGTCACTGCAAGTAGGGGAGGGAGCAGGAGGGAAGCAGACTTCCCTCCCCCAGGGGCCAGTGCAAAGAGCATTCTTGGAACGATCCCCCTTCCAGACAACCTGTCCCCAAACCCTGCACTGGGCAATACTGGATGTTGTTTTGAGGACAGGCAATGTGAAAAAAAGAATGACAATTATTAAGGAAAGGATTAAAAGTTTGTGGTTTGAATAGGGATAAACCTAAATGTTTTTTTCTTTTCTTAAAAAAAAAAACCAAAATAAAGCCCATACAAAGCTTTACAGGCCAACAGACAATGGGTTGAACATGAGTTCTTACCGTTGAGGGTTGCAGAGAATCTATACCAAGGTAAATCAAGCAGGCAAGCAGTAATATCCACTGAGCAGTTGCGGACACGAGGTGCAGCGTGTTCCTAACCTGTCCTCTTTGCCAGCTCTTCCACTCATCCTCTGCGGGTTCTCTTTCGCGATCCATCAGGTCTTGATTTCTCGGCCCTACCTCTGGCTGTCCTTCCATCTCAGCCATGCTGCCAGCAACTGCTGGGGAAGGGGCCAGGAGCACAGCAGGAGCCTGGAGGAGCAGGGGGCAGATGAGCTAGGTGCTCCTGTCCCAGGAGCAGAGATGAAGTGAAGACAGTGCCTTCAGGAGACTGCTTTATGCACACAGAGGAGCAGGCGGGGGAACTTCTTTGTGACTAATCTGAATTTCCCCTTCCTTCCTTTCTTTCTTTCTTTCTTTTCTTTTTTCTTTTTTTTTTTTTTTTTTTTTTTTTTGTGTGTGTGTGTGAATGTGGGGGCTGATTTATTGCATCCCAGTTCAGTTTTGAGTAAGGGCCTTTGAAAGTAGATATGTTTATGTCTTTCATAGCTTCAGCTGTGGATGTCTTGATATGTGATGTTTCCAACAATAGCTAAGAGTTGGGTGGACAGTGCTTGTCTTCACTCAGTCTTTTGTCAGTAAAAGCGCTCATCTTTCTGTTTGGCCTCAGAGGAGGGGGTTACAGGGCTGGCTCCCTCCCTTGTTAGCAGAATATAATGCTGCTGAAATCTCTTTTCTGGAAAGAAGCAATGAATAGGAAGGGATGTGGGACAGGTGGACAGCATAAAGAATTGGAGAGAAAATATGCACTTTCCATTTCTCTTCACCTTTGTCTTCTGGCTTTAAAGCCATGGGATGCTGCATGAAGCCTAAGAGGGAGAAAATGGAGAACTGCTCAGGGAACTTCCCGTTTTGCACACACTGAAACCAGCAGTCCAGGGAATGCACTCAGAGGGGCACCCCCGGGCCATCCAGGCTTCCCTCCTGCAAGAGGATTGCTTGTCCCTTGGGACACCAGCAACTCCTCTTCACTTGGTCTCCTTGTGACATTTGCTTGTGACAGATGGAGCTGCTAAATGTCAGTTGTCTGCAGCAGGGACCATCTCCTGTGGTTATTTTGGGTGGCAGGCTTTGCATCCTTTTCTGGGGCAGTCCAGCACCGCCCTTTCCACCACTCTTTTAGCCAGAATTTTTTCTGTTGTAAATTAGCATATCATGACTGAAGTCAGGTGCTGCCTCCTCCCGGTGAGGATCGAGCCCGTTGGGAGTGTTATCGTCTGTCTGTCTTTCAGGGATGAGTTGTCAGAAAGTTTCCCTTCCCCAAAATGTGCTGTCTCAACCTGTCACAAGGCACATGTCCTGACAAACATGTACTCTGCATGCAGAGGAAGCAAGAGTAATGTTCTTTCATATGTTTTTCCATCTAGGCAAGGATATTTCCTATAAACATAAACCAAATGAAGGGGGGAGTACAGCAGCTGGGTAAGTAACCTGCCATGAGGACACCCTATGCTCACCACCCTTGTTCTTGAAAAATAACCTCGAGTTGCCGGTAGCTGGTGGATTGAGTCAGGAATGCACTCTGGTGTTTGTCTCAAGAGCAAACCAAAAGTCATGAAAACTTACTGAAGAAGGTTCAGCTTTCACATTTTCCATTGGCCCTGGAGCGCGTGGAAATTCTTGTCCCGCATTTGCGGGCAGCCACTCGCGAGTGGAGTCCCAGCCCAATGAGAGGCCCTAGGAACAACCCTAACCCTCCTTCCTTGTCCAGAAATATGAGTGGAGCTGCGGTTCCAGAGTTTGTGCTGCCTCTGAGCAGTGACCCTCTGATTTAGACCATGAGTTTGGAGGCAGGACTTCGACACCTAGCAGTCACACAGCACCTGGGAGCCCAGGTGGCCCCACACCAAGCTCAGCATCAGCCATAACTGGGCTCGGGCTTGGCCAAGCCCTGTGGAGGAGTGAAGCAATACCTTGGGGTGCTGCGGAGGCCTGCTGAGGCTGGGGGGATGTGGAGAAGGAGATTGTTTGCTCCCATGGATCTGCAACATCCTACCATGTCTAGGTGCTTGCTTAAAAGGTCCCCAGAAAAACATTCACCCTACTTGCAGCCCTGGCATCCATCCATAAGGGGCTTGGTGGTGTTGGGGAGCCCACGGAGACTCTGGAGAAGAGGAAATCTCAAATGTGGCTTCAGAGCAGCTTCTTGGTGGGGAACAAATCCAGCTCTGTGTCCTTCCCCCATGGGCAGGGGTCTCAGCCACCTGCAGTGCAGATGGATGGCAGCGGTGGCTGGGAAGCTGGGACCCAGCTGTCCTGGTCCTGCAGGAAAGGCGAAACAGGCTTGGGGGGGCTTTCCAGGCTGCGCAGCACCTGAGCAAGTGCCTCCTCGTGCCCAGAGGTCCCTGCCATGGGGATGTCTCAGGGGCAGTGTCCCCAAGACCCCCATAGCTTCCAGCCCCCGTGGCTGAAGCTGCAGCTGAAGCAGGCAGGCACGGAGGAGGGCTGTGGGGCCAGGGCTGCCCTGTACCTGCGTTCCTACCTGTAGCGAGAGCTACCAGCGAGTGACTGCAGAGGCAGCCAGCTGCAGGTCTTGCACAGCCTGCCAACAAACTTGTCAGTGTTTCAGTGGGGAATCACAGAACGAGAGCGCGCGGTCATCACGCCACGGCTGCCTTCCTGGAAGAGCAGGCATTGCTGTGTATCAGAGCAGCTCTGTCAAGTGCAGACAGCCTGGGCTGTTGTGCCCTGCGTGCTCCCTCCCTGCTCCCTCCAGGAAAGGAAACTTGGTTTTGCCGTTTGCTGCTTAGTTTCTGCAAAAATGCCAGGATGCTGAGCTAAGATGTTCCAAGCTTGTGTGATCCCGTAATTCTCACATTTTGGGTAGGTGCCTTTGAACCAGACATGAGCTCTCGCCCATCTCCGTCTCCTCCCTCCCCGACTCTGGATCTTGCGCTGGTTTTGTTTCTAAAACCCTAAAAAAAATGTGGGTGGAGGTTGTGCATATGTATTTCTGAAATTGCCTCGTCATTTCTGTACTCCCCCAGTGCAAGTGTCGCTCAGCCTGGGTTAACAACACTGGTAGCACTGAGGATCAAAAGCTACATTTCAAGTAATGTATCTGGCGTTGTGTCCGAAACAGGAAAGAGGACAGCTCATTCAGAGGCATCATAAACACCTATGTACAGACTGTCTTCCGTGGTTTTAATCGCCTTCAGCTTGTCCTCCTGCCTTGCATATGAAAACCCAAGTGCATGCAAATCTAGTGGCTTTAGGCATGTGCTGTCAGAGCCCCTGCTCTCCTTCCTAGAGGAAACCTTCCTGGCCTTCGGCACCCCAACACATCGCAAGCTTGCTGCCCACACCCAGCAGTTGCCAAAATTTGCTGCGTTGATCAAAATTATTTTGGTCCCTCTTCCACAGGGACCCTAAAGCTAGAGTCTCTTGGGATTTTTCTCAACCCTTTCCAGTCATCATGCCATTCTAGTGACAGGGCAAGCAGGCAGGCTGAGGTGGCTTTGGGGCTCTGTGAGCCTGTTGGCACTCTGCAGCAGACCCTGGTTACTTGGTCATCTCAGTAGTTTTCCAGAGAAATGCCTCTCGGTGGCACATGCAGCAACATTATTCCAGCAAGGACTGGAGGGAACTGGAGTTAGTTGGCAGTATGGCTTGCTGGGTTTCTTTTTGACAACAATCCAATATCTCTTACCTTAGACCGTCATTTCTGGGCTTTCCCAGACTGGGGAGCTGAGTGTTTTAAAACCTTGGCTAAAGCATGTTGGTCACAGTCAAGGCTAAATCGTGCCGTGTCATCGCTGTACCAGGTCTCAGATGCAGCTCGGAGCCGCAGCCTGCCAGTGCCCCCATGCCACGAGGCTGCTGTGCTCCAACCAGCGGGATGGGGCAAAGAGCATCCTCACCGCAGACCACAGCTCCTAGCCCGCACGGAGCACCCCATGTGTGGGAGTCACAGGGCGGGGGCCCTTGCYCAAGGCCTGGCAGCCCTTGCTGGCACGCTCCTCGATTTATTTCCTATTTCCCGGGAAAGTGCTCTTGCCACCCCAAAAGGAGGAATTGGGGAATTATATAGGAGAGTTTAACTTTACTTCTCAGAAAAACAGTGGAACAACCGATTGAACTGTTTGTAAACATCTAGAAGGAAAAAGGAAATGAGTAGCAACCAGTGTGGGTTTCCAAGAACAAAACCTAACGTTGTCTTGTGGGGCAAGGGAGCCTCTTGGGCAGAGGAGTAGCTGTGGGTATTCACTGTGCCTTCAGTAATAGTTTTGACTCCCTTTTTCATAATATTAATGAAGCATGGTCTGTACAAAACTGCTGCTCAGCAGAAGCAGAGCTGGTTAAGTGATTATTGATGGTTTGTTGTCAAAATGGAAGGACATACCTTGTCCTCCTGGGACCTGCCCTTCTGCAATGTGCCCTTCACCTTGGGGATCCTCTGGGCCCTCTGGCAAGCCAGGCAGGAATGGGGATATGCTCACAGGTGAGATCTGGCCTCTCGGTTCTTGCTGATAGTCTTTGCCTATAATTTAAAGGTTTGGCCTCCACTTGGAATAAAATACTAGGAAAGCAGTGCCATTGCTCTCATTGCTGCAGTCAAGTAATACAACTTATGCCCGGTGTTGGGCTGTCTTCTTGTGTGCAGTTGCTTATTTTCCACCAAGCCTGTCTTTGCCTTGAGAATAACTGGTCGCATGGTTTGATTTAGTAAAACAGTGGGAAACAGCAAAGGAAGCCTTGCAGTTACATAGGAGGGGGGAAAAAAGCCAAGTGTTACGAAGGCAAGATTTTCATCCAGGTCCTGCTGCTCAGCGTGTGCCCCAGCTATTGCCTTTTAATGTTTCTGTCCACTCCAGAAATAAAGTATTTTGCCAGATTTATTTATCAAAGTCAAGGAATTTTGCCTAAAAAGTTTGGGGACTCCTGCTTCAGTGTCTCTGAACCACATGAACTATCTCTCACCCTTGATTTCACTTCCATGTGGCTTTTTCTTTCTCCTTGCTTATAGCTACTCTTTGGCTGATGTGTGTGTCAAGGACTTCTGCCAGCAGAGGCACTGAGCCAGTAGGAAGGAGTTTACGTTAGGCAGGCTACTTTTGGCAGTGTAAAATAGAGAAGGAAATTGTGAAAACGCTGTGAAATCACAAATAAAAATATTGACATTTATGTGGAGCCAGGATTTTGCGGGGAGATCCCAAAAGAGGAGCGTTGACACCGAGGTAAATCCCGCTGTGCCTTATTGCAGAGTGCTGTGCTGGGATTTTTCCGAGCAAGCTGCTTTATGGGAGCAGTGGAGTGAGTGGCGGATGGGTTCCCTGGGGCACACCTCCAGCAGCTGCTGGTTCCTCCTGCTGTGCGCATAGTCATTTTCCCTGGCTGTCACAGTCCTCGTGCCAAGAGAAGGCTTTTTTCCAAGAGGACCTGATGCTGAGCTCCAGCTGTGCTGGGCATGGCAAAGCCAGGCAGGATTAGGACCTGCCCCTCTGACAGTGCTGGCAGCTTTTCTTGGTGCTTAGGGACTGTGGCGTGCCCAGCGCCCTGGGACAGGCTAGGTGGTATCTGTAAGCGGGTACAGTGGCTGGGGAAGAGCTCTGTGTTTAATGGCAGTTTTTAACGGCAGCGCCTGTGGTGTTCAGCACGGCCCCAGATGGGCAGCTGGCAGCCACCACATTTCACACCAGAGTTGTTAGGTAGGTTTCCAAAGGTCAGCTGCTGCCCCCTTTGACGTGATGGGAGATTTTCCATTGCTGGCAGTGATCTTTGCCCCGAGTATTATCTCTTTCCAGTGAGCCCCTGTGGACTGTGCTCTCTGTTCCTCGGAGCGGACTTCATTTACCATGGTATCAGCTGAGTGGGTAGGGGCTAAGTGTTCACTGTGGCACCTTTAAAAGGTCAAGGTGAACTTAGTCATACTAATCTCCCTTCCTTTTCCTCAGTAGCTGCTTCAGTCAGAAATCCCACCGTACCATACCATCATACCATAAGATATCAGGAGAAAAAATCAAATAGATCTTTTGCCATTTTTCTGGTAAAGAGAAGTAACAGTCTATGAAAAAAATGAAATAATTCTACAGCTGACATTCGGAAATGCAGCTGGTCTTGCAGAGGTCCCTGGCTCAGCCAGCTCCATTCCCAGTCATTCCTGCAGTGTTAGAAACCCCCGGGAGGGACGTGAAGCTGGTGATGCTCCAGGCACAGCTCTGCTCTGGGTTAAGGAAGTGGTTTCTCTTGCCTATCTGGCACTGTCATCATTGACCTGTCTGCTTCCCCTCATCACCCCCATGGGAGTTTTTTTGGCCAACAAAGATGGTCCCAAAGTCATCCCTCCTGAAAATGAGGTTTTATTGCAGCCCTTGATTCTTGCTGTGGGTCTCTAACCTGTTCACTTCTTTTAAACATGATGATAGGAATTGTGAGCAGGGTTTTGGGGAAGATTTGCAGGCAGAAGTATTACCTCTTATTAGCTCCCTTAAATAGCTGGAGTGAAGCATGAGCAGATGGGTGGTGGGCAAGCAGAGACTGCAGTAAGGAGAGGCGGGATTAAGAGCTGATGACCTTTCTAGGACAGAGACAGGCTGGAGATTGCAAGAGCTCTGTCTGCAAACCCCACCCTCTATCTTGGGGTCACTTGTGCTTTTTAATCAGTGGTGATGGCCTTACATTTACTTCAAACTGTTGCATTAAAGAGGTGAAGGATTAGACATCATTCCTGCCCCAGCCAACCCCAGCAAGAAAGACTGACATGCAGTACCATTTCCTACTTGATGAGATGAGTCACTTCATCCCTTTGCAGGTGTTTTATTGGGATGACATGCTCATCCTTTTCTAATCAGGATGCATGCAATACTGCTTCACCTGCCTCTCACCATCAGCTTCATCAGCAAAGATTTATCCATTAGTTATGGAACTCTGGAGACTGAATCAAGATCTGGTGTCAACAAAAGCACGTTGACCAGCATGACGTTTCATAGCATCTACCTCATGGACACTATAGCATCTCCCTCATGGACAATATGAACTCCTTCCTTTTCTTGTTTTCTGAATATTGTTTTCTTATTTTTAACAGCTATCAGGTTAAACTTCTGGCTAAATTGTTTCCTTCACTGTTTCTTAAACACTTCTTAAAGAGCTCTTTAACTTTCCATTCACAGTCATTTAGTTATTGTATTTTACACCTGGTCAGTTTTGCTCATAATTTCCCCTAATTTACATTAGCCCTTTTGAAACATCTAGTAGCTGTATTACTGGCCGGGGCTGCCCTCTGTTTGCTCGTACTGACTATAATCAGATCATGGTCACTATTCCTTAGGCGCTGACCACTTCTTCAGCAATTAAATCATCTTTACTCACTGTAAAAAGCACTTTAGCACTTGCATCCAGCTTAACAGTTTCTATATTAGGAAACATCCATCTGAAACCTTTGGAAACTCTCCTGACACCCTGGTCACGCACAAGTCCCAACAGAGATTTTCCCCACAGCATAACCGTTTCCTTCTCTGGACCCCATGGGAGGGAGGTTGCTGGGACCTGGTGCCAATCTCTGCTTTAACATGGCAGCCAGAAGCAACCTGCTCTCAAGTTTTCTCTTTTTATTCTTTATTCCTTTTATTTGCAAAAGACTGAATTGTCTAGATGCAGCCTGAATGAATGATTGAAAAGTTATTACAACAGGGTTTCCATAGGTTTAAACTTTACTTTTGGGTGAAATGAGAAAAGGTCCTTATCTGCAAAAAGCAAGTGGTCCTCGGCCCCTTCTCCCAGGGTGCCCCCAGCAGATGGTCCTTGAGGCTTTCGGGCTCATCTAATGCCAATTCCACTGTCTTCATGGCATAAGCCAGTAACACAACAGGGCAGGAAGTATTTCCCAGCTGCTGTATAATTCTCCTACAGCTATAAAACAAGCGGCCAGGCCCCGTTTGCCCGGGGCTGCGTGCACTTGCTGGGCAGCCCATGGGTGCTGTGGACAGGGGTGCCCACAGCCATCGCATGGCCGTGTATTTCAGTATGCGCAGGGGCTCTACAGATGAATGCATCCAGCCCTTCTGCAGCACCAGTTCAGAGGGGTGCAAGGCAGTATCGAGAGCCTCAAATGACTAACCCCGGCCAGAGGTTTTCTCTGTATTACACACAGCAGCACTCGTGCTCCCGCGGGCTTTAAAGCGGGGGACAGCACAAAGGCTGTGGTCGCAGCCAGAGCCCCCAGAGACTCTGGCTCCGTGCCCTTCCCACACAGCCATCACGCTGCCAGCCCCGAGGGACGCAGGCAGAAGTACAAGGGGTGCAGCAGTATGAAACCCAGGGGGGCGAGCAGTCAGCCCCTCACCATCGATATTTGCAGCGGACCTGTGTTTGTTTTCTTCTTTACCTGCCACTTTCACTAGTCCTTAAGTGAAATATAAACAGCCCTGCCTAGTTTCTCCCATAAAGACATGAACACCGCTGGGCTTCAGGGGCATGTTCGGGGCTCCCTTGCCTGCAGCCACCACCCCACACACCCTAGCCACCCTGGGGGGGCTTGAGAGGGGACACTTCTCTGCAGGCAGGCACACAGGTAGGGGTTCATACCAGTGTCCCGCTGGGGAAGCCTGTACTGAGGTTGGTTTGTGTTAGGGTTTGCCAAATCTGGCAGCCTGGTAGAGGTAAGGCTGCCACAGCTCTGACTCCCCGGGTCCAGCCAGCAGTGAGACTGAGAGTGCCTGCACACAGTACATATATACATACACCCACAGTACATATATATATATATATACACACACACACACACATATATACACACAGTCAGCCATGCAGATCAGCACAGGCAGAAAATCCACAGTCCTCACACAAACAGCACCAGTGGCCTCATCCTGTTCCCCCCTCTGGCCAATCAGGATGAAAGCCCATTAGCAGAAAATATATACACACAATAGAGATTCCTTCAGCTGCTGGTCTTAGACATACAGTCTCTCCAGTCTATCCTCCTGACTCCTGAGCCTTTTATCCTAGTTTCCAGCTGGCCTGGCTTGCTGTCTGCTAGTGGTCACACACACCAACATACTCACCTGCAYCCCAGCCTCTCCAGCTGCTGCCATCCCAGCACACTGGCTGCTGGGCCCCACGGTGCCCTTCCCATCGCTGGCACTCCAACTGCCGTGCACACCAACCAGAGACCCTCACCAGGAAAATAGCTRAAGAGAGTTTAATAAGCAGACAGGACATGCCACAGCGATCAGGCACAGGGCACAGCCAGACAGGCATCTGAGCAGTCCCTTTTGTCCCCTTTTCCCTCCGTTTTCCCACACTGGTTCCTCCCCAAGCCACCTTGATCCCTCCCTTTCCCCTGTTTGCTCCTTCCCCAAGACATCCCACAGTAAGTCCTGAACAGTCTCAGAAGGCTCTTCCCAGCATCCCGTAATGAGCCCCATGTGCCTTTGGGCAACCACCCTCTTTGCTGGGCAGACAGGGGAGAGTTTCCTGGTTCCTCACCAAGGCGGATGCAGTAACCCAGGGAGTGTATGACCACTTGCCCCCCCAGCAGTATCCTCTCCCCCCCCAGAGAGGGGGCCACCAGAGCTCACATATTAAACAGGTACTTGGAGTGTTTGTTGCTTTTCATTTTCTGTCGGATAGCTACAACCCTCCGGACAGGCTCCCACACTGACATTAACAGCTGTTAAATATTTTCACTGCAAGACTGCAAAAACAGTAAATTATAGCTCAGGGACTTGGTGACATCTTTTTCTTTTTAAAGCATCTCTTCCTCATCCAGTGTTTAGGGATTCTTTGCTCTTTTAGCATATGCAGGTTTTTTAGAACCTTAAAAGACTGTTTTTTTCAGTTGCATCTTCAGTACAGATGCAACAGATAACTCAGATCTGAGCAGGGAAGGAAGTTTATTCCCCTGAGACTACTTTTCCCTGCCAACGTGCTCAGCTCCCTTCAAGGCTGGGGAAAAGAGCCCAGATTACCTTGGTTTTTTACAGCATTTCTTCTCCTTTCGTGGCATCTGCATGGAAACACACGGCAGCCTCAAGGCATGGCTGCTGGGGTTCACCTGCATCCCATCTGCAGCACCTTGAGAGGTGAAGTAAAGCCTTGCTGTCCCAGCTCTGCTTTGGGTAGACCCCCAGGCAGAGGGAGAGGAAGCCCTAGCCCCAGCCCCGCTCCCTTTATAGCTGGAGATGGCCTCAGCTGGCCCCAGGGATGCTCCCCTGATGTGTAACGAGCTGAGCCTGTCTCCTGCCACTGCAGCCCTTCCCTGCAGGTCCAGCTCCTAATGCTCTTTCCCAGCCCATAACACACCAAACCTGAGTCCAGCTCTCCCATGTGCAGAGGTTTTTTCTTTTTGATCCCCTTCCCTGCAAAAAAAGGTTTGCACGCAAAAAAAAGACTTTTCAGGGGGGAAAAAAAAAAAAAAGAAAAGAAAAAAAAGCCTGCCTCTGCTTTTCTTTCCCAATTCTGAGCAACTCTTAGTGCCAAAAATAATAATAAATCTGTATTTTTTGCYGGGAAAGGCTTTCTGTGCCACAGCTCGCCCGGGGATGCAGAGAGGGCCTCAGCTTGTGGCAGCACTGCCCACCTCCCACTGCCCCGGGTTCAGCAGCCCCGGGAGGAGGGTCAAACACGTGTCCTGCCCCCGCGGGGCTCCCTGGGCTGCCTGGGATGGGTCCCATGGAGGGGCCATGATCAGATAAGACACCAAGCAATGACTTGACACACAGATGTATTTCCTTTGAAACTCGAGCAAGAAAAGCACTTGCAAGCAATGAACATATGTCTGAGCATGCTTAATGTGTCTGAACATGCTTAACRTGTCTGAACGGGGGTTTAGCACCCAGCCAGGTCCCCACAGGGGCTTACCCAGAGCCCAGCTGCTTTCCCCACCACCCAGCCTGTGCCTTCAGCTGGCGCCGTCTCTCCCACGCGTCGGCTGGGAGAGAGCCAGCAGCGACGTCCCTCACTCTGGCCAGAGGAAGAGAAATCAGCTTTTCCCTTTGGACTGCAGTATCGGGAAAAGGGATAGGCTGGCGTGACATGGGTGTAAGCGAGAGCCGGCCCTTTCCACCGCCCCTGCTTCGGTCGGAGCGCTTGCCTCTTGCCCCTGTTCCCCCCACCTACGTGAGGCAGGGAGCGACCCTCGGGAGAAGCACCTTTTTCTCCCCGGGGCAATGTCAGTGCCAACCACAGCGCAGGATGTCTCTCATCGCTGTCTCCCCGTGACTCAACTAGGTCAACTGAAGGCAGACAGCGAGCGAGCAAGGAGCCAGCCGTGGTGCAAGCGGGGGTTTCTCTTCTCTTAATGCCACAGGCTCTCATCAATTTGGGACATTTTCCAGCCCTGATTTGAAGACAGGAGGGATGGGAAATCTGTCCACACTTAGGTCCGCTCTTCCACATACCCTTGGCAGCTCCCTGTGGGCACCGAAAGCTCCATGAGCACCGATGGGAGTGAGCCTACCGGCTTGCCAGGCTGGGGCACTTGGCCGGGCAGGCTGGGACAGAGGGGAAAGCAGGCTACTGCCTCCAAGCTGGTGCCCCATCCTGCTTTGATGGTGGAGTATGGAGGTACCCATAAGAGACCTAGCTGTGAGGTACCATCAAATCTCAAATGGTTTGTGCGGTGCTTTGCCAGGTCTCATGCCCATTTTCCCATCTTTCAGGCAAAGTTTCTCTCAGTCATTTTTCTACTTCCTCTGCTAATTTCTCTGTGGTTGTGTTAGTCCTGGCAGGCTTAGCACCATAATTGTGCTAATGGATAAATAATATTTGTGGTTATGACTCATCAGTTGCACCATTGCCGTCTACAAAATCAGTGTAGATCTGGGTAGACACGCCGGTTAGTGCTGGAAAATAAAGCCCCTGTGCCTTTACGTGGCACCCACACTTGTCTCAAGGTTGTGATACACTAGCTCTGCCTGGTGGACCCCCTCTTCCGCGGTGACGCTGGAGTGAAGGGGGGACTTTTTAAAGCCACTGTCCCCATGGCGTTTCATCAGGCCAGCAGGAGCATTTGAAGAGCTGCCTTTTGATCCATTTCGCTTTCCAGCATTTGCTTGATATGGGTTTGTTGCAGTTTAACTGCAAAGAAGTCAGCATTTTTGCTGGAAAAAGACTTCTGGTATTTGGTGGCTGAAGAAAAAAAAAAGAAAAAAAATCCCAGAGAAGTTCAGCTGATAAAGTGGTGGAGTCATCTGCGTAGCGCTGGGAGCGGGCGCAGTCATGTCTCTCCACCCAGTGATATCATCAATACTGCTATGACTTGTGCAGAATGTAGGATGGAAAAAACAAAAGTGCTTGAGTCAGCTGGAAATTTTCAGGTGGAGTATGTGTCTACAGGCAGCGCTGCTGCCTCCCAGGAGCCCACCATGACTGGCAGCCCCAGCCGCACAGTGACCCCTGTCCGAGAGCCACATGGGTGCAAAAACTTCCCTGGCAGCCAGAGAGCCCCAGCCTCGGCACGGTGATCCCCAGATGGAGACAGTGGAGGTGGAGGGGCTGCTCCAGCCTTTGAAATGGAGATGGCTGGTTCTCCTTCAGCCATGTGTCCTGCTGAAACAGGGAGGGGTTTGTGGTGCTGCTCGAGAGGCAGATGCAGGGCAGGAGCTTTGGCAATCTCCAGCTAACTCCAGTTGCAAGTCGCTAAATGAACGCTCCTGTGCAGAGCTCCCCATACCTTCTTGCTGAAATTATTGACCCAGGCTGACTTAGACACATAGTAGGAGCCTGGTAGCCCCTACACCTGATGCCCCAAGCCTGGGGCAGCGTTGCTCCCCTAAGGCAAACACCCCAGAGCTAGTGGGTGCCGGCTGGTCCCTGTCATCTCAGCACAGGGTCCCTCAAGCTGAGCAGGGGCGTTTGATGCTGGGTGTTGTGGGCTGGTGGCACTTCTCCACCCCATGCAGAGCCCTGTGTAGGCTTTTAATAATATGGTATGTATGTAGTCAAACACGGGGTAAAAACGTACTACTTAAGGCTGTGATTGTCCCAGGGTCAAAGCAACCCAATGCTTGCATCCCTAAGGCTTTTGTAACTCTCCTAGACATCTTTAAAGATGAAAAACCAAAACCCCAGCTGTCAGAGGCTGACAAGCTCCTGGGGCAGAGAGTTTCTCTCAATGCTGAACACCAGGTCCTTGAGAGGAGCACTGCCTGCAGAGCAGGTGAAAGGGTTAAAACCCTGACCACCCTTGATTAAAGCTTTCTTTGTGTTTTTCTTTCATTACTTGTATAGTTTTGGTTTTGGTTAACTTGAAACATAGTATTTTCTGGCCTGACAAGATTAMATGAACCTTGAGCTAGCTTGTTAGACCTCCTGAGTAAATCACTGATAATAGGGTCTCAGAACAAACCTGTCGAGGTAAGTMCCAGAGAATCGCCTCCTTGCAACATCCCAGGGCCGAAGAACTGATGAGCTAATTCAATGACTATGTATGGACAAAGGAAGCCCAAAGTTCAGAGAGCAGACAGTGTGAGGAAGACTACGGACGACCACCAGAGGATGAAAAGCCCCTAACCCTAATTTTACTGCGCATGCTTGGACTATGTAAATGAATTCTGGGAACTCATTACCCTAAGACTGCCTTTTCCGAGAAATCTGGTGAATATGTATAACCTTTCTGTATATGAATGAAGGTGTTCTGTTAACCCGTCGGAGCACTTGTGGTGGAGCAATCCCCAGTGCTGCCTGACGTCGCAATAAAGAGTGCCTGCTTTCTAAAACTCCAAATTGAGTATTAGAGAGTTTTACTTTCGAAATTTTTGTTTCAGTTTGGCGACCCAGATGGGACCAGCTCTGTCCGGCTGCAGGAACCCCTGAGTCGGCGACTCCCTTGGCTGGCCCCGGAGAGAATTCTCTGGAGGGACTCACCGATTTGGCGGATCCTAGCGGGGACAGACAAGGACCTCTGGTAAGAATAAGGCATTCTTTCTGTTTTGTTTTGGGACTGGTCATTTGGAGCCACCCATCAGTTGCAGTTCGTGAGAACCCCGCAGGGTGGTATACAATTGCCTGTACGACTCATATTAATCATTTGGCTGTTACGTTGCATGGTTGTATTGGTCATTTGATTGTCGTTTGCTTGGGCTCTTGTATTTGATTTTGATTTTGGTTTACATATGCGTGTGTGATACCGCATGTGTTTGTCTACGCGTAGTTGTTACATTTGTTATTTGGATTTGGAATTAGAAATTGTTGTGTTGTGTTGTGTGTGTGGTTTGTGTTTTTGTCTTTGTGGTTTTGTCTTTGTGTTTTGTCACGTAAAAATGTAGAATGGGAAACCAACAAGGAGGAATTCTGAAAGAGAGTCCTTTGGGCTGCATCTTAGCCCATTGGAAAGATATAGGGAGACCACCTGGAGGGAGTATAGATCGTAAAACCTTAATTAAATATTGTAACCAATGGTGGCCACTATATAAATTAGAGAGTGAAGAAAAATGGCCTTTTAACGGAAGAATGAAGTACAACACTTTGTTGCAACTTACGTTATTTCTGCGCAGAGAAGGAAAATGGGATGAAGTGGTTTATGCAGATGTTTTTCACTCTGCGAAATCACCCTGAATGGCAGAAAGAATGTGGAATCAATTTAGCACCCCAGGACGCTATGGTCCTGGCGATAGAAAAAGAGAAAAATAAGCAAAATGGGAAGTTGAAAAGATGTTGCTCGGCTTGTAGCATTGGACAGAGATGTTTAAAGGTGGATTTACAGAATGAGAGATTAGAGGATTGTTTGCCTCCACTAGAAATAGAAGATGGTAGAGAAGGAAATGCTGGTGGTGTTGGGGGTGAGGAACCAGGGGTAAGGGAAAGGGAAGAAACTAATGTTGGATTCGGATTTAGATGGTTGGCGAGTTACTGCAGGGAATTATCAGGAGGATCCTGAAAAGGTTGCTAAAGGATTTGAATTGATTGTTAAAACTCAGGACCCTGATTGGGAGGATGTGGATGCAATGCTGGATGTAGTGTTTAGTGAATCAGAGAAGCAGAGGATTGTGAGAGCGGCCAGGACCCAGGTACAGGCTCTGGTTTTGGCTGGAACTCTGCCGGGAACAGTGGATCACCATGTTCCGATTACTAATCCCGGTTGGGACCCTAACCAGACGGGAGCCCGGAATTTATTAGTGCGATATAGGGAATGGATTGTTTACGGAATAAGAAATGCTGTCCCAAAATCAGTGAATTGGTCTAAATTGTATGAAATTAAACAGGATAGGAAGGAATCCCCTACTGATTTTTTGAACCGATTAGAAGAAGGGATGCAGAAATAGACTCCTTTAGACCCTGCCTCTCAAGAAGGGAAGGGTCAGTTGATATTCCTGTTTTTGGGACAGTCGGCAGATGATATCAGGAGAAAGTTACAGAAAGTGCAAGGAACAGATGTGAGAGATTTAGAGAAGTTGTTGGAGACTGCTTGGCAAGTGTATCGGAATAGAGATAATCAGAAAGAGAGAGTAATGGGAAAAACAATTGCCAATGCTACAGTGGCTGCTTTGCGCTAYACAGAGAGCCAAGGGCCCTCAAGGAATCCATAGAGAACTGATTTTTATGGAGGTCGGAGTGGTGTAAGTGCCCCACCTAGAAGGAAAAACCAACCTCCTCTTAAGGATCAGTGTGCTTATTGTAAGCAAACGGGGCATTGGAAGRAAGATTGCCCRAGACTGGGCAAGTCGGTGATGGTTACTGATATGAAAGATGATTGATGGGGACCAGGGGAATCTTCCCTAGCGGAACCCTTGGTAAAAGTTCAGCTAGGGAAAGAAGAGAAACCGGTAGAATTTTTAATAGATACAGGTGCCACATTTTCGGTATTAAATCAGAACCTACTACCTGTGGATAGACAAACTGCTAATGTTGTGGAAGCAACTGGACAGGTAGAGAAAGCATTCTTTCTGAAACCATTGAAATTCAAAATTGGAAAAAGTGTAGGGATTCATAAATTCCTTTACCTGCCTGAGGCTCCTAAACCATTGTTAGGAAGGGACTTATTAGAACAATTGAATGCTGAAATTAGATTTAGAAATGGAGAAGTCGAATTTAAAATACTGGAAGAGAACCACATCATTGAAATTTTAAGTTTGGCCCTTATTGAACCCCAGATTAGGGAAGAGGAAATTATGCAAGAAATAAAAGACCAAGTCTACCCAGGAGTATGGGCCTCAGGAATACCTGGAAAGGCCAAAAATGCAGGATTGGTTGTTGTTAAACTTAAAGAGGGGGCACGACCCGTTAGGATAAAGCAATATCCCTTGAAATTGGAAGACAGGCAAGGAGTGAAAGGAATTACAGAAGAATTTATAAAATTCGGATTATTAATTGAATGCTCCTCAGAGTACAACACTCCTATTCTGCCTGTCAAAAAGCCTGATGGCAAAACTTATYGATTGGTACAGGACTTGCGGGCAATAAATAAGATAGTTGAGGATTTGCACCCGGTAGTGGCAAACCCATACACCTTATTGACTAGTTTAAAAGAAACCTATGAATGGTTATTTGAAAGATGCATTCTTTTGCCTCACCTTGGCCTCTGAAAGTCGTAATTTATTTGCTTTCGAATGGAACAAAAAACCCAACTAACCTGGACAGTGTTACTGGATTTAAAAATAGCCCTACAATCTTTGGAAACCAATTAGCTAAAGAACTAGAGGCATGGGAAAGACCTGCGGGAAAAGGGATTCTTTTGCAATATGTGGATATTTTAATAGCCACAGAAAAGGATGAAGAATTTAAGGAATGGACTGTGAGCTTGTTGAATTTTCTTGGACTAAGTGGTTACTGAGTCTCATTACAGAAGGCCCAGATCTTGAAGAAGGAAGTAATATACCTGGGATTTGCGATTTCTAAGGGACAGAGACAACTCGGGAATGATCAGAAAGAAGCTATTTGCAGGACTCCAGAACCGACCACGGTAAAAGAGCTTCGAACCTTTTTGGGAATGACAGGTTGGTGCCGATTATGGATCTATAATTATGGACTTTTGGTTAAGCCTCTATATGAACTGCTGAAAAATAGCCAGATACAATTAATATGGACTGATGAAGCTAAGAGGGCATTTAAAGAATTGAAATTGGAATTAATGAGGGCTCCAGCTTTGGGTCTACCTGATGTAACAAAGCCCTTCTGGCTGTTCTCGTATGAAAGGCAAGGAGTGGCTTTGGGAATTCTAGCCCAGAGGCTGGGTCCTTATAAGCGGGCAGTAGTGTACTTTTCCAAACAATTGGATGAAGTCAGTAAAGGATGGCCAGGATGCCTTCGGGCAGTGGCCGCCGTTGTTTTGATTATTCAAGAAGCCTGAAAATTCACTTTGGGACAAAAGATGATTGTGCACACTCCCCATGCTGTAACTTCTGTTTTGGAAGAAAAAGGGGGACATTGGCTCTCACCATCAAGGTTCCTGAAATATCAAGCAGTCCTGATGGAACAAGATGATGTAGAAATTGTTACATCTGCTATTATCAGCCCTGCTTCTTTTCTAAGTGATAAGCAGGAAATAGAGATTGTTGTGCATGACTGTATAGAGACCATTGAGATGGTTTATGCAAGCAGGCCAGACTTGAAGGAGGAGCCACTGGAGGAAGCCGAACACACTTGGTATACGGATGGGAGTAGTTTTGTAAAGGATGGAATTCGGATGGCAGGGTATGCAGTAACCACCACAGACCAAGTGGTGGAAGCGAAGTCACTCCCTAAGGGTACGTCCGCACAACGAGCTGAGATAATTGCTCTAGTGAGAGCATTAGAACTTGCCAAGGGATTGCGAGTTAATATCTGGACAGATTCAAAATAGGCCTTTGGTGTAGTCCATGCCCATGGAGCTATTTGGAAGGAACGAGGACTTTTAACGGCCCAAGGGAAACATATTAAACATGCTGGCATGATCCTAAGACTTTTAGATGCAATACAATTGCCCTCGGCAGTTGCAATTATGCACTGCAAGGGGCACCAAAAAGGTAACACTGCTCAGGAAGTGGGGAACAAATTGGCAGATTATGAGGCAAAAAGAAGGGCGGAACAAGGTGAGGTACTAAGTTTGATTCCTGAAAAAACTTTGCCACTACCCAACTCGGTTGATTATGATGAAGAAGATCTTAGGTTAATTAAAGACTTCGAAGCAGAAATTGAATCATCAGGTTGGGCAAAATTAAAGGATAATAGAATAGCAGTTCCCTTTAAAATATTGTGGAAATTGGTAAAAGCAGAACATGATAAAACTCATTGGGGAACTGGAGCTTTGTATAATTCTCTTACAAAACAAGTATTAGCCAGAAATTTGTTCCAAACTGTAAAAGCCATGGTTGATAGATGTGAAATATGTTTGAAGAATAACCCAAAGGTAGAAAATAGTGTAAAATTTGGAARTAKKGATAAAGGGAAAGTCCCAGGTCAAAATTGGCAGATAGACTTTCCAGAACTCCCTAGAAAAGGGGGGTATAGGTACCTATTAGTCTTAACCGACACCTTTTCAGGATGGCCTGAAGCTTTCCCTTGCAGAACAAATAAAGCCCGAGGGGTGACGAAAATTTTATTGAAAGAAATTATTCCCAGATTTGGAGTGCCAGAAGAAATCTCCTCTGATAGGGGACCACACTTTGTGTCACAAATAGTCCAACAAGTTAGTAAGTTTTTAGAAATCAATTGGAAATTGCACACGGCTTATCGTGCACAAGCGAGTGGGCAAGTGGAAAAGATGAATCATTTAATTAAGACACAATTGAGTAAGATTTGTCAGGAGACCAATTTGAGGTGGGATCAAGCCCTCTCTATTGCATTACTAAGGCTCCGAGTCAAGCCAAGGAAACTTAGAATATTGGTTACCAGAATTCCAAAGGAAATATATTGGAACTAATAATAGAACATATGATTTAAATCTTTGCAAAACCACACCTGATGGCACCTTGTGTGGACAACAATCTCAATTATATGAACCTTGCTTGTTAGAACATTCTGTTAATAATTGTAAATGGACGATCCTATCTCCTGATGCGTTTGAAATGTTTGTAGAAGTTAATGCTAGATACGTGTGCTTAGTAACTAATAATCGATCAGTAGTTGAAGAATACAACGTGACCACCCCATTCATAGGATGTCTTAAAAATATAACCCATCTAACTTGGCATGGACAAACGCATTCGGTTTTTGCATACACCGAAGAGCAAGTAGCAATGTTCTGGCACTATGAGAGCTTAAATTTAAGCCATACAAGTTTGTCTCTAAAGAAATTAAATGAAATATTGAACCAATCTCAAGAACTTCAAGAACATCTGAAAAGATGAAGTAAAACATTGGCAGAGTCCATCATTAAAACAGTAATAGCTGAAGGCAAACTTGTTGGACTGTCTAGTCAAATTGAATCAGACACCGCCCATCATTGGTGGGATATTTTTTTCAAGATACTCACCCTCTGCAGAAAAAAAACTCTGAATGTTTTAGTTGACCCACTCTTGATATTGTTAGTGTTTGTCATTGTACTAACAGTTGTTAATTGTCTTTTGTGGTATAAGCTAAAGAAACTAGCTGTGAGAGTTTGGGCCTTGCCCAAGATAGTGAAATATGACAACTTAGAATCTTTGTAAAAGAATTTACAAAGTTTGAAGAGAAGGGGGGAATGAAAGGGTTAAAACCCTGACCACCCTTGATTAAAGCTTTCTTTGTGTTTTTCTTTCATTACTTGTATAGTTTTGGTTTTGGTTAACTTGAAACATAGTATTTTCTGGCCTGACAAGATTAAATGAACCTTGAGCTAGCTTGTTAGACCTCCTGAGTAAATCACTGATAATAGGGTCTCAGAACAAACCTGTCGAGGTAAGTACCAGAGAATCGCCTCCTTGCAACATCCCAGGGCCGAAGAACTGATGAGCTAATTCAGTGACTATGTATGGACAAAGGAAGCCCAAAGTTCAGAGAGCAGACAGTGTGAGGAAGACTACGGACGACCACCAGAGGGTGAAAAGCCCCTAACCCTAATTTTACTGCGCATGCTTGGACTATGTAAATGAATTCTGGGAACTCATTACCCTAAGACTGCCTTTTCCGAGAAATCTGGTGAATATGTATAACCTTTCTGTATATGAATGAAGGTGTTCTGTTAACCCGTCGGAGCACTTGTGGTGGAGCAATCCCCAGTGCTGCCTGACGTCGCAATAAAGAGTGCCTGCTTTCTAAAACTCCAAATTGAGTATTAGAGAGTTTTACTCAGAAATTTTTGTTTCACTCTGACACCGTGGGCAGCTGGTGTGCCCCAAACTGCAAATTGCTTGGGCAGATTTTATTTTTGAGCAGTCTTTGCCTTTACAGAGAATACTGGTCCCTCTGTCTCCATTTGAGAGCTGTAGGGAGGAAAACAAGTTGGTTTCCTTGCCAGGCAGTTTTGCCATGCTGATAGGAAGCAAGGAGGAATTTCACTGGAGCCATAACCCGGCGATGCCCCAAAAGCAAAGCAGAGATAGCTGTGGCAGGGGAAACCACTGGAGTGAGCCCTGCAACCTGCGTGCTGTCCATCTCACCACGAGCCGGCAGTGTGGCAGTGCTGAGCCCACTACAACCACCGCCCAGCTCCCCCTCCCCTCCCCACCGGTACCGATTTTCATGCTTCTTTTAGACCTCTTCTCAAGCTGATGCCTTCTGGGCTCAAAAAATCTCTTGGCAATCCGCTGGCCATCAGTTAATCCAGCAGATGATCAGTTTAGGCAAACTTAATCACTGCATATGCCGCAACGCATCATCTGCCGTTGGAAAACCTTGGCCAAGGGAGGGCTGGATGGCTTGCAGGGCTGCGTGCCTGTCTGTGTCTTTCCCCTGGCTCAAAATCAGCCCCAGCGCAAGCTGCTAAATATTGGGATCCYGTTCTCGGCTTAACTCGCCTTCTGGTGACTGCCTCATCAACGAGGTGTGATTTGCTCCAAGAGGCCACGTGGGAGGAATGGAGGGAATAAAGTTATTAAGTTGGATTTCAGACTACTGGGAGCAGGGAAGCTAATGGATGGGAGCTACCATTTGGGAAGTCAGCTCACTTATAGCAGATATCTGCAGTGAGTAATGATTTAAGCCTCCGAGAGCAGCTTTTCACCACTCTCTGGTGCTTATGTATGCCATCACTTGGTGTTAGGCCACATGGCCCGGTTGGCGCCGACTCCAAGAGAAACGAGTTTGCGTTTCTCAGGTTTCCTGTGGGTTTCTGCAACATTAGTTCCTTTGATTTACTGGATCTGAAGTTTTGCCGAGACTCACACTCTCATTTACAGCATGCAAGCTGTCCAAGAGAGGATAAACCACAGGAAATGAGCATACGGAGAGGTGGTGGTGGGATGGCAACTGCTCTGGCACACATCTGCCTGGTGAGGTCTGCTATGGACCATATTCATGGAGGTCGGGTCAGTGAAGGTGCTCTGAGTGCAGCTGGGGTAAATACCCCTTCCCACGGACTCCACATGTTCCTGGAAGCAGCGTCATATTCCCCTATCAGTGGTGACTATTTGCACGTGGTGCAAAGCCCTAACCAGCAGCGAGGGGCTGGAGACCGTGCTGTACTGTTGTGCTGAAATTGTGCCTCTTGTCAGGCTTTTACATGGGTTTCTTTTCTTTTCCTATTTGACAAGATCCTCCCCACCATAAAGTACATCTTGTCTTTGGAGCTGTCTATGGGAGTCAAGACAATGATCCATTAAGAGCATTTATATGGTTTGTTTTTTTTTTTTTTTAAATGAAATAATTTGCAACCACATCAGCTGCGGTGCATAGCATGTGCCTTGGGGCAGGCAGTGTGGTCTCAGGCTGCGAGATGGGGACACGGGCTGGAGCTGGTCTCACTCTCATCCCTCCTCCTCAGCAGTGTGCTGCCCAGAGTGGTGCCAGCCCAGGGCTCCAGCCCCCCAGCTGGGTGCAGGACGCTTGGAGAAGCTTTCAGCTGCCCATAGCATCCCCTTTTCAGCCCATTTCCCCCCAGGCGTCCCAGCTGTCACTGCCAGCTCTTTGCCCGCACACAGATGCAGTGAGGTCCTGGTGGGCTGCTGTCCTGGTTCCAGCTGGGACAGAGCTAACTTTCTTCCCAGTAGCTGGGGGGTGTGTGCTGTGTTTTGGGTTTGGTATAAYAGGAGCGTTGATGGCCCATTGATRTTTTGGGTGTTGCTGGGTGGTGCTTGCACCGGGCACTTTTCGGCCTCCCGTGCCCTGCCAGGTGCATGGGAAGTTGGCGGGGGGAGCACAGCCGGGGCGGTTGACCCAGCTGGCCAATGGGGTATTCCATACCATGCGACGTCATGCTCAGTATAAAAACTAAGTGTGCGGGGGGGGGCCTTGGGTCCCAGGCTCTCATTCGGTTCGGCGGGTGGTGAGCAATTGCATTGTGCATTGCCTGCTTTGTATATTGTTGTTGTTATCACTGTTACTATTACTGTTCTACTTTGTTTTATTTCAATTATTAAACTGTTTTTATCTCAACCCGCGAGTTTTCCTACTCGTGCCCTCCCGATTCTCTCCCCCATCCCACCGGAGCGGGGGGGTGAGCGAGCGGCTGCGTGGTGTTTGGGTGCTGCCAGGGTTAAACCACGACAGCTGCATTTAACCTCGCACTCCAGAGATGGGCTGCAAGAGTGGGCCGGGAGAAATACCCCCGTTGTCTCTCTGGTATTTGCGTCATGGCTTTATCAGGCTTTGGATGAGCATTTCCCACCATGCGTGGCTGCCCAGGGGCTGTGCGGGTGCCTGTCGGAGGCTGGCTGTGGCCTCAGCCGGGCTGGCCGGGGGCTGCAGTAATGGATCTCCTCTGCTCCGCGGTTCTCTGACTCACGCTCGCAAAAGCACTACAGGAAGAAGCACGCAAAGATCAAGATCTCATTTACCCAGACACCACCAAGTCCTCTGTTTTTTCACGGACACGTAATTCACTGGGCCCAGCCCACAAGGGGAAAAGCAGCATCCTTGTGCCAAGTGAGACCGTGGATCCCCTCCCCAGGCGAGCTCTTAGCCGGGGGCCAGTGGAGACCAGGACACACCAAGGACCCACATCAGCCTTTGTGCTCGAAGAGCAATGGGCTTCTGCCTGGTGATCCCGGGAAGTAATTAGACTTCAGATTATGTGCTTTAAATAGAAAACTCACTTCTGAAGTGAGCAGAAAACCACAGATAAGGATGGTGTAAAGATGTGGCTAAACTACCGAGGAATTCCCCCGATGGAGCGAGCCGTGGTGGCAGCCCCAACCCGCCCCAATCTCCCCGCTGGCCCCCAGCCTCAGCCTCCGCCAGCCCCACGCAGCCACCACGGATTAGCCGAGGCACCAGGGGATTTCTGAAAGACCCAAAGCAGTGCACAGAGACACAGAGCCTCCCTCAACAGCACACCACGGGCTGGTCCTGCGCCTGGCCCACGGCACCATGGCCATTTGTTTGCACAGAGTCAGCGATGGGTCCCGCAGTGCCCACCCGGCAAGCCATGAGCAATGGAGAAGGGACATTGGTGCCGGCTCCCAGCCACACGCTGGCATCCACAGGGGCTGGGAGGAGATGTAACGTGGCGTCRGCATCCAGATGGCTGCTTCTCAGCAGTCATACTCAGCTTGTATAGCCCAGTATTTCCCCAGCTGTTAAGTGAAGGCGGGGGGGCAGCTGCTGTGTGGCGCTCCTTCCATCTCCCTTTGCAGCCAGCCGTGGTGTGTGCTTGGCTTGGGCTGGGCTCCCTGCAGCTTCCCTGGCCCCTGCGGCTCTGGATTTGGTAGCGATGCCAAATGGGGCTGCTATGCCCCTCCCTGGGCTTTTTTGGGTCGATGCAGCTGCAAAGCACTGCCCAGCTGCTGGGAGCCCCTGAGACCACAGCTGCGAGCAAGGGCAGCATTGGCCTGGCCAAGGCCTGAGCTCTGGTAACACACCTGCTTGAGGGACAGGCTGAGCCCCATCTCCCAGCTGGGCTGTGCAGCAAAAGGGGGCTTTCGGAAACCCCCATCTGTGCCACAGGAGGATGGCAGCTGCTCCCCAGCCCCCCAGGTCCCCGTGAGCCCCCCGAGAGGCATGGAGACTGGCTGCAGCCTTTTCCTGCGTGGCTGCCAGCAGGTGTGGTTCTTCCTGCTCACCCGACCCCTTCCCAGCCACGCTGTAACACTGGATTTCTCCAGACTTTAAACAAGCCGGGGAGCAGCGTGCCCCACTGCAGCAGACAGCACAAGGCAGGTAGGCAGCACTGTTACCCTGGTTCAAGGGAGCAAATGTGCTTCAGACATGCCCCAGACATGCCTCCACGCTCTGCTCTTTAAAAGACATCTTTAGTGCTTCTCTCCCTCCCCAGTTTCAGTTTGAAAAGCAGCTACAGCTCCTCTTTGCCTGTGACACTGACAGGAAACACGGACCCGTGGCCAGGGCATGCTCGTGCCCCAGGGCGCCAGGCTCGCAGGCAGAGGGCACGCGGTGGCCTCACTGCCCGGCCGTGGGGCAAGCCTGGCCCCACGGCACTGACATCGGCCCGGCAGAGAGGCGAGCATGTGACTGAGGTAACATTTCCACAGGGACTGGAAATTTTGTTCTTATGAAAAACTGTGATGGCCAGGGTCATCCCAGCCACTTCAGCTCAGCCTCTGTCTAGGGACCACTTTTTTCCCTGTGGTTGCCATTTTCAGAAAACATTAACGAATAAACCATCAAAAGACCACAAAGCAGAAGCCATGACTAATGGTCTTTGAGCTTCCTCCAAGTTTAATACCAGAGCAATAAACAATTACAGGAATAGAAATGAGACCAGGCAGCAAGTGAGCAGTCGCTGGGAGCACCAAGCTGCTCCTCCATCACCTGGACGATCTAGTATTTGGGCAGACTGCTTTTATTTTTTCCATATTTGCCTTTACTAGTAGCAAAAGCAATAGCCATTAAGTGCCCAGGCGAGCAGAAGTGTTAGGGGCACCAGGAGGGCACGGTGTGCCGTTGCTGCAATGCCAGCAAAGGCAGCCCTGGGAGCTCTGCCTGCTCCTCTCCTGGTCTCCAGCGATGCTTCAGGAGCATGAAGGACATGCTTCCACAGTGCTGGGTCCATGCCTGGCCTGGCACCCCTTGCCCCGATGGTGGGGCCAAAGCCGTGGGGTAGACTACAAGCACCTCTGAGCTCACGCGAGAAGCTTCAGAAAGGGGAACCATCAGTTTATTCCCACAGCACGCGCAGAAGCACAGCTGTGGTTAAGCACCAGCTCTGAGGTATTGCTCATTTGCATCATGCGCTTACCTCAGCCACTTTGATGTCGCACGTGAGGTTATCGTGCCCGGGGTGCCTGGAGCTCCCGTTTACCCCAGGAGGACAGGTATGCCCATGCTACTCTCTGGTGAACACAACCACTGCCCTCCAGGCAGCCTGGTTGGCTGCAGGCTCGCCCCTGCTCCCTCCCTGTCCCCACCGTGGCCAGCTGAGCCAGCAGCAGTGTAGCACCCAGGGGACCTGGCCCCACTCACCCATTGCCACCTTCCCAGGAGCCAGCGAGGGCTTTGGGGGGCCATGGGCCGGGAGGGCGCCTGCACCTCTTTAGGCACTGGGAGGCTGCTCCTTCCTTGGCTTACGCCTTCATGTCATTTCTGCAAGATGGGCCACGTCCCTGTGTGCTACATGGTCGGTGCCACCCCCTGGCAGCCYTGTACCATCAAAGGCGGCAAGCTTGCAAAAGGTGCCTCTCAGAGCTTGCCCAGCGTGATGGCGAGGTGGGCTCGGGCTGCTCAGACCTGGCAGCACACAGGGTGAAGAAGCAGCCACCGCCGAGGGGCTCCTCGGGTGACCACAGCACATGAGGGCAAGGCAGGCCCAAGGGGGGTGATGCCAGCGATGCCGATACCTCTCTGGGGTGAGAGGACAGACCTGACCTCAATGGGCCACAGACAGCCCCCAGACTGGGGGGTTGTCCCTCAGGTCACTGCAGATGCCATTAGGTGCACGCCAGCCTCACYGGCTGCTTACTGGTATTTAAAGGTGTGATCTCCAGATGGCTGTGGCTGCTCTGTATTAACAATGCTCTTCAGCCTTTGTTTGCTTGCTTGCTTTCTTTTTTGGCTGCAGATGCAGAGGTTTAGTTTTAATGGGATCAGCTGTGTGCAGGGGCCAGCACCTCCCTTGAGCATCAAGGTGGAGGAGGCCAGTTTAGATGACCCAGGACATGGACTTGTTCTCTACAATGCTGAAGCTGCAAATACATCCACCACTTTCACACCAAGTCCTTGGGAGCTGGAAATAGGTGACTGGGGTGAACTGTAACACCCACCACACAGCTGGGAACAGCCAGGCTGAGCAACAGCCTGCAAAACGCAGCGCCTTCAGAGCAGCAGCTCCCATTGTGAGCACAGTGGCCATTCGTCACYGGCAGCCAGTGACCAGCAGCAGCTGGGCTGTGCTCAGGTGGTGTGTGTGTGTGTTTGTGTGTGTGTGTGTGCGCGCGCGCACGCACTACCGGGTGTTTGTCTTTGCCTCTTGGTTTTTCCACCCGTGGGCGTCCTGAAGACTCAAATAATGCAAATCACCCCCCTCACTGTCCGAGTGGGGTGAGGCAAGCTGGAGCCCACAAAACCGCAGGGAGCATGCGAGGCTGGAGGGTGCAGCTGCCCCGCCAGGCACTGACATGTCCCTCTGGCACCAGCTGGCAGAGCCTGCGCCTGCTGCATGAGGCTGGCCCGAGGGATCATCTGAAAAAAAAACCAACCRTAAATCAAGCCCTGCATGCTGTGTTTTACTGGGAAGCTCCAGGAAGGCAGGAGAGCTGTTCCGGGGGGGTGGGGGGGTGAAGCCTTGGCAGTGGTGATGGGCTTCCCGGCCATCCCCACACCCTTCAGGGGGGCTCACGGTGCCAGGAAACCACAGGAGCCGCTGCACAACCACACACTGCTCCCTGCACCCAGGCAGCTGAGCAAAGGCTCTTGGGGTTCRGAGACCAGGTTCTACCATTCCTTCCTGTCTGCTTCCCAAATTCGCTTTTTCAACATTCTTATTTAAAAAAAAAGGTGGTGGTGGTGGGGGGAATATTCCCATGCTCCTGTTCTCTCCCCTTCTGCCCTGGCTCTCGAGCCCCCCACGTTTTTCCCTTGGGAACATGGATGCTGAAGACTACGGGGTTGCACCGGCTGTTTTGGAAACAGGATGCCTGTGCTCGGGTACAGCGCGAGCTCTGCTTGACTGCGTCAGTGTCGCTGGCTTTTGCAGCTGGCAGGAGTGAAACTGAGAAATCTGAAGTGGAAGGATAACGCAGCCAGCGTACGACCAGCCCCAGGACGTACGGCTCAGCCGCACGTGGGGGCGTGGGGACAAGTGGTGGCACCCCCTCGCCATTCAAATGTGGATCAGAGAAGGGAGCCGTGCCTCAGCAAGGCAAACAGTCTGTGGGGTCACAGTGTGCCCCACGCAGGGCCTTATATCCCAGCCATGCTGGCAAGAGCCCACGGCCCCAGGCAGATGGGAGGCAGGGGCAGCTGGCGAGCGGCAGCCGGCGAGCRGCAGCCAGCCAGCACAGGCCCAGCAGCAGGAGCACGGCCACACGCAGCCTGCCCACGTTGCGGTGTGCTGCACAGGGCCCTGCTGCCCTAGGGGCAAGGACACGGCTGTTTGACTCGCTGCTAACATGATTTATGACTCGCTGCATCAGTGTGTACAAGCTGGTTTTGGGCAGGAGAGTAAATACCTGATTTTTTTTTTTGCACCAAGGGCTTTTTTTCCCCTTTCTTCAGCACCGCCAACATCAAGAGTTTTCTGAACAGCAGCTGCTGACCCCCAGGACAGCTCCCAGTGCTGTGTGCAATGCCTGTGGCAGCTCCGGAAGGGACACCAAGCCAAGCTCTGCTTCATGTCCCTGGCTCAGGGACAGACACACACCCTGCCTCCCTCCTCTGCTGCTGGACAGTCCTGGCAGAACAAGGGCCACTACGCTGTGTGGCATCTGCTGCCTACGATAGAGGTCCAGCACCTGTTCTCACACATCCCTTGCTTGCAGGCTCCAGGGAAAGCCAGGGAGTCCAGCTGAGACATTTTGCAGGGCAGGAGGAATTCATACAGATGACTCTCCAACACGTGAGAAAGGAGAAAAACCTGCTAACACCCCTGCAGCACTGACCCTCTGGCGCAAGCCATCAGCCATCTGCAAAACAGCAGGGCTGCGTCTCCACCGAGCGCTCCCAGGGCATGGGAGCGAAGCCGATAGACAGTCACGCTCCTGCTCCCCCTTTTCCTGTCTTTACGGAGCACAGTAGAGAGTGGATGAGGACAGAGGGTAAGCTGGTGGATAAGCATTATTCTGAAGCCATTTATTATGGAGTTATTCATTAACTCTATTTATTATAAAAAACAGATTTGACAACTTGGAACAATCTTCTGGTGAACATTTTGGAGAGGTTGGGGGCAGAGGCAAAAATAAAGCAGGCTGAGCTGCCTTGTGATTTCTTTCTGGTGGGAAAATAGCATTTTAGTGAGAAATGAAAGTTTCAGTGGAAAAACATCTGAAATCTTTGCTTTTCCCTAGAGCAACACAGAGTATTTAACTCTGTAGCTATCAGCATTTCATGTAGTCTAATAACAAAATATTAATATCTGAAAATCAAGCCTACAGTTCACAGAAGGGCTTTGCACCAACCTCTGACACTACACAGACAAGCACCCACTGATGGCTCTGCTAAACCTGTCCGGAGCATCTGCTTCCAAGATATAAATAAAACCATCTGGGAGACTGTTCCCTGCAGTGTCTTTACTGCTGCAGTCCAGCCCACACTGAAATAGAAAGACCTAAAGGAGGCTGTTCTGTAATTACCTGTGGCAGGATGACAACTTCAAGAACTGCCGGGGAAGACTGCTCAGCCGGGGCCAAACCACCTCCTGGGATGYGAGAGCAAGCTGGCCAGCTGTGCACGTGGAGGGAGGAGTAAGGAAAGAAAAGGGGAACAGCCCTTTGTCCACATGCACCGCTGCCAGGACTTGGACAGTAGCACTGCCTCTTCAAAACAAGGTCTAAAAACCTTCAAATGGTTTAAAGAGGTTATGGGCTGCTCCATGGCAAGGCCAGCAGCCCTTCCTGTGAGACAAAAGCAATGCCAGCTCCTTCTCTTTCTTCTTATCGAAGTGGAGTTTCAGAAGCAGCTGTCATTGCACAGAAGCAGATATCTGATTGTGGGAGCTTTTAAATTTAACAAAGACATAACAAAACCCACCGACGGGAAACTGGTTTCAGAAATTCAAATGGAAACAATACTTTAGTGATAACCAACAACACGCTCCCAGCGAGGCAGTCACTAAGCTGATGCCTGCCACCTTTCTGAGGGAGCTCTCTTCAGAGATGATTCCTCCGGGCCTTACCTGGGCACCAGATCCAGATGGAGCAGAGCAAGCTGCCGAGCGCCCTCCCAGCCAGGCATCCAGCCCTGTTCCCGGACACAGCTCCCCAGCAGCTGGCCCCACAGGGTGAGGGTAGGGGCTAGGCATGTGGCAAAGGGTCTGCTCGCAGGCTGTGTGATGGGAATGGCTCCGCTAGGCACACCTGAGCTGGCAAGGGGGCCACGAACACTCGCTGCAGTGGCAGTTTCAAGTTCTCTTCCACACACTGTACCCATTGCAGGGAGGTCAAGGCTCTGAGCAGAGCCCCAGGAGCAGCTTGTACTGCTTAAATACAGGAACTTCTTGTCCTCACTTAAATGGCCCTCAGGCAGACAAGAGCCCAAGTCCAGACCTCCAATACTCTACCCGAGCGTCTTCAGACTGAGGATAGTCTGCAGTCATAAAACCCCCATTAGCCAGACGTTATCTGGAGACACAAACTCATTTCCTGGCAAGAAATGAATCAAAAATGCTACAAAAAACTTGACTTGGATGCACTGCTTAGTGAAAAATTATTCTTACACAAGTTTTCTGTCCAGTTATAACTTGATGCTGCCTCCACCTTTTGTGATCTAGAAAAAAAAAAGAAATTAATCATCTAATCAGAACCTTGGACCATAATCAAACTCGGGACTGGAGGCAGGTTACAGTGGCAGCTCAGTGGTGGCCAGCAGCCTGCGCTTCACCCGGAACAAATCTGCACGGTGTTCCTGTCATTGCTACACAACCCAACCCGGAGCTGTGTCTGCATGGGAGTGCCCAGGACACTTAACAGGACTCCTCAGAAGATGCAAAGTCTTGGAGGCAGCTGAAGTGCCCTGATCGTGGTGTGAGCTAAGGTCTCTGTACACCTGAAAGGCAGACACTAGTGTTTGTGCCCTGACTTTGCACGCTTCATTAACTCCATTTGCTGCTGTGCAAACAAGCCTAAGGGGTGCCAAGCAGATGACAGTCCCTTCAGCCCGCAGTGTCTGGACCACACAGAGCTGTGCTTGCCTCAAGGTTTGGCAAGTACTGACCTCAGAGACACAAAGGGTGCATTTGCCTGACACTGCCTGGCTTCCCAGCCCACCCCAGGCTACAGCCACAGCTACACATGAAATCTTTTTCTGCAGCAACTGCGAGGCAGGCTGGTGGATTCTTCCTCTCCTGCTAACCAGACCATGCCAGTAACCACACTGGTGAAGAAAGGCAATGCCACAAGCAAACCTTTCAGCTCTGAGAAATTATTTCCTTCTAGGAGGCCTGTTGAAGTTATGCTGCTGAAGCTCTCCTCAAACAGCATGAGCTGTGCCTCTCGCTGGGAGGAGAGCTTGCTGGCATGGTGCTACTGCTACAGCACAGCTACAAACCCTTCTGCACATCATTTCAGGCCAGCAAGATACATCCATCATCACCTACAAGTCCCTGACAGGGAACTGCTACCACTCCCCCTCTCTGCGGCTGCCTTCTCAGAACTGGGGAGGCAGCCCCTCTTCTGTGGAGATTTTCTTCTTTGACAACATCAGACTGCAGCAATAGGTCACACGCTTCCTTCCACCCCAGGAGCACAAAAGGAGGTCTCCTTTCTCGGTATTGTTTTTGCTTGGCTGGACAGCAGAGTATTTCTGCAACCCCAGTTTGGGGCTTTTGGGCATTCATAGTTAAGGACACAAATGCAAGCAGTCTCATTTCCTCATTTTCCTCTCTTTGCCAGAAGTTTCCTAGGGTCAAGTAGGAGGAAGGTGGTACAAAGTCACTCGTTTAAATTTTTCTCTATTGAGAAACCAGAATCTGCATTTTTAGGCACTGCTGGCACACATTTTCTGGCCCTCAAACAGAGGAGCCACTCTTTGCATCAAGCCCAAACCCAGCTTTCTACAACAGGGGGATTTTCTGCTAGGAAGGAAGAACTGGGGCAACAACCAAAAAAATCCACCTCTGCTCCAGAAGAAAGAGTAGGAAGGCTGGGAGGGGATATATAAGCAGTTAAGCTAAGAGAAAGGCAGCATTTGATAGCAAGTGCTACGCTCCAGGTTTCTGCCGTGAACCTGCAACAAGAAACATCTTTCCCAGTCACCAGTCTTTGGAACAAGAGTTTGGCTATTTGGGGATGTTGAGGAGGGCTACAGTCACATCTCTAGGACCCTCCTTGGCACCCAGCTGGAAAGGCTCAGTCAGACTTAAGCCAGGTCTGGCAGCTGGAACTGTCTGAAAAATAAAAATAAGATACTTTCTTTCTGCATCCTACACTCCCACAGGCATTGAGATCAGATGGCCATCTTCACCCAAACTCAGGCCATGAAGTGAGTGCGGTGAAGCTCTCAAGCACTTTTTCCCCCCCCTCTTCATGTGGTGGCTAATGGTTTTCCACTGCAAATCTAGGAGCGGAAGCTAGAAGCACTAGAAGCTCCCAAGTGGCAACTTTCAGTACATTGCACAGTTCCTACTGGATTAAGAACGTAGGATGCAATTCTCACGATTAGGGATGTGACAGGTGATGTCTCATTCCTTCCCTTCTGTCCTTCCATACAATACTCTGGGGTGAATATAACAAATTCTAGGCCTAAGCTGCAGCAAGAGGCACAGGCCTGTGGATAAAGCCTTCAGTGGTGAAGACCGCTGAACAGTGCAACAGGTTGCCTAAGATAACTCTGAAAGCTTCCATTGTAAGTTTTTCAGCTAACATCTGTCAGGAACAGTTTTGGTCAAGTTTAGCTTGCCATAGACCTGGCAGGTTCTTGGTGGATCTTGGGGCAGAAGACAGACCCTTCCAAACTAATTTCAGTGCTACTTTGAGCTGCTGCTTTGAGATGCAGCAATCATCTTATTCATTTTRGAGGGCTGATTACTGTAGTGAAGACAGACGTATGTCATGTCACATGCCACCAGCCTAACAGCGATACCATCACCCTGCTCTCAGGGCAGGTCTCCAAGAGTAGTGGTCAGCGATTCAGAGTCCAGCTGGCTGGTGGTTACTAGTGGCACTCAATACTGGGACCAACGCTTAGGAGTCAATACTTGGGCTTCGTATGCTTTAATATCTTTGCTACTGACCTGGATGATAGGATGGAGCATACGGGCAGCAAGCCTGCAGATGACACCAAATTGGGAGAAGTGGTTCATACACTGAAGGGCAGAGCTGCTATTCAGAGGAACCCAGGCAGGTTGGAGAAATAGGCTGAGAGGAACCTCAAGAAGTTCAATGGCAAACGCACAGCCCTGCCACGGGGATGGAGTAACCCCCTGCAGCAGAACAGGCTGGAGACAACAGGCAAGAAAGCAGCTTTGTAGGAAAGGACCTGGAAGTGCGGGTGGACAAGCAACCCGGCAGCCAGCAGTGCACCCGTGCAAAGGCCAACCGCTAACAGGAGCGCAGCCAGCGGGGCGCAGGGAGGGATCCAGCACTGATCTCTGCTCAGCACTCGTGAGACTGTCTGGAGAGCTGGGTCCAGTTTGGGTTCCCCAGCACAAGGACAGTGACATACCAGAGCAAGTTCAGTGGAGGCTATCAAGATGGTTTGGGCTGGAGCACACAATGTATAAGGAGAAGCTGAGAGAGCTGGGTTTGTTCAGCCTGGAGAGAAAGCAAAAGGGAGATCTTACTGTTATCTGCAACTCTCTGATGGGGAGCCACAAAGAGACAGACAGGAAAAGCTGAAAGGCAACAGGCACAACATGAGAAATTCTGATGAGATGCAAGGAAAACCGTCAGCATGGTCACACACTGGAATAGCAAATGCGACCACTTCTCTGGTCCCATCTCCAGAATGGGCAACCTGCTCTAACTTGGAACTTAGCCCTTCTTTCAGCCGGGGGTGGACAAAGCAGCCTCCAGACATCCCTTCCAGCTAAATTACCCCAGAAGTCTATGAAGCATCACTTCTCACGAGACCTCACGCTTTGTGGGAAAATGCATTGAGAACATGTGCCTTTCAGTTTTCCGATCTGTGAAATGGGGCTGACAGGATTTCCTTATTCAAGCCTTTGTTGTCTAGCAGGTGTCCCGAATAACCCACTTTTTTCAGTGTGGAATAGATGACTCAGCTCTTCAGAACATGAGGCTCTGTCTGCAGAGCCTTCCCCCTAGCACATGCAAACAGAAGAGAGAGGCACTTCTTGTACCATACTTAGTATTTTGTTTCAGAACTCACTTGTGATGCTGTYGGAGGCTACGTGCTTTCTTCAGATCTGAAATCCTCAGAGCTGCCCCAAAGTTTCTAGCAAACAAACTTAATGCTTTCATTTTACACCAGAAGCATAACAGTTATCTGGGAAATCCCCCTCCCACACTCCAGAGTCCGTACTTTGGGTGACTTGATGATCTCACCAYATACAGTTACTCAGGTTCAATGTTGCTTTTAAAAACCTGTCATGTAAAAGCCACTGGGGTCAACTTTTAAGCTAAGGCTCACTCTGAACAGCTACGCATGCTTAAATACAGAAAAAATGGCAGTTGAGAGAAAGGGACCAGAAGAAGTCTTCCATGTCCTCTCTCCCACTCCCCTCGTAACCACACGCTGCCATACTTTAAGAGACATGACCTACCACGTACAACTCTCCTATCCTGCCAGGCCCTACTGTAGTTCTCTGCTGTTGCCTTTCCCAGCTTCTTCATAATCCTACAATAGTCTTCTCATGATGACAGCCACTGATACCTTCACRGGCACTGCCTCTTACTATGCCTAACTCCACAGCACATCCCACAAGGGGATGCAGGAAAGCCAGTGTCATGGTTTAACCCCAGCCAGCAGCTAAGCACCACACAGCCGCTTGCTCACTCCCCTCACAGTGGGATGAGGGAGAGGATCGGACATTAGGAAAAATTTCTTTACTGAAAGAGTGGTTAAGCATTGGAACAGGCTGCCCAGGGAAGTGGTGGAGTCACCATCCCTGGAGGTATTTAAAAGACGTGTAGATGAGGCGCTTAGGGACATGGTTTAGTGGGCATGGTGGTGTTGGGTTGATGGTTGGACTCAATGATCTTAGAGGTCTTTTCCAACCTTAATGATTCTATGATTCTAGGAAGGGTAAAAGTGAGAAAACTCGTGGGTTGAGATAAGAACAGTTTAATAGGGAAAGCAAAAGCCGTGCAYGCAAGCAAAGCAAAACAAGGAATTCATTCACTACTTCCCATCGGCAGGCAGGTGTTCAGCCATCTCCAGGAAAGCAGGGCTCCATCACTCCTAACGGTTACTTGGGAAGACAAACGCCATCACTCCAAATGTCCCCCCCTTCCTCCTTCTTCCCCCAGCTTTATATACTGAGCATGACGTCATATGGTATGGAATAYCCCATTGGCCAGTTGGGTYAGCTGTCCTGGCTGTGCTCCCTCCCAGCTTCTTGTGCACGTGGCAGAGCATGGGAAGCTGAAGAGTCCTTGACTAATGTAAACACTACTTAGCAACGACTAAAACACCAGTGTGTTACCAACATTATTCTCATACTAAATCCAAAACATAGCACTATACCAAGGAAGAAAATTAACTCTGTCCCAGCTGAAACCAGGACAGCCAGGAACAGTGACAGCTGCACAGCCCCTTGCTACAACTCTGGTCCAATATGAACAGTCATGGGGGTCAAGAAAGGAAGTTATAAAAAAGGTAACTGGGAGGAAACATCRGGGACCTGCACCCTCTTCAGTCCTGGGGGCACAATAGAGAAGGAAACTGCACAGGAAAGGGGAAAGATGACAGCTCTCCTATCCAAATACTTCCCAAAGAGAGGAAAACTAGAATGGAGGGGAACCATGAGCTTCCCCTTTCATATTCCCCCAGAGGAAGCTGTTGCAATTCCACTATCTGGAGGCACAATAAGCCAAGTCATCCTTCAGCAGGTACCTCCATAGGTGTGGTTAAAAACAGGTAATATAGTCATTAAGACCTTTAAATAGAACTCTCATGTTATAAGCAGCCTGTTCCCTTCAGCATCTGAGGAGCACACAGGTGACTCAGGAATACAGCAGAGTACCTGAAACACAGTAGGTGGAATTTCCCCTTTTACACACAGTGATCTGCACAGCTCCATATGCAGAGAGGTGTGGCCGCATATTTTTACAATGAAGTAATACGAGACATCTTGTTCATGCTGCAAATCCAAGGAGTCTGCAACACTAAGGCAGTGAATTGGTATATGTATTCGGGAGTTGCTGTCCCACCTCACGGATGGTCAAGCTGCCTGCTGGGATGGCTAAATGGTTAGCTGTACTGACAGGCACAGAGGTTACCTCTTGTCATAGGTCCAACAACTCCTAGAACATCTGGTCACAACTACTATAAGACAGGGGTGAGTCAAGGACTAGGCTGATAGGAAAACATTACTCAACACTGATTTTATTGCGTATTTTGGTAAGTGGTGACAGATTCCTACAACAGTGCGCACCTTCGTGGTTTGTGATGCAAAACAGTTCAAAATACAGGTTAGAAAGGACCTTTCCCTTTTTGCCTTGTTTTCTCAGAGTTTCTCATCAGAAGTTCCTCTGGTAGAAGAGGAACAACATCAGCTTACAGAATTGCTCATCTTCACTTCACAAGAGCCCACCCTGTTTCCAGTTAAATGAATGGAAAAGGATCCCACCAACTGCAACAGAAATTGGACCCTTGAAGACTGAGCTCAGAAGGGAAACTACCTGAGAGGGGAGGGCGAGGAGGCAGATTCCCCGTGCTCACAAAAGAAAACACAAATACACCTTATTTAAAACCAACTCTTTCCACCCTCACATTTCTTTTTCCTAAAAAACAGTCTTTGCAAACAAACCTCTTGTTTCTCCTTTCCAATTCAGTGGGATTGCTGCAAGCACCCCGTGGCACATGACTCTGGGGAAGCAGAGAAAGCGTACCGCAACTCAGTCATATTTCCATAGGAAAAGTTGACTCATAACTTACATCATCTTTGAAATGCTGACACAGGTTTGTAAGAAGCACCTGAACGTCAAGTTCAAGGAACAGCACTGTAGCACTGAGGCCTGACATGGCTGCCTAGCTCTAGCAGAGCAGAAGGCCCTCCTTTGCCGCGAGGCGCTGGCGATGGACTTTATCCTGCTGTAGCTCCTCGTGGTTTGGATGCCAGAGTTTCATGACAATTCTCTCAATGTTTAGAGCGTAGACAGTGTGCGCAGGAATAACTTCTTTGTGCACCTGGAGATACATGTTAGAAAACAAGTTTCATGCTTTCATACACATTTCCCCATTTTGCCCATGGAAGAACCTCCCTCTACTACAGGATGATCAGAGAGCCAGCCCTGCAGAGCAGGGACGCAGGCTGTCACACACGAAGGGAACTGCAACTTGCCAGCACTGCCACACCAGCCAGCACAGAAAAACCGCCTGTTATGCCATTTTGTAAGGGAATGGCACGATAAGGAAATCATCGTTTTGCTCTTGTGATGACAAACAACAATTTGTCATCAAAATCTTACAAACAACAATTCTATCTGACTAAACACGAGGCAAATGCTTGATTACAGCTCTTACAAAGAATGGTCTGCCTCCACAGCCTTGAGACAAAATCCCAAGGTCTGTTCACAATAGCGGAGATCAAGAGGGAATTTCTCACAGCTAATTTTAGACATTCAAAGTAGTCTGAATGTCCCCAGAGCTGCCAGAGAGGGAGGGAACCACAGGCATGCACCTCCACAGGAAGATTCATCCAGCCTACCTTAGATGCCTCCCCAGGGTTGGGCTGATGATAGCTAACCCGCTGCTGCAGCAGCCTGCATGCCAGGACCAAGTATTCCTCTAAGTACCCAGGGTGGAACATGAGGAGTAAGAAGGGACATGCCAGGCAAGTCATTTCGCTGCATCGCTGTCAAAATCTCAGTCTAGCTCAGTTCTGATATAATCACTGCAGTCTTGCTACAGAGGAAGAGTTCACCCTTCTCACGTAGCTATAAGAAGAGACAGGGATTTCCTCATCAACTCTCTGACCAAGGAGAGCAGAACAGGCATTAAACCATGAGCTGACTGTATGTTAACTGTTACTTAATAGTGGGAACAAGTCAAAGCCAAAGAATTGTAAATTTGAGAGGGAAAGAAGGAAACAGACTGCAGGAGGAGAAATCAAATCCCCTTCCATGCATGTAAACCAAATCCAAGACTGGTAGCTGGTACTCAGGACAGTGCTGCCTGTGACACGACAGTAACATGAACAGCTTACCTGTAACGCCTCAAAAAGGTCATACATGTTCACTGGCGGGAGGGATGCTGGTAAAGTGTCTCCAGAGCACGCTAGGAGTAGCGCTGCCTGCTGCTCAGCATCATCGGGCGGGGGCTGGGGAGCTAGACTCTGACCGGCAGAAGGTGTCACACAGGTTGGAGGGCTGTAGACAGAGCAGACAGTAAAACCTTCCAGTCAAGAAAATAGCACCACCTTTGGAAGTCACAAAGGAAGGGCTTGGCCCCAGGGTTTCCTTTTCTGTATCAGTTGGCTTAGCCCTTATGTACGTAAGATTATTTCAGCTGTAATTAAAATCTCTTTAAAATTCCAGTTTAATAAAAACAGTGCAAACCAATCCTCAACATGCTTCAAACGTACTTTGTAACTGATCCCGACTGGGCAACTTGTTGTTTACAGGCAATAGTTCCTACCCAGCATAAAAATTAAGGCACCCACAACATTAAGTTGAAAGACGTTAGCTGTTAGGCAGAGTTGTTTGGAGTGGATTGCATTTGTAGTGTTTGCAGTGCTATAATCAAATCTTAAAACACCCACGACCTCCTGTCAACTGCTAGAAGCTGTCGTAGACAAACACAACTGCCTTCTCATACACATACGCTGCCAGATGCACAGCACAAGCTGTTTGACATTGAGACTCTGGAAAACAAGATGACCTTGAAGCTCTGCTAACCGAAAAGGCCTGCCAAGGAACCATAAATACACTTGCATGCAGGAAATGACAGGATGGCAGTGTCCCACAGGTCTTCACTGACATTTCATTCTGTGGCACAACAGCAGTGCCCTCACAAAGGCAGGGCTCTTCTGCCCAGGGGCAGTTTCCCCGAGAGCAGCAAAATTCCTGTGTCACTCACTACAGCTTCCAAAAAGCAATAATTACTACGGACATTCAGAGGGCCATTCATAAATCAATGGACAAGCACAGGCAAGGAAGAGAGACTTACCACTGTCCTAAACTCCACTGCTGAGAAATCCCCATATTCTCCCTCCCCGTTTAGCTGTACAGTCCTCTGTACTGATACCTTCTTAGTATGTGAAAGCTAAACACCATTATTAACAGCTTCTACTAAGTAAAAAGAGAAACTGAACCATGGAGTAACTTTGGGACTAGCAAATTGCCTTTGAAATTAGCAGTGTGCTGAGAGCTCCTTACCACTCAATTAAATTGTTATAAGCAACAACACTGTTCTTCAGATATGGCTGAGGGTTAACATTGCTTCCGAAGGCATACTTGAAATGGCCATCTCTCAGACGATAGGCTTTCCGCCTGGATATCACAGATGTCAGAATATCCTTAAGATGGTTCTGCAATGAAAAACAATCTTATTACACATGCCTATTTATTCACCCTACCAAGACACTGCTATGAGAAGTGCCTCACCAATTGGCAAGACAGAAGTAGTGCTGCTGTGACCACAAGGACCTAAAGACGTAAGGGAACCAAGATCTGGACAAGTTACAGTATGTTTTCACTATCTGATACAGTTGGATACAGAGAACATGGCACTGTGCGAGAGTACTGTATGCATTAGCCTGTGAACTGTATTTTAATATGTGATGTGCTGCTTCAAATGTCAGAGAGGTTTCTTAAATGCTAGGAAATTCCCAACCCCTGGTCCCTTTGATAAAGRGTTAAGAGATTTCATAATTGGCACTAGACATTACACTTGTACTGAAACACTGGCCCAAAAGCTAGTGAAAAGCCACTCACTCCTCTTTTTCAGGCTGTTCAGTTGCCTGGAAAGTGCTGGAGAAGCAACTGTCTAAAAAAAAAAAAAAAAACAGGCAGACAACTGCTTCTTAATTTGGCCTCACTCTCACATGGGGAATTCAGGTTGGCCTCCACATCCTGACTCCAGAAAACCATCCACTCATCAACGCTCCAAGTAATGGCTGTATCAGTCCTGGGATATGTCAGGTAATGCACCACTGATGGCCAAAACCAGCAACAGCAGGTGCTTCACCTGCAGGCATTACCCAATTCTGTCACTTCGCTTCCATGCCAGACACTTGTGCCTATAACGGATTATTTTTTATAGAACTGTTTAAACTGTTCTGTCCCTGCTTTGAAGTGACAGGAACAGCATTTTCCAAAACAGCTACATAAGCATGCCTAGAGTTCTTCGTATGCTAGTCCTTAAAAATTAACACTTGCAGGCAGAAATCCAAGACTTTACGTCTATGATGCCACAAATCTGGAAGCCCTTTGATTCTCATCTTACTCCTCCCAAGGTAAACGGGCAGTTAGAGAAGCAGGTTTCCTCTCCCTACTGAGGGACGCTACCCCGTACTGCACACAGAGCCTTTTGTCACTGGTATAATGAGAACACCACTGCTGCCCAGCCCAGTCTCACCTCCACAGCATAAACAACTGCGGTCACTGCCTCCTCTGTGACATTGTCTAGCCCGTGCTCATACGCGGTTACGATCATCCTTCCTTCTAACTGGCCACGTGTAGGAAGCATCATGGTATGAGAACACAGCTTCAAATCATCATCCTCCTGAGGATCCTTTGCCACAAATTGCTGGGCTCCAGACAACGGATTCTGAGGCTGGAACCGGTGCTGTTATGAAGACAACATTAGAGCATAAGAAGATAAGTACTCGGTCAGACCCTTCGGTTCGTCTAGCCGAACATCCCTTCTCCAGTCGGAAAGCAAACACCTATAAAAACGTATCACAGTAGGACAAGCAGAGTGATATTCCTCTCCAGGATACTCTCCCAACCCCCAACGATTTGTGACTGAAGAAGTTTCTGAGCCAGTGTTGGTGTCGTTTTATCAAACAGCCTGTGAACTTGTCCAGCAGCGCCCTGAACCACCTAAACTTTGGGTATCCACAACATCCTGCAGCAAGAAATTCTACAGTGTAACAACACACCACACGAGGAGTCGCCTCCTCTGGTTTGCTCTGTACTTCCCAGCTGCTAGATTAATGTGATTCTCCTGTAAGTCTCAAATGTGGTCAGTCATGGTCCCCTTTATCTCTGTTCACACTATCCAGGCCAGTGATGATTTTATGGACTTTCACAGCTCTCAGTCACCTCCTATGCTGAAGAGTTCTTGTGTATGTAGTCATTTCTTGTACAGAAGGGTGTATTTTTTACTTACTAACTGTACAGTTTCCATCAAGATTAAAACCCATGATCCTAAGCTTATGTGATTCTTACAGTTCTTTAAAGCTTTAAATGCAACAACTTAGCCAAATTGCAGTTCTGAATTTCATACTCTAGTCTCCCCATGCGCTTTCAATACTCTAAGCAGAGCTGTATTACTGAGCAGCCACTCATGCTGAGATGGATTATGGCTATTTTTCAGAACTGGCCCAGTTATTTAGAAAAAAAACCATCACAGAACAGGAATTCATACCAGAAGGTGGCAACCCCCATTTCCCAGGGCACACGTATTCCAGCACAATTCCCTTGATGTGTGGTGTCTCAAGCTCTGAGTGCTTGTGATGGCTCCCRGGAAGTCTCAGTCCCCAGGTAAAGGGGGGGGAAAAAGCAGACAGGGATGATTGATCCTTGGGCCCAGATGTGCGCTTGGCCCAGCCCCAACTCACAAGGGAACAACATGGCCCTGGCTCATTGAGTACTACCACAACTCCTGTCCCTCAGCTCTCCAAGCCACAAGTCTGGTGGCTCTGGAATGAAGATTGCCACAAGGCTCTGATGGGGCATCAAGACAAACACATACTTTAAATATAAATAATGAATATACAGCAAAGTGGATTTCTCACATCTTAGTTTCAGGAGAGGAAGGGGGGCTGCTTTATTCAAAGGACAGTGTGGCATTTAACTCAGAGTGAAAAACCAATCCACCCACTAATGATGTGAAAGCAGGTTTCCCTCCCTGTAATTCTGAAGACTTATGCTTTCATTACAGGAAAGCTACATGCCTATATGCCTGGAAAAAAAGACCTTCAAAATGTAAGCAACTCTTAAGAGGAATGTGGTTTGGGAGAGCAGAAGCCAACTGGAAGGAACCTGTGGTCATTCACAACTGTTATTCTGACCAGCGAGGGGAACATCAGGAAATATCAAGGCACTTCAAGTTCACGCTACTCAGGAATGCCACTAGTAATAGACAAGCCTGTTAATCATAACATACCCTTCATACAGTACTTACTACCAAGCATTCCAGGAACACATGTATAAACACACTCGAGAAATGTGGGTAGCGTGGGGGTACCTGAGTAAACCAAATTCCAAGACTTCCACTACGTCACAACTTGCTTCTCAAACTCTCCTCTACTTGCTACTGAAAAGCTACGGTGAAGTTTTAAAAAAGATAACACAGACTGTCATCAGAATTCAGGTCACAGCTGTAAACACTGCAAAATATTTCAGCAGTTTCTAAATACAAGCCTTCAGCTGGACTCCCATCCCTTTGAAACACTAGCCTCTGAAGCACACACATAAAATAATCCCTAGAAGCGTGGTATGCACTTTGGCTGAGCCAAGCTGACTTCTCACAGTGTAAGGGCAGGAGGTTTCACATGCCCACTTTTCTCTCCTATCCCCAGCCATACGGCTGCCCCTTCTTCCTTTGTGCTGGCTTTGGCATTCATCCAACCACAAGGAATGCTGATCCAGCTGAATAAACCAGCAAGAAAAACTTGGGGTTTGGCGTCTTTTTTGCTTGGTTAGTTTTCTGCCTTGTCAGAGAACTGAGCCAGACCACGATGTGCTTAGACACCTGATAAATCCGGCGCAGTAAGAGACAGACACTCTCCCTTTCAACAAACTGTTAATTCCGTTTGAACCATCTTATCAAACCCCGCCTGTGGAAGACAGTGCCCCATCCTGACCCTCTTTCACACCAGGCCCCCCCGCCCATCACTGGTCTGGCAGCACAGAAACAACTGTAGGACAGACGTGTGACAGAACCAGATAGATGTACAGAGCCTTTGCTGCAAAGTTAACTGGATCTCATGCGTTTCTCTGCCACGTACCAGAAAACAGCATCTTTGCAAAGCATTTTCAATTCTGAAACAACTTGACCCTCTAAAAACATTCCACCCAAGGAACATCTTACTTCTAACACTTTGGATTGCAGAGTTCTGCAGAGTGGATCATACAATCACGGAATTCTGCCTGACTGCCTGAACAAATAGGAAGTCACTTTTGCTTCACGAATTCGGCAGGTGTGTGAAGTGAAGTTGGTTCCTGGAATACAAGCTTTTGCAACTTTGACATTTAGGTGTACTTCCATGGATTCTCTGGTGTCTAACAAAGCCAGGTCACATTGTATCCTTTCTCCCAAGAGGCTTCCACCAGAAAGGCAGCAGCTACTAACCTCCAGCTCCTGCCCCAATCCAGAACTCAAAACAAATATAACATACATCATTGCATGTGAYGGACTTTCATCATCCCTGGTAGCAACAAAAACTGCATGCTGTGCAGAGCTCTTCACCCCCAACAGAATGTCAGAGAGCCACGACCGTTTGACCGTGGACACTTACATCAAATTTTTGTCGAACCGAAGAAATCTTTTTCTTTCCTTTGAGTTTTCCAGGTTTAGTTGCAGAGCCACCTGGCCATGGCAGAGATCCAGCACCTTCTACAAATTGAAAAGAAAAAAAAACAAAAACAAAAACACCCCACTCGATAGGTGTTGCTGATTTAGGGCCAGGATGAAACTGTCCACACAGGAAAACCCTTAGCATTTGGCCCCCAGCTAAGCCTTAACCCAAAATCAGCAGCCATGGCCCAGAGGAAGGACTTCTCAGGGGAGAATGCTTTTGGCAGCCCTTCCCTTCGTCAGCCCCCTGCCAGCTTGACTCACTCATGACCCATTACTTAAGTAGAAATTTCTGTCCACACACAAAAACCCATGGCAGAAGGAGAGAGATGAGCACAGCCTCCAAGGAAAGCCACAAGGAAGGAACAAGCCATTTGTTCTATTATGAAGATGACAGGAGCTTGGCCAGAGGGGGATTCTCCTCCCACCAACTCCTGGATCAGGTCAGAGGCTAACCAGCAGGATCGAGCAGTCTGACTCATTACATCTGCCTTTACAGTTCCCCATCAGCTTTAGCAAGCTTTGTCTCGGACCCTTGTTAAATATCACAGCTGATCATTCTTGTTACACTGAGGGGAAAGGAGAGGGGGGAAGAACTGCAAAGGCCACTGAGCCCAGGAACGGGACGACACCAATGTGAGCAGCGAGCTTGTGACTGACCAGAACTGGCAAGCAGCTGCAAAAGASATTACTGTATAGTACCAATAAATAAATACATTTGGCCACATCACCTTGAGGAGACTGCTCAAAAGTCCACTGTAYGCTGTTTGACAGCGACACCTACAGTAGGCCAAACCACCTCCTGATAATCACACAGCTCTTGGCAAGGACAGCCTTGCAGATTACCTGCTGATGGGTTTACAGGACCCGTGCACAATTCCTTCAGGTACATTGGGGCTTAAGACAACCTTGCATTGGATGCGTATGCGCTTGCTGATAACGAACAAGAAGTGCAACCCAAAGAGCGGACAGCCCTCTTGTGGCTACAGAGGCAGCCTCTGCTTTGTGTCACCAGTACCCTCCTTCCTTCGTTTTGCACAGTGAGCGAGCACCCTTTTTCCTCCGGAGCAGAGCATGCCCTGTGCTGGGGTCCCTGGCCACCTCCAGGGAGCTCTGAAGGTCCTTCAGTCGCCTCCGAAGTGGAGGCTGGAGCTCTACTGCCAGGCGGTGCTGACAACACAAGCAACGTCTCGGACACTCCCTGGCCGCACCTGAGCCAGCATTTGCCATTTTCTCCAAACATGGACGAGAAGTGACAGCAGCCATCCCACGACTCACTGTCCACAACTTGGCCAGCCTCAGGCAYGTTCACAGAGTACTGACAAACCACCAGTTCTGGTTCTCTCCTGTTACCGCAGGCTCAACACCAGCTTCACACCAACCGGCATGTTTACCTCTGGCTCTCACAACTATGTCTAATTTGCTGTAATCAGGAATTCATAAATACAGTTATACTACAACCCTGCTTATAGGGAATGAGGCTGGCTGGAAGTCCTTGGCTATGCGGAGCTTCCCACGCTCATGGTTGGGCCATAAGCACAGTGTCCTCTGCCATGAAAAAAGACTTCCAAAACATGACTTTAAGGATCAGGCTAAACCAGAGGATTCAGGTGAAGTTTGTGAACTGTCAGCTGCTAAGAACGGGTTAGGAACAACCTACACACACACACACACACAGATGGCATATTCTCCCTATAAAAAAAAGTTTATTAAAAAGTTTAGCTATATCTTATTAGTGAGGTGAAAACCAATAGTCTACAACAAACCTGTTGTCAAAATCCACCGGTCAATTATAGAAAATTAAAAGATAAATAAACAAACCCTCTCCAAAAATCATAAAGCTGGTGTCACTACTCATCACTACAACATCGCAGTAGAGGTCTAACAAGGGGGTGTGGGAAAGCACCGTGGACAATCATCTGAAGGACCACTCTTGCCCTTCATCGAGATCTCAGTACTTACATCTTAGGATCTACCAGTATAACACTACTTCCCTCACAGGATGTTTTGCTCTTTACAGATGAGTCCTTTCTTCCTCCTCCTCCTCTCCTCCATAGCAGGTCAGACCCCTTCTAGGCAGGGGGGATTAGGTGCGTTAAGGACAGACACAGAAATTACCTGGCCCATTTCAAAGCTTTCAATAAAAGCACCTCTCTCTACCTCGTAATGTCACCCCACCCCAGGCCCTTCCTCCTTGTCAGAAGTCTCATACAGCTCCTTCGCAGCCTGACTTATGAAAGTATCCTTAGCCAATTGTGTGACCGGGTGGCGGAGACAGAGAAAGTGGAACAGATAGAAACAGAAAAAGCAAACACTGTTTTAGCTGACAATGTATTACAGATGAATAGGTTATAGCAGAGTCCAAATTTTAAAAATGCCTCATTTTAAAAAAATAATATAGTAACTTTTAAACTAAATGGCAACTAAATTTTTAGGCTTTGAAAGTAGACCCTGAAAGATGCAACTTAATTGAATCTCAGCCTGCACATTTAACAAAAACTTAGCCAGGGAAAGGCGAGATACTATCTCCTATTCCCCATTATAAAGAGCCCAGAGCAGAATTTTTTTGGCTCCTTCTCCAGGTTTTCATATTACCAAGCCTGACTTGCACTAGATGAAGAAAGCAAAATTTCCCTCTAGTATTCTAAGAAAACCAGTACTTGCCTTCCTGGCCACAGATGACAAGGCTGGGTTGGCTGAGGCGTGAAACTTCAGAGATGACAGCAGTTTTTATTTAATCTTGCTAGCAAGAGAATTAGATGTTAACAAGCCACAGCAATGGCTGCTGATACGACTTCAAAGATGAGCAACAGATAAGCATGTTTTTCTAAGAGCTGCCACATCTCTCAGTGATGGCACCTGCCAGTCCAGACAGAGTGTGTCAGGTTTTCCTGACGTGCTGCACCAGCACCGCACAGGAGGAAAGGACAAAGATACAAACAGAGAAAGTCACGACAGAGGAAAGCAGCCAGGCATAGGAAACATGCATTTTCCCACCCTTGTTTAGCTGATCTTCAGTTGTTTTTTTTTTTCCCCAATCTTCTTGCAGGGACAAAGGTTTAGTCAAATGTATTCTGACAACCCCCCTCTGTCAACAACTCACACTCCCATTTTCTTCCTTTTCCTCTCCAGAGAGCTGGGAAGGGAGAAGTGGAACACAAGCAACCTGAGCCCATCTCACAGTTGGCAGCCCTTCAAGGAAAACCTGTGGGCAACCCTGATATAATAAAATCTCCTGCTATCCCGGCAAGAGTTCTAATTTGCTGAACCATCTCTTAGTTGGCTCCAGATTACTAGTAAATAAATTAAATCCTTACTTCACTAACCCAAGTGCTTGCAATTGTCTCAGTTTTATTGTTAACATTTAGCTAAGGAGAGAAGTAACAGTTCAAGGGAGATATGTATTAACTCAAGAAACCTTGCTAACTTGCTTGCTTGCAGTCATCCAACAAACAAGATAACCTTGCATGGACTTGCTCACTAAGCTTAAGAAAGGCTTTAAACTGGAGTTCCTCTTGATGCAATTTTTTGGGGAAGAAAAACCCCAGACATAAAAATTCAGAAAAGCACTTCTGAAAATATTGGTAAAAAGAGAATACTAAAGAAAACAATATTCTTGTAACAGGAAGTGTGCCACAACACTCAGGCTGGTATAGCCAGCCTAAAACCAACATTAAGTCACTCTCTAGTATTTCGGATGGCGTGTTTCTGGGRAGTTCCTCTCTCTTCAGGCACTTTCACAGCCTCCCAGCTATGTTACAGCCAGGTGCCACTCAAGTATTTAAGGATGTCTTTACAAACACGGCTACCAGAGGGAACAGCATCACCCATTTTTAAAAAGGGCAGAGAAGTCAGATTTAGGATTCCTCAGGATCCTGCTGTGCCCTCAGCGGGAGCTCAGCAGGAATTAGAGAACCTGGCCATTCTTCACATCAGAATAGACATGAACCTTCCTCCCCCTCCACCAAGTCCTAAATATCCCGTGCCACACGGGCTGTTGAACTGGGATTTGAAGTTCACGTGACCAACAGCCCAAGCAGATGAGAGGTGGGAATGGAAAGCATTCTCACAGAGGGTCACGTTCACCCCATGTTCCCTTATAAGCCCAAGTGGAACCACTGCTACCAGAGGCAGCAAAATTTGGATCAGATGGGTTTTTGCATGGTTCAACATGTGTTACAATCGCTCCTTAAAAATACCTTCTCCAAGGTTTCCTATTCCAAATGCCACAATATCAAGTACACTTGTAATGCTGACCACACCATTTTTTTAAAATACAAACCAGCATTTTAAAGATGGTTCTTTCCCCCTTGTCTGTCTCACACAAAGGTGGAAAGTACATGCATCAGTAACCCTTGTGATGGCGTGCTGAATGCATCAAGCACACTTCTTTAAGTTACTTATTTCCATGAATCATGAAGTAAACACCTTCTACCCAAAAGACAGTGGTGGAGACAAAAGCCAGTTAGCTTTCCATTCTTACATGGGAAAAAAAAAAAAAAAGAAAAAAAAACCAACAAAAAACTAGCAGGTGTCACACTGGCACCTAGGGGAAGAAAAAGAAACCTAGATATAACATCTAGTATTCCACTCATACTACACTTTCCTGGGCTTGCATGTACAATCCGCTACACCACACACAGTGGACTGGCAAGTAAAATCTGTGTGTAATAGATCTACCAGTCAGTGGCCCAGGAAGAGGTATCTCAGTACAGATTAGCTCCAAATTCGTTGGGACGCTCTGCATTGATCTGAGGAGAGCAAAACGGACACCCTAGAAGGGACTAGCAGTATGTACTGTTAACTGCAGAGCACTAAACCATGTCTTTAAGAACACACACATGATTAAACTGATTTTTTTTTCAAGCTGGCTTACGCAGGTCTGTGGACACAGAGCCAACAAAAGCCTGCCTGAAAGCACTGGAGGTGACCCGCTGGTCAGCACTTGGTAAGGCAGCTGGTCAGCTAGCACTCTGTTACGTGCTGTCACCGATCTGCTGAAGCACTACAAAGAAGGGTTCGTCAAGGGCTCTTAAGGAGAGTGAGCTTCAATGGGACAAGAGGAAAAGTCCTTGCAAGGACTTGAAATTAAAAAGGTCAGGTAGGAAATAACGAGCATATGGAAGACACCTGTGGAGCACCACACTGCTTTGTGCTGGGGCTCATGCTTTTAACACATTCCTAGACAGCCTTGAAAAAGGGGGTACTGGGGAGCTGGTAGAGTTTGCTGACAAATCTGAGCAATTCCAGCTGGGGAAGATGAAGCCTGACCAGACGGCTGCCCAAGAGCTGCACAAGACTAAGTGACTGGATAAAGAGACAAATGACATTCAATACAGTTAAGCACAGAGTGGTGCACACAGGAACAACCAACCTCAACTTTAGTCACACAGCAATGGGCTCTCACCTGACCGCTGCCACTCAGAAGCAAGACCTCCGAGCTATGATCTCTACTCCAACACTCACATCAGCTCGGTGCTGAGCTCAGAGAACACAGGCACTCTCTCCCTCCCCCTCCTAATTTAGACTCAGCTACTTCAGGTAATATTCACAGGGGAATCACTGTTCTTGTGCTTTCTTTTTATAATCCAGCTGTAAGTACTAAGTCAAAAGCAAGGAGCAGCAAGATTTAGACATAAATCTTCTGAATTACAGACCGCTAAAGAGGACAAGTCTGGGACTCGAAAGGTGTTTGTAAAGTTCAAGAGCAAACAAAGCAAGTTTGGAGGTGGGGGAGGTTAGCATTTAATTAGCACAGCTGGTATAGTTAAGGACCAGCGACAACACAAAAAGCTGTGGGTATCCATAAATTTTGTGTTTCTTCCTTCCTCTAGCTACATCAGGTACCCTAGTAACAGGTAATCTCTCCTTTCAAAAAACTCATCTCTCAGATCTCAGCCCATCAGTGCTACAACAATGTTCCCTCCCTTACTACACAGCAGTTTCATATCTTGAATTGCAGCTCCGTTGTCCTTCCCATCAGATCTCTGGATTGAGAGTTCTTTTGAAGACCAAACAAAACATACCTTGCAACCCTGAGAACAGCCATTCCAAATGCTTACAAAGTTAAAAGGTTAACTTCCTGCAGAAGGTTGGGTTAATTGGCCACAGCTCAATCAAGACTCACTGTAAGCATTCCCAGTAAGCATTTTTCTATCAGATATGTACTTGATTTCAAGATCAGTCAGGAAAATCCAGCTCCCCAAAATGATATCCCCAGCAGAGAGAAGAAMAAAGAGCATCACCCAGTTCAGAAGAGAGAGGAAGCGGTAAGCAAAGCAGATCAAAGACAAAGCAGCATCTCCCTTTACACTTCAGCTCACACCTGATCCAGAAATCAAACCAGCTTATCGCACACAGCAGTCCAGCGTTAGCCTCTAATCAAGCACACGCAGCTTATTTATAAAAGCATCCCTGCTGAAATCAGCTGGATCACTACTTTGCTACCCTTTTGCCTGTGTGGCAAAAAAACCCATGAATACAAAGGCTCAGAAAATCGGAGTGCCTTGTACAAAACCCACCAAACACACACGTGGCAAAGCGTTACTACCCAATTGTTTTTAATGAGGCTTCTCGGGACTTACCTGGTGCGGAAACCAAGATCTGGCATCGGGTAAGAATAGCCAGGAGGAAATCGTTGTGAGAGTGGACTGCGTAAAGACAGACAGTTCATTAGCAACACGTCAGTGCCCAGAGGCACCCCTGCAAAGCAATCTTAAAGTAGCTTGCTATGCCCTTCCACAGTTGTGTCTTCCCCACGTGCTTAGCTACCTAGGCACAACTTTCAATTTAAGTTTTTTTGAGAGTTTTCTTCTACTGGACTCAGAATCTGCTACTACCACACTAACAAAAAGGATACTACACATGGCATGGAAACAAGTTAGGTCACTGCTCAGTGTGCCACACAGCCCTACAGCATGCAACATGAAATGCCTGGTGTATTCAGCCAGTCTGAGGAGGATCAACTGTTGCTCCTGCCACACAGACTTCTTGTAGCAGGGCTTTTGGTTTTGCTAGAAAAGGACCAGTAAGAGCCAGCCCCAGGAAGGTGAAGTTAAGTCAAATAGGTTCTAGATAAAATGCAACTTCCTCGCAGAAGGGTTACTGGAACACAGAGTGAGTAATTACACATTAGAAAGAGTGAAGACGAACTCCACAAGCCAGGGTCAGAGGGCTACAGGCCTTTGAACCCGAGCACCAACAAACTCCCTGCCCTTCCCTGCAGGGATCATGAACATGGAAGTCAGGAGCCCCCGCAACGCTTGCCAATGTTTGCAGACCCACACAGAGATGAGGACGAAGGAATCTCAGCCTTCAGCACTCCAACCTGCCAGCCCCAAAGGCCAGGAAGGGGATCTGCCTGCTGCAAAATCGCCTAGGTGAATTCGGGGGTTCCCTCCCCCACTTCAGCCACACCACTGGTTCAGTCCCAGCCAAAGGGAGAGTGCAGTATGGGAAGGACGGGGGTCTGTACAGTAACATAAAAAAAATGGCTTTTTGGTTACTGGGACAGCATATTTTACCTTTTTACCATATTTACACAAGGCCAAATTGCCTGTCAGTGCTGGGGCCACAAAGGGACTTCCCCCTGCAGGCCAGGGCACCTCCCACCTTTTTACCTCCATTACTACCGGAGCCCTGGCCATTCTTATTTTCCTCACAGGAATTCCCCTGTTYGGGAAGCAACGCGCAGCAGGGAGGAGCTCCCCCAGGCCTGGCAGGGGCAAGGCAGTATTAGACCCGGCAGGAAAACAAACACAAGATGGCTTTTTTACCATTGTCTTGCGTGAGAAGCCTGCGTGCTTCCAGGTCAAACTCCTCCTTACTGATCTTTTGCTTGAACCAGAGCTTCAAGTTGGCCCAGTACCTGGGGAAGAGCGGGGAAGGTACAGACACCAAACGAAAAGCGTTGTTCCTAAACCCACTGCTTTCCCCCACCAGYGCAAAGAGGCCCGGGGCCATGCCAGCGCTGAGGCTCCCGCACAGGCACGGTACAGACGCGCGGCCCTCTGAAGGCCGGGAGAAGACGAACGGGCCGCGCAGCACCCAGGCCCGGCCGGCGCCGCCCTCTCAGGCCCGGCCCGGCCCGGCGGGACGCCCCCACGGCGGCTCAGCCCCGCTCCCCCGCCCCGCCGCACTCACTGCTTCACGTTCTCGCCCAGGGCCTCGCTCAGGCTCTTCTTAGCCGCCTCCAGCTCGCTCACGTACGTCGCCATCGCCACCAACCTCCCTCACGCCGCAAAGCGCCGCGGCAGCCGTAAAGCGCGGCGGCCGCCCGTCACGTAACAGCCCGCCGGGCCCCGCCGCCCGGGGG
>JAYKAV010002442.1:1350233-1368509 GCA_035582835.1 Phoebastria nigripes | reverse complement strand
GGAGGGGGAGGGCAGGGGGAGGGAGGTGCCGTGGCCGCGCGCATGCGCAGAGGCACGGGCAGCCCCGGTAGCGAGCGGAGCGGGAGCGGAGCCGCAGCCATGCCGGGCCTGCTGCTGGGCGACGAGGCGCCCAACTTCGAGGCGGAGACCACGCAGGGCCGCATCCGCTTCCACGACTTCCTGGGAGACTCGTGAGCACCGGGGGGGCAGCGGGACCGGGAGGGTGGGGAGCTCCGCACCCCCGCCTGGGCGCCGGCCCTCCGCGGGGCCGCAGGCGGTGCCTGGGGAGCAGGGGGAGCTCGGCGGGGGGCAGTCGGGGCAGGGGTGACCCTAGGGCCGGCCCCGGGGGAAAGGGCCGCTCACCGGGCACGGTCCCCGGGGGCCGGCTGCTGCCCCCGCGGCGGGCCGAGCCGGGCCTGGCTCCCGGGCGCCGAGGGCGAAGGGTTCCCTTCCAGATGAGCACGACGGTGAATTGCGTGTGCGAGCCCGGCTCGACCCCGGGTGGGAGCCTTGCAGGCCGTGTCACTCCCACGGGCGTGTGGCCGGCGTGAGGAGGCCGAGCTGGGCCGGTCCGTGCCACCGGCTTGTTCCGAAAATGGTTTTTTTGACGTCGAGCCGCAGCGGCGGCCCTCACGGCGTGCTCTGGGGGCGAGGGAGGCCGGGGCCGGGCAGGTGGACACCGCGATTTTCCGGGGACGAGGTGCACGCAGGCTCCTCCGAGCGGGCAGAGCCACCTCTCCCCATCTTCCCCCATCCCCGCCTGCGGGCTGCACTGCAAGACGATGAGCCGAGCTCCCACGGGTGAGCCAAGCCCTCGAGGAGAGGGAAGAGGGGCTCTGGAAACGGCAGAGCCCGGGGAAGGGCAAAGCCGGGCTTGCCAGAGCAGCATTTGGTCCAGGCCAGTCCCACAGATCAGCTCATGCGTCACATACGTCCCTTGTGAGTGAGCCCGGGCGCGCAAAGATGTGTAATCAAGCGGTAGCAAAGGACTCTGCTCCGATGTGGAAAGCCACAYGCCTTCAGGCACTATTTCCCACAAAGCCTGTTGCTCCATTTCTGGCACGAGCGGGAGGGTGCTGGCACAGCACGTCTGGGACTCGCTCCCGGTGGCGCTTGGCAGGCTTGAATCAGTGTTTGAGTCTGCTTCTGTCAGCGTTGTGAGCTTGGGCAAATGGGAAAAAGGAACCCTCTTAGCGAGAAAATAAGCTGCAGGGCTTTTTAAAACTGTCTGTTCCAGCCTGATCACCCGCATGGCAGCTTTCTTGGCCAGCTTCTACTCAGCTGTTTGCTGCCTTTTTATTCAAGTAGAATACTTACTGTATAAAGAGACTTGTAACACCAGTGGCCGGGTAGCTGCCCCATAACTTCATGGTGAGCTGTGGCAATCGCACGGCTTGGCAGAGCTGCAGGTGCCTCGCTTGATCCCTCCAGCTCCGTTCCCAAATCTCTAAGACARGACTTTCCCCAGCTGCTGTGGCATGCAGCTGTATTTACTGAGCGCTGGGGGCCAGGTGAAGAGCGGTGCAGTAAGCCCTGTGAGTGTTGAGCTGAGAAATGGTACGACAGGTCCCTGGCAGGGAATTTTAAGTGGGGGTGGCTTTGCGTTAGCCTCTGGAAACTCCTGAGAGCTGGGAGCCGTTTTGCCATAAGCCCATCTCACTGCTGGGCTGCATTGCTGCCTTTCTCTGTGCACCGGTTGCCTTACCTGTAAAGTGGGGTGACTTGTATTTGGCTGCTCTAAAGACTGCAAAATCCACTGTTAGGAAGTGGTGGGCAAAAGCGAGGTGGCAGTATTGTTGTAACTGTAGCCATAATGTGATGTTAACTTCTGGCCTCCCCCGTTAGTTGATTAATTCTTATTTTTTCATGAAGTACGTTCAGCAGCTCACGGCAGCTGTTGGGTTAAGCTTTGGTCCTATCCCATTCTTCTAAGTTGCATGATATCCACGGGTGTTTCTCCTCATAGTGGTCGATGAGGTATACAGAATAGTGAATAGCCTTGTAAATCAGTCATGATCTCTGCAATAACATGGCTGGCAGGTTGGCATCTACATGTCCTTGCACATGTGGTCTCTGGGGTACAGAGTGTACACATGGCTCGCCCAAACTTCCTCACATGGCATGGTGTCCACCTCCACGTCAGGAACGGTGGGCTATTCCAGCATCCCCTGGGGGATCCTGGAGGGAGAGGGGGGGCGAGGCACAGGGAGTTTCTCAGAGCATGATGAACAGGGCTCGTCTCGTGAAGGCTTCTAGCGATAGGGAAGGAAGAGTTCCCAAAACAGGATTTCCAGTTAGCAGAGAGATGAGCTGTTCCCGCACTAGTCTCCATGAGTGCAATCTGTACAGCTTTTCGTCTGCAGTACAAACTGGAATGACATCTCACCCTAATGCCATCTCCTGCTCTCATCTTTCAGATGGGGCATCCTCTTCTCCCACCCAAGGGACTTCACGCCTGTCTGCACCACAGAGCTTGGCCGGGCGGCAAAGCTGGCACCAGAGTTCAGCAAGCGCAACGTGAAGATGATCGCCCTCTCCATTGACAGCGTCCAAGACCACCTGTCCTGGAGCAAGGTACGGGGCATGGGGAGGTGCAAGGGGAGGTTGCGCTGCTGCCTTGCTCTGAAGGCTAGAGGAAAAGCCCACACAGAACAGAGCACAGGCTTGGAACTACATATCTGCTGAGGATAGCGTTGTAAGACACTTGAATCCCAAAGCATGTAGGATAGGAGGTGCTAAAAGGCAGAGCAGGAACAGGAAGGTCTGCTCCATCTTCATGGAACACTCCACATAGTCCAGGGCACTCAATACACTGACACTTTGAAACAAGAGGAAAACAATATTACTGCTCTCCCACCAATACCTGAAAAGGTAAAACGTATGTGAAGGTGGTGCCAAAAGCTCAGAGGAAGGCAATCTATCCACAGACCCTCAAAAAGTTCTGTAGTAAAACAGGAAAGGAAAGGAGGCATCAGAAGTGAACAGGCAGTCTTCAAAGGGCGCAATTCATGCCCAGGCAGGGAAAAGAAAACAGAGAACAAACAGGGGCATATTAAACATAAAACCACAAATAGGAGCATGTTAAATATAAAACCATCATAAGGGAGTATAAAAAAAGATGGGAACGAAATAGCTTGCTGAAGAAACATGAAAGGAACTAATGAAAAACTTCAAATGCAGCCTCAGCAATGGTGTGCTGCCAGGGAGTATGACTCCAGGGATCATAGGTGGTAGGGGTGTCAAATAAGCATTTCAGACAGATATGGCCAGAGTGCAAAAATCTCTGGGTGAATTACCTGCCTCTTTCTTTGCTCTTAAGATTGGGAACATTCTCACACATTTTCCAGGGGTAAGACATGCACGCAATGAGAAGTAGTAAAGGTGAGAAATTTCCACGCTCAAACATTGTTTCATGTCTGACTGGCTTTAGAAATTACCTAATTGCCTTATTGCTTAAATTGTCCTTTGTACCTGAGTGGTGCATGGCTGATGTCCCACCGAGCCTCAGAAGGGCCTGGGAAAAACAGCATACAAATCCCACACCAGTTTCTGTGCTGGTCAAACTGGCTGAAACCACCAGTCAAATTAGCAGATAACATCCTGTTAAATATAATGGAAAGTTTGGGGTTTACTTTTGTAAGGGAGTCTCATCTCCTGGTTGGCTAGAGCCCTTTGAAGAACTATAGGGTATTGCTGACTTTTACAAAGTCCTCAGATTTCCAAGAAGCTTTTCAAAGACATCAGCTTTGTGAAGGGCAGACTCTTCTGCAGGGAGACAGGAGGAAGTGATAGTTTGTGTCAAGGGAGGGAAGCGGCGAGCTCCCTTGAGGGTCTGCAAGGGCGTGTGAGGTTCAGCATACTCAGGTGATCTGGAAAAATGATGAACCACGAGCTGACTTTGCTGATGCTATGGAATTATTAAGTGCAGCCTCAGGTAAAACTAGGAGAAGTTGCAGAACAGCCTCTCGACACTGACTGATGGGAGGCAGAGTAGCACGTTTGGAAAACCTTCCAGAACAAGCGCGGAGAAAGGCAGAGGGCAGCGGTCCAAGCTGCAGTGAGCTTTCTGTCAGGCTGGGAGAGGCCTCAGAGACAATGGTTTGGAAATGTCACCTCTGCACCTGTCAAAAAGAAAACGGTGAAAGTCCTCCAGAGCAAAAGATCCAATTGGTGAGGACAAATCCATASCAGACTGGAGTCTTCCATGCAGCCTGTGTTTGAAATCGCCCATCTTGCAGACTACAGGGGAACAAGAAAAGGTGCGGAGGAACCGCAGGAAAACCTGCAGATTTGGGCAGGTTTGCTTCAGTGCAGAGCAACTGGGGCTCTTTAGCCTGGGAACAGGAGGACGTGTCAGGCTGTGACACCGTGAGTGGTGYGGGGAGCATGGAGGAGCAATAAACACAGTATGCGTGCATCGTGGAGGGCGTAAGAGAGGACAGGGATGTGATTGCTCTGCTCTTAGAAACTTGCCCATACATGTGATCCTTTTCCTTTGTCCTTGACGAAGCAGAGAAGAACTTCAGATAACGCAGAGAGCCAAAGAGCTGAACTAGGAAGATAGGCGTTAAGGCCAGCCACAAGTCTGAGACCAGGGGCAGTGCCCCAAAGGTTCTCCTTTTCCCTCCAGCCATGGGGAAAAAAAGAGCTTAACAGAGATACCAAGCCTTGGCAGAAGCTGCCTGTCTGGACAAAAGCAGTCTGTATTAAATGCTAGATTGGGATCTAGAAACTGCAATTTTCTTCARTAAATCTTAACTCAGAGAGAAGTCCTAGGAGTGAGCAAAGCTTTGGGCAGGCAGACCTCTCTGTGCAACGTTCCTTTACATACCTATGCTTTCTCTTTGGATGAAGCTCCTAGCAGTAGTGAGAGGATGAAGCTGTTTTCATCTGGAGCACAGCCTGTGAGGAAGCAAGTGGGCAAGAGGAATGGCTGAAATCCTGCATGAAACAACAAAGACACTTTTGCTTGCTTTGCTGCCAAATTTCAGTGGGCAGATGAGGCCTGGAAAGGTGGGACCAGAGTATAGCCAATAATTCTTATGTCACTTTGCTCAGCTCTGCTTTCCCAGCCAAAGATGTCACTGCTGTTCTTAGCCATCCCTAGCCAAGACCCAGAGGCTTGCTCCAGGACTCAGAACAAGCCTGTAGCTCAGCCGGGGATTGATCCCACTCTCCTACCTCCCTAGTCTGTGTGCACTGCTTCCCCAAGGGCTGGCTGAATGCATGAGCTCCTTAAGCAGGGTTGACTGGCATGTGGTCTGCATCTCAGAAGAGGTTTCAATGCTCTCTTTGGCCATTGATGCCTTTGCCTTGGTGAGTAAGGGGTGAATAAATCACTCCAGTGATGTCTGGTTTCAGCTGAGACTCTGGAAAGAAAAATAGTTCATAGGGAAGTGAGTGAGTCTTGGGTGTCTTATTGCAAAATAGGGTGGGGTTTGTGAGGCTGTTTTGTACAGAGATCCCCAGGTCATGAAATTACGTGCATTTTGGAATGAGTTACAGTCCACAGGATTCAGATACTGCTTCTCAGAAGCTCTCTTCATCCTCCAGCCCCAACTCTGAAGAGACGGGGGTGGGGTGGGGGTGTCACTGTCTGACCTTCATCTGTCCTTCAGTCCTGCGACTCTGTGGGGCATTCAGAAGCATTTCACCTGGGCCCTCTCCGGCTCTGCTTTCCTTCCCTGCTCTGCTTTGATAAGGCGGGTCTGCAGGAGAACAGAACTGATTCCTTCCTTCTAAGGCAGGCCTGATCACAACCCAGCCAAGATAAACAGCCACTTTTTGCAGTGCAGCACTGACTCAGTGCTTTCTCCCTGGGGAGAAAACAAGCAAAGAGAAAAGTTGGAAAGGAAACATCTTGCCACATGTGCACCACTTGACCTGCTGGAAGCATCCTGAGCAGCCAGGGCAGGGTTACAGCCCCTTATGTCACCACCATCAGCCTAGGAGGGCTGAGGAATGGTGCAGGGCCTGCCTGCTCTTGCTGCCTCTGGTGTGCTCTGAGCAGCAGTGGGCAGTGCCAAGGGGGCAGCGTTTCCAACCCTGCCCTCCCCGAGTTCCCTCTGAGCAGGACCCAGCCTGTTCCCCCATGTTCAAAGCCCAGGGAAGGTGGAGAGACTTGTACATTCAAAGTATCAGCTCAGCTGATAACACACCACAGTGGTGCGTGGGAAGCTTGCGTCAGCACTGGAATCAGTTTTGTCCCCTTGTAGCATAAAGAGGATGGAAGGAACGGGCAGCTCTGTTATRGGGCAGAAACCTTGGATTAAACTTGCTTTAATGCTGGCAGCTGCTCTGCTTGTGTTGCCTTGAGCAGGCTCCTCCCAGCTCTGCTGTGGCTCAGTGTGACCCGTGCAGGTGGTACCACAAACTTCAAGGAATACTTGAATGCTTTGGCCAAGTCCAGACCAGATTCAGAGACGCTCAAAATACTGTTTCCCTGTGAAGCAGGTCAAGTTTGGACTACCACAGGGAGCAACCTCATAAACCATGGTCACAAGGGAGAGCCTGCACAGCTGTGGAAGGGGATGGTTTTCTCTTCTGTCCCAGCTGTGGTTCAGAAAGGAGCATGCAGTGTCCCAGCACCTGCACTTAGACTTTCACTCTGTTTTCAAGAGCCTTTAGTTAAGTAAGCTAGGAGTGACTTGCTGAAAGGAGCTGGTCCCTCACACAAGACCTATGAAGTGTTCAACACTTGACCTGTGTTAGCTGTAGAGTTGCTGGTGTGCTCTGCCCCTAGAGAAACTGTTCCTTAAGAGCACAGTCCAGTTCCAGTGTGACACCAACACATCTGTCAGTAGTGCTAGATCACTTACTGGGAGAGGGTTGGAAGAGGGACACCTCTGTTCTCAGGGAAAGGTGGGTAAATCTCCCTGTGTCACCAGCACGGGCAGAACTTCCCTATTTCTCTGTACCCACTGCCTGGGCAAAGCAGCTGGTCCACGAGCAGTTCCACAGGTGAGCGACAGGGTGTGAACATAGTCAGCCTAACAACCAACCTCTAAGAACAAGGCAGAGTCCAGCCTGGCATGCAGGTTTCTGGTTTGTCACCTGGGTTCTGGAAGCAGAGAAACTTCATGGAAGGCCATGAGCCCCTGGCTGTGCTGTCCCAGCCTGAGACCTTGGCACCAAGCAAGTCACAAGCTGCTGTAGAGCAGCTGCTGAACATGTTTCTGCATGGCCCCTCTGCAGAAGCTTGCCCCACACATGTAAAGCCTGCGTGGAGGTTTCCCTGCCTGGCCTCTGTCTCCCATGGTGGTACCCACAACAGGGACCACGAGCATGCCGATGGTTTTGTCTCTGCAGGACATCAATGCATACAACGGGGAACAACCCGAGGAGAAACTTCCCTTCCCCATCATTGCTGATGCAAACCGGGAGCTCGCTGTCAAGCTGGGCATGCTGGACCCAGATGAGCGGGACAAGGACGGCATGCCCCTGACTGCTCGCGTGGTGAGTACCTGGCCCTGGAGCACCGCTGCACAGCAGCCTTCTCAGCAGTAGGCATCGCCTGCCGTCCTGCCCTGTGTCCGTGGGGCTGGGCTTGAAGATGCGGGCAGCTTACCTGGATGGACATGACCATCTTCAGGAGCTAGGTTGACTTCCTTGGGCTAGATCCATGGGTTGTGCTGCAGGAAGAGGCTGGCGCAGCACTAGCCTGCTGGCAACAGCTCCATCTTGCTGTTGCCGCCAGCTCATCCTGGTTGTACCTGTCCTAACACAGAGGGGACAAAAGTGCTAGATCTGCTGGACTTTCCCTCTCCCCTCCCGTGCTTGCATTAGAAGGGCACAGGTCAAAGGGAGGAAACATTTTAAGTAGCAAAACAAGCTGGCATTGGAAACAGGAGCTCCCAGAGCAAACACCGTGTTCCCTGTGCCTGGGCATCACTTGTTGCTCTAGGAGATCCCCACCATGGCATCTCCCCTGTCCCAACACCTGCGATCAAGCAGGCCACCTCCCAGGAAAGGGAGCAGCAGCAGGGCTGAGCAGATCCAGCAGGGCCGTTGGACAAACATCTTCTGCCCAGCCCATGACCCTGTCTCCCTGTGCTCAGGTGTTCGTTTTTGGCCCAGATAAGAAGCTGAAACTCTCCATCCTGTACCCAGCCACCACCGGGAGAAACTTTGATGAGATCCTGAGAGTGGTGGACTCCCTGCAGCTGACAGCGTACAAGAAGGTCGCTACCCCTGTGGATTGGAAGGTGAGGAGGGGACAAAGCTCACAGCTGGGCACTGAAAGCCCTCTTCCCTGCCCTTGGTCCCTGGTGCCAGCGGATACTGAGCTTGGCCCTTCTGGCTATCAGAACTTGAGCTTTGGGCCAAGGAAGGTCCTGCCCTTGTTGTCTCTGATAGGGAAGGGCATTACCAGGTATMAGCGCGCCAAAGGCCACTCAAAGCCAGCGAAGCAGCAAGCATGAGGCACCCCTTCCTGGGCCAGCTCACTGCTCTCCTGCCTTTGAGCCAGGAAGGGCCAGTATGGGCATGGCCCCAGCATGTACACAGCTGAGTCCTATCTTCATGGAAAATTACTAGTTGAAGTTGCTTAGTTGTGGCCATCTGTGTTCAGTAACATTATTTAAAACTCCCAAAAAACCAGTTTGGGCAGCCAAGATAAAGCAAGAACAAGCAGCACAGTCTGGCTGCTTTAGCTAGCCAGTGTCTCCTCAGCCCAGCAGAGCTGCTCAGCTCCTGGACCTGTCCTGCCACTGGCTTTGATAGCTGTTACGCCTGCCCGTCGGGAGCCAGAGGACGCACTCCTGCTGTTACAGGGTGTCCTGGTGAAGTCCTGTGTTACGAGGCAGGACCAGGCTCCCAGAGCATTGTCCCAAACACCCACTCCATCTGGGCAGGAAGGCCGCATAGGCACAAGCCTCGGAGGCCGAGTAACTCAGGGTATCGGTGCACTTCACTGTGCCTCTCCACCCCTCAACACCAGCATCCATGTGCTGGGCATACAACAAACTGCACCTTCACTTCTGGGGCAAAGCAGAGCACGGAGGCAGCCTTGCCTCCGAAGACTCCTGTCTCCTGCAGCACAAGCTCCCAGCAGTGTGGGGCCAGCTTACCCACCAGCCCACCTCCCAGGGAAGCATGCCTTTCCCTGGGGCTTGGCACGCCAAGGGGGAGCCAGCACTGCCTGTCCAGGGGCACCTGAGCAATAGGAATGGATGAGCAGGCTCAGGCAAACTGTGTTCCCTCCTGCATCATAAAGATGCCCAAATTCCCCTCTCATTACTGCCTGTTCCCGTGGGAGTGCTGCGGGGAAGAGCTGGGCTGTGGGATTCCGTTGGCAGGGCTGGCAGACGGCACAGCTCTCCCTTTCGATATCACCCACGCCTCCTGGTGTAGCTCCTGCTCAGTCCTCACTGCCGGCTCCAGGCAGAGCTGCAGGGGACACGCCTGGGGCGCTGGGGCTGAGTGTTCGTGGGGAGGCAGTGTCACCTGCCAGCAGGGACGTGCCACCTGCATCCAAGCCTGTCAGCTTCTCTGCTGCTCTCACCATTCCCATTTTCTCCCCAGCCTGGTGACAGCGTCATGGTCGTGCCCACCTTACCTGATGAGGAAGCCAAGAAGCTCTTTCCCAAAGGAGTCTTCACGAAGGACCTCCCATCAGGCAAGAAGTACCTGCGTTACACCCCGCAGCCGGAGTGAGCGGGCCTGCCTGTCCACCCTGCTGGGCTGCACGTTTTTCGGCGTCGGGAGACTTCCCCGTGCCCAGCTCCTGCCTCCCTGACACTGCACGATCAGCAGCCTCGTACCGTCACACTCACTGATGATGCATCGCAATACTAAACCAATCCTCCCCATCCCTTTCATCCCTCACAACTAAAACCTGGATGTTTTCTTGCTTTGAATCAGCCCCGCAAGGAGGAGGTTAGCACGGGCTCCAGGGCTCGCACTGTGAAGTCTCCTGTTCGGCACCGGCCGAGCTTTTCCTGGAGGCACGGTGAGAAGCATGGTATCAGCAGCCAGGCCCTGGAGGGGTGTCCTGGGCTCACACGCCTCCCATCAGGGAGCTTCGGGGGCTCCAAACTGCTGCGTGCCTTTCAGAGCAGCCGTCACTAACGCATTAACACCTTTGTCTGGTCCTGTGCGGAGGGGAGGAGCTGCAGAGCCAAATCTCTCGTGTCTTACTGCTTTCTCATCTCTTGCTGGAAGTTGATTGTTTTCAGGTTTTATGGAAGAGAGAATAGAGCAAATAAACTGATCTTCAATACTACCTGCAGTATCCCTCGTCTGCCTCTGCTGGTGTCCACGGCACCCTGCACTGCTTACTTTGTTCCCTAGGCCATGCAGCTGGGATGTGTGCCCATGCTCATGGGTGGGTGGCAGCGGCACAGATCACCCTTGTTCTTCCTCTGTAAATAAGGCACTTTGGAAACGCAGGTTGGCCCAGGCACATAGTCTCAGACAAGGCCACGGGGCCCAGGGCACTTATGCCGCCCCTGCTTTGTGGCAGAGCCTCGGTGGGGGAAGGAAGAGCTGTCTGCTCAGGGAACGTACCTCCACCTGGCCTGCTGTTAGCTGCTGGGTGGGGGGGGTCGTACCCTGCTTCCCAGGGCATGAGCAGGCATGATAGAAGCCATGCGAACGCCTCCCTGCTCTCCCACACCTACACCTCGGGGATCTGTCAAAAGGTGAGCGATGTTTTAATATAATGCTAGGAAGGAAACCCACTCACCGAATAGCTCATAGGCTGCCTGCCAGCATCTCTTGGTGCCCAGCACAATCAGCAACACTCAAAATGAGCAGCTGTTAAAGAAATTGGCTGGCTCAGGGCACAAATGTACCCCACAGCAAGCAGGGACTAGTAGGATTGATGTTCATGGTACGGAATACACTGGATGCAATGAGCTACCCTCCAGCATCCCACAGGGCCTAATCCTGGGGCAGCACCTGCACCCACCTGGGATGTGGCCTGTCAGTCCTTGGACAATGTCCAGAGCCGCTGGCTTCTCCCAGCGGCCATCGCTGTCCTCCATCACCTCGGCGTGCAGGCCAGGACACCCCACTGAGGACATCCTTCCCCAACCATGGCTGCATTTCAGAGAACTCCCTCTTTCATTACCAAAAAAAAAAAAAAAGAGTTTATATTAATACTTAATTGCCTCCAGGAACTATACAGTGAATATTTGTATTTTTCCCCAAATGACTTTTAAGTGAACCTTCGTTATGAAATTCTGCATTATCCCCATGTATTATTTTTACTAGAAAACAGAATCACCTTGTCTCTGGGTTGACTCTTGTTCCCCATCTTTCACTCTGCAAGAAGTGGGAGGGGGATCTGCAATTTCAAAAGGGAAACATCCCTTTTCTGTGTAGTTTTTCAGCTTTATCAAGCTTGGCATCTTCCCTAGTTCCCTATGGCCAGGCTGCAAGAGCTCCTGGGTTTCTTGCTGGTCCCTCGGCACACAGTCCTTACCTTGATCTGGTTTCCTAAGGGAAAAAGGGCTGTCTGCCCCCTGCCCGAGCTTTCCAACTGACTGCCCAATTTCTGGAAGGCACGAGGCAGCCCAAGGACACGGCCCCACAGCAAGCTTTGTGCAAACAGGCTGCTCTGAGCATCCCCAGGGAAGGGACACTGCACGGTGAGCATAACCTCTCTGGGACACCAGAGAAGCCACCTGTGAGTCAGGACAAGGGGGAGCAAGTCCCATCACCAGACCCAGGGGCTTAAAGCCAGGAGGGGCAGCCCCTGGTCCCGCCACCGAGCCAGGCAGGGGCTGACGGCCGAGAGCCCATGAATTCCTGCCTGCTCCCCTGTGCTGCCATGGCCCCGGAGATACAAGCCAGCCAGACGGACTCAAGCAAACACAGGGTTTGGTTCCAGTACAGCTCGAGTGGTTTTCTTTTAATCCCAGAGAAGTGAAATGCAACATTTGTTCGAGTTGGTAATAACATCCAGAGACAGAAGTCCAAGCCCCCTACTCGGTAAAGTCATTTGTGTTTAAGGCACTCTGCAAAACCAGCTTTCCTCTTCTCCTCCTTCCGATTTTCCCCACGCGGCAGCAGAATACCTGGTTTGGTCTTTTCTCCATAGCGACACCCACACGTCCTGGCTCTTCTCACCATCTCCAGAAATTTGCAACAGCAAATCCAGCGGGCGCCAAACGGAGAAATGCCAGGAGGCCGGGTCAATAAATACGGACGGGCACGGGAGGGAGCACAGCGCCTGGGGAGGGGGCACAGGGGCTTCAAGCTTCTGCGGGAAGGGGACAGGCACCAAGTGTCCTCCCTGCAGGCACCAACGTGATTCCCCTTCCTTTCTCCCCCCCGGCTCCAAAAGGGGACAGAAGCGCGGGGGCCTGCAAGCATCCCTCCCCAGTGGTACTCCCGAACACGCGGCAGCACCCCAAAATGCAGGGGGCTGGGCGGGGGGGGACCCAGCTGCCCCTGCCATGCAGCAGAAATGACCCCCCGACTTCCAGCCGTCAATAAATACCAATAAATAACTTAAATAAACCTTAAATAAATAAATAATAAATAATAAGTAATAAATAAATAAATAAGTGACCCAAGGATGGGGATGGAGGGGAAGGGGCACCCCGAGGCTCAGGGCAAGAGGGGAGCGTGCGGGTGGGCATTTCCGTGACCTGCCCCTCCCTGAGATAATGGGGTGCTGGTACAAAAGAGGGGCGCGGGGAAGGGCTCCCACTCGGGGCACCCATCAGTACGGCTGCGGGCCATGGGGATGTGAGCTGAACCCAGACTCGCATGTGGGAGCTCTCACCCGCTGCCGCCCTCCCTCCCCTTTCTTGAATATCGTGAGTCCCGTACCCGGGCTCCACCGGTCAGTGCTACCGAGCTCAGGGAGATGCTCACCCAGCACCTCCATCCGAGCGTGAACACACACCTTTTGCGAACATTGTTTGCAATTTTTTTTTTGCAAACAATTTTTACAAACTTTTTTTTTTTAAAACGGGGAAATGCCCACAAAGACAACCCATGCATCAAACCAAGTTAAGTGCATCAAATCCAGCCATCAGAGAAGGAGTGGGCACAGGAGCCCGGAGAGGGGAACACAGGCATGGCCCCGGGGCTCAGCCAGAGCCTGCCTGCAGGCTGGGGCAGCCCTGGGAGCACAGGCACACGGCTGCGGTCAGGCACCGAGCCCGACACCAGCACCAGGCGGCACCGAGCACCTCCCTGGGGATGCTGCAGACACACACGGACAGAAACAGTGGCCGCTGCTGTCTTGGTGTCATGCTGACGCAGCAGACGATGTGCCGAGGCTCCACCCGGCCAGCACATCCCAAAAGAGACCAACGAATTCAACAGCATCCCTGCACCAGCTCCCCCCCACAGCTGGCTGGCACCACGGCAGCGCCGCAGCAGCTCCCCAGGCTGACGGCTGCCCCCGAGCACAGCCCCGGCCCTTCCCCACGGGTTTTGGGGAGCTGGCTCACGCAGCCTCTCTGGACGCAGCATCCTCTCCAGCCAGGAGCCCACCTCGGGGCTACCCGTTTGTCGGGGAACCTCTTCCTCTGTTTTTTTAGCTCCAGTGCTGCCAGAGACGTTTCTGTCCCACTGGGTCAAAAACATACATCTGCCTTATTTCAAACCAAAAGGTACTTACCCCTCCTCCTCCTCCTCCTCCCCCAAATCTTAAGGAAAACTGTATTTAAAGTTTCTAACCCCCTTCCACACACTCTTTGAAAAACAAAACATCATGGCAAAAGCTGCCGTCAATCCCGTACCAGGACAAAACCACAGGCAGAGTCTCACAAGAGCGGGACATCTTCCCACGCCGGCAAGCTCCCAGTAGAAGCTTTGCTCCAGAAAAGACAGCAAACCAAAGCTCAGAGCCCCCTCTCCCTCCAAACCTCTCCCACCGCAAGGCTGTAGCCCCCGGCAAAACCCAGACATAGGCACCGAAAGCAGCAGGTTCCCATCCCGCCCGTGAGGCCGAGCGGGAGAAGCAGGACTGCCGGCCCCAGCACGGGGAAGTGTGCGTTGAGGCATCAAAATGCAACGCTCCCAAAGGAAAAAATAAATAAATAATCGACTCAGCAGCAAATGCTACTGAGAATAATAAGTAGCATGGGGATTTCACAGGGATTTTTGGTCTAAGATGCCTGTGGAGCCCCTTTGCCGGTGGGGACCAGGGTGCACATCCCGCCCTGGAAAAGCACAAGCTGTGGCAGAAGCTTTGCAGGAGCTCAGCCGCGCCAAGAGGCGATGCCACGGGGATGTGCCGCCACACTGAGGGGAGCAAAGCAGCACCGGGCTGGGCGTCCCGACAGCCAGGCTGAGGGCAGCGCTGCTAATACCGCAGGAAAGGCTTTGCACGGAAGTGCCAAACACGGTGACCCTTCCTGGGCTCTCCTGGCAGTGGGACAGAAGACCCTCCCAGCGGGAAACACCCACATCCCCAGGGCAGCGCAAACCTCCCATGGTGCAAAGGCAGGGGGGTGAGCTGGAGGAGCTCCAGGGCTCGCATCAGGGCGGCAAATGGAGTGGAGAAGGCAGTAAAAGCCCGGGGGGCGACGGGGCACCTGGGGCACTGGCAGCGCAGCCACAGCTTTCACCTCTGCTGCATCCAGAGGGCGAAATGTCGGGAATTGCAGGTTGCAATGGCACCAGCACCACCCTGCAGACCAGACGATGCCAGCCATCCAGGCAGCGAGGGGCGAGGAGAAAGGCAAATAAAACCCCGTTACTCCCCAACACCTGCAGCAGCAGGAGGCAGCGCCCATGCACTGCTCTTGCTTCCTCCTTCCCAGGCAAACCCAGGCCTGCCCCGCGCAGCCTCTGCTCACATCCCTGCCTCTGACCCACGGAGAGTAGACCCTCATCCCTACAGAGCCTGGGGAGTTACCGCAAGGCGTGTCGTCCCTGCCCCGCCAGCGCCGGCATCCCCGCTGGTATCTACCCTGCTCCCTGGGTGGCTGAGGAGGAGGAGGAGGATCTCCACGTAAGCCGGCATTTGCGTGGAAAATGAGCAAGCACCCAACTTCTTGCAAGGGACTTGGGTCTGCAGTGGAAGCGTGCGAGTCCTGGGGTACCTCCAAGCTGGTTTGGGTACCCCACTGTCAGCGAGCGCTTTCCCTGGGCTGGGTGAACAGGCTCCCAGTTTCTCGCTTGGCTGAGAATCAGTTTTGCTTCCATAAGAGAAGAGCCAGTGGGATTTGGCAGGGGGAAGGTTGAGGAACTGCAAAGATTTAGTGCACCTTAAAATGAAAGGACATCTAACCTGCCCTTAGATCTCACTCCAAGACGGAAAAGAGCTACGGCATCTCCTACACTCACAACTACTCCAAACACACCCAGACGCATGCAAAACATCCCACTTCCCCTCGGCTGTGGAAAACCCCTCCCGGGCAGCAGTGATGGCCAGCACCGGGCTCCCGCTCCGCTCCCGGGCCCTCCCGCCCAGTCCCAGCGGGCAGGACAAGGGGTCGATTATCGATCCAAAATGCATAGGTATAGACATCGCGGGGACACCCGCGCCCCGGCGGGAAGGGTCACCGCAGGAGCCCTCCGCGTCCGGCAGGCACGGTCTCCGCTTCTACCTCCAGTTGGGTGGAAAGCAGCATTTGCCACAGGCATGGTTCAATCACGCTCATGCTCCTTGCATTGCCCTGCAAGGAAAGATGAGTCATTTAGGTCAGACAGCCTCTTTGCCAGCCGCAAGCCCCTAGAAGTACTCGATTCTGCTTCCTGGGAAATCCTCCAGCTCAGCGATCCCTCTTCCGCACCCCCGCACTGGCCAGGCTCTCTTTCCRACTAAGGAGGAGCCACATTTCCAACCACAGCTACAAAGGCAGGAGAACCAAAGAGGTCTGCTTTGGCTCAGAAACCCCGTTCGTTTGCAGTAGGCTGGCAGCACCCAGGTCCTCACACACGCGCCCCGGCACTGCTCTACTTRGGAGGTATCACGACTATAGGCTGGCCCCGCTTGGGTCTCCACATGAGGACTTGGGCATCGTTGGCGTTGGGTTTCACTAGTGCGTTTGGTGGGATGGGCTCCATCCTGCTGAGGATCCGGGGCTGCTCCTGCTGAGTCCTTCCCACCAGCCGTGCCCGCTGCCCCAGCAGCTGCATGGGATCAACCTCAATGTCCACTCGCATCCTCCACTTTATAGTCTGCAAGATGATCTTTTCCTTGGTGGTGGTGTTCATGGCCACCAGCCACGTGGTAAAGCTCTGGTCCCTTTTAATCCTGGTCAGCAGCGGCACGTTACTGTTGCTCACAGGGACAGCCCATGTCACGCTGGGGTAGAAATTGTCATTCATGCTCACCGAGAACCTGGAGATCTTGTTAGTGGGCCCGACCAGGGTCACAGTTTCTGTGGTGTTTCCGTACCAGGGGTAGCTCACGCCATCCGAATCGCTGATAGCTTTTACTCTTCCTTCTCGCAGGTCGGGCAGCTCCCAGCTTGACCTAGCAAATGGGAAGAGAAAGGCCAGGTTAGCGGGGAAACGGCAGCAACAGCGCCCAGCGAGGTATGGGGAAGGAGGGACAGGGAGGCAAGCAGCTTGGGGACCCTCTCCCCGCCTGCAGCAAGCTCTCAAGGACCTCCTTCAAGAACAAATTCAGCTTCGGTTCCTTCGCCAAGCCAGTCACGGCTAGTTGAAGCCTTTGTTCTGCCAGCAAAACACTATTTTAATTAACCTGCAATCAAACCAACTGGGCCAAAACTCATTGCTGAGTCTCTCTGGGGCCACCCTCTCCTTAATCGGCTCCTGCGCCGGAGGAGAACAGCCTTCCCCATCCGCCAGCTGCAGCACCGCGACCACAGCACCGGCCAAGCCCGTCAGCAGCCCCCTCCTGTGATAAAACTCTGCAATTTTTATGCCTCTAAATACACACGCCTGCACAGAGACACATACAATAATTAAACACCACAATTACGCCTGCCACTGGTGCGATGAAATCCCTGCAATATGGCTGGGGGGGAAATTCCAGCCCAAATCTTGGCTGCCGACCACGTTAGCAACACTGCGCGGCTACGGCAAGGGAGACGATCGCCGCGTGGCAATTACAAGCGGGGAGCTTTGGTGAAACCTCCCGCGGAGTCCAAGCTCTGGTTTCAAACGCATCTGAGCTCTGGAGCTGCCTGCAAGTGGCAGGGGACACGTGGTGGCCATCCCCCGACAAGAGACGACCTCCGCTCACTCCAACGTCCCCAAGCGCTCCAGTGCCACGTGCAAATGAATCTGCCATGACGCAAGGACGCGGGCAGGCAGCACAAGGACCCGCTGCTGCCCCGGTGCCTGCRCACACCGCCCTGACTGCCGCCCCGTGTCAGCACCCCTGGGCACTGGCAGCGGGAGCCCGCCGGCGGGCTGCAGAGCAGACCCCTCTGGCCATCTCCAGCCCCCTCTCGCATCACCCCTTTCAAATGGCAGAAGACACAGCGACAGAGCTGACAGCTTTGCCCCTCGGCGTCRCCCCCGAGTCACCCGCACACTCAGCCTTGGGAAAAGTTGGTTTCCAGCAGCCATTTCTGCCGAGCACAGCTTCCCCCTTTTAACGCAAGCCGAGGGGGCAACTCCCCCAGCACTGCCCACGCTCACGACCCGGCCCCAGAAGAAACGCTACTGATGGGGGACGGCGGCCGCAAAGGCCTCGAACGAGCGAGGTTCAGGCCACCCGGCTGGTGCAGGAGCCGGCTGCAGGAGGAGAGGAGCGCGGGCGCTGCCCGGGCAGGGGGTCGGGTCCGACGGCGGCAGGGACGGTGCCGGGAGCAGGCGCTGGCGTGAAGGTGATGCCCGTGGGTGCAGACATGGGGTGGGGGTGCAACACCCGGTGCCGGGGGTGCGACGCCCGGCAGGCGGCGAGCCGGGCGGCCGCCCGCGCCCGGTGCCAGGCCGCCCGTGCCGTGCCCAGCCCGCCGCCTGCCGCAGGGCCTCCCCATCCCCACTCCTGCCCCAGCGCCGCCGGGGCGCCGTGCCCGCTGCCAGGTCGCGTCCCCCCACCCCGGTGCGGGTGCGGCGGTGCCGGTGTGGGTGGCGGTGCCGGTGCTCACACGCCGAGGTCGCTGTAGGTGTTGTAGAACTCCATGTGGTTGCAGGCCTGGATCCAGCCCACCACCCAGGTGTGCCGCCGGGCGATGGGCGGCATGAGGACGCGGGCCGAGGCGCGGAAGTAGGGCGTGCGGTACCGCAGCACCACCGGCGAGCTCTCCTCGATGGCGGTGGCCGCCGGCTCGATGGTGGCCGACACGTCCGACACCACGATCTGCTCCCGACGCACCCGCGCCTTGCAGGCCACGCTCTGCAGGCACCCCATCGCCGCCGCCGCGCCGTCGTCACCCGCCGCCGCCGCCG
>JAYKAV010002442.1:1288686-1349993 GCA_035582835.1 Phoebastria nigripes | reverse complement strand
GGCGGGAGGGAGGGTGGGGGGGACCTCCCCGCCGCCAGGGGGCGCCGCAGCCCCGCCCCGGGGCGTCCCGGCTCCATGGCAACCGGCTGCGTCACGGCGGGCGGTGGAAGAGGAAGCGGGGCCGCGCCGCGGCCGTCTGGTACCGGGGGAGCCGGGGTGCGGGGGGAGCGCGGGCGCCCCACACCCGGGGGTGCCCTTGGGAGGGTCCCGAGCACCGGGGACACACCGGGAGCGGGGAACTGGGCCCCGGCGGTGCGGTAGCGGGAGGCGGGGGTACCGGGCAGGGTGGGGGGTCGGGCCCGGGGCCGGGGCTTGCGGGCGGCGGGGCCCGTAGYAGGTTGCGGTGAGGCGGGGAGAAGCAGGCCCGGGCAGCGGGTGATGTGCGCGGTCCTGGGCGGCTCGCCCGGGTCCCGGTGCCAGAGCAGGCCTGGCAGCCGGTGACCGGCCCCCGCCTCTCCCAGGCCGCCTCCTCTCGCCATGCCGAGCCCCCGGAGCAGCCGCGAGCGACGCGCCGGCAGCAGCAGCCGCCTGGAGTTCCTGTCCCTCGTGAGCCAGCGCAGCCCCGGCGCCCCGGACAGCCCGTCACGCCGCAAGGAGTCGGGCAGCTCCGCGGCGGCCCCGCTGCCCGAGGAGGACTGCATGAGGCTGAACCCCTCCTTCCTGGGCATCGCCCTCAGCTCCCTGCTCGCCATCGACCTCTGGGCCTCCAAGCGCCTGGGCGTCTGCGCTGGGGAGGGCTCGGCCTGGGGCAGCGCACGCCCCCTCATGAAGGTCATCGAGGTTTCGGGGCACGGCATCCCCTGGCTGCTGGGCACCTTCTACGGGCTCTGCCAGAGCGACAGCTCAGCGGCCAGGGAGGTGCTGCTCAACCTGCTTTTCGGTGAGGCTGGGGGCTCACCAAAGGGCTCTGCAGGCGGGGGCTGGCTGGAGCCGAGGGGGGAGGATGGGATCTGAAGGATGGGGCAGAGCTGAGTAAACCTCAGCCTCCTACAGCCCTGAGGGAGCCCGCTGATTCTGAGTAACTGGTACAGGCTCGTCTGGGGTGCCTAGTACCAGAGTGAGTAACCCTGCAGCTGGAGGACGTGGTGGTGTGGGTATGGCTCATCTGTCACAGCTCCAACCACACACTGAAACTCCTGACAGCTAAACTGGTCTTGCAGTTGCACAAAACTTTCAGGGAGCTGAACTCTCTTTTAGTTCCTCAGCTTATCAGAACAGCACATTCCAGGTGCAGCTTGCCTAGTGTTGAGACACCAGCCCATTCCCTGAAAAGCTACTCTGGCACACAGAAGTCCACATCCTTGAGCTCCCTGCAGGCAGTACCTGCACAGATTGATCTGTATCAGCCAGTAAGGAAACTTGGTTTAAAGCATGCATTTTAATTTTGTGTGGTGTAATATTCCCCCCGCTAGCATCCTGTCCTATTAGGTATAGTTAGATTCTTCATTTTTGCTCATTTAGAAACTGCAGTAGCTCCAGAGCCACAGATCTTTTCAGGTTCCTAGTTCTTACTCTTTTATTAAGTTGCAAATAATTGGTATCTCACACTTATCATTTGAATTGAAATTTGCTTGGTGGGAAACATATGGTTTTGTGCATCTTTTTCATCTAGCAGCACATGTTAAATTACAGTCTCACAGCAGAGCTGTGGGAAGGGACCTGGAGGCCTCTGACGTAACCTCTGCTCTGAGGAGGCGTCCCACAGCACCAGGGCCTTGTCTGGCCCTCAACGCTCCAGGCCAGAGCCACCCACCTCTCTGGGGCCCTGCCCCAGGGTTGCAGCACCCACATGGGGAAGTTTTCCTTAATTTCCAAGTTGAATCTTCCAAACCATATTAAAAAAAAAAAGCAATTGAACTAGGTTTACATGTAGAAAAAAATATTTGTTTTTAAATGATTAACCAAAGGGAATGAACTGAAGTGACTGAAAGATTTGGTGGCCAAGTCCTCTTGCTGCTGTGGCACGCAGCCCATTGCGCAAGGGCTGCGTGCAGCAAGAGTGGAGACTGAAGATGTGCTCATGCTGGAGAAGGCCAAGCACTGGATGAGTGCCATGCTATCCCTACCCCGGCATCATAGCCATGGGAAATACTGCCTTCTCTTAGCAGGTTTTGGTAGCCAAGTGCTTGTTTTCTTAACTAATGGCTTTGGTTTGATTCTTGCCTTGTTTTCCACGGGGGGGGGAAAAACCCCTTCCTTTCTTGCTCACTCACTGTTACTGTCTCCTAGCATTGCTGCTGGATCTCGTGCTGGTGGCAGTGGTGAAAGGGCTCGTCAAGCGGCGGCGGCCCACCCACAACAAGATGGACATGTTCGTCACCATCTCGGTGGATAAGTACTCCTTTCCATCAGGCCATGCCACCAGAGCCGCCCTGGTCTGCCGCTTCGTTCTGCACCACCTGGTGCTCGCCGTCCCACTGCGGGTCCTCGTGGTGCTCTGGGCTCTCATCGTCGGCATTTCAAGGGTCATGCTGGGCAGGCACAACGTGACGGATGTGCTCTTCGGTTTGCTGCTGGGCTACGCGCTGTACAGCGTGGTGGAGTACTGCTGGCTGTCCCCGCTCAGCGCGCCTGCCCTCTTTGCGCTCTGGAGCCATTGATGGCTGGGTCCCTCCCAAAGGAGGAGGCACGCACCCAGTTTTCTAAGCATGCACAGGGAGGGGATACTGTGACTTGAACGCACATCCTGGACCCCATCTATCCAGCTAAGAYTTCAACACTAGCGGTGCTGCAGACTCCTGGGCCTGCACTTAGACRTTTGGTGGTGTCCTGCCCTCCTGATGGGCTGTCAGGCAGGGTTTGTGCAGGCCAAGCAGCTGCACTGACTGTTCTCCCATGAAAAACCAGTCCCTGCAGAGCCCAGGGAGGGCTCAGCACATTCATCTGGCAGCTCACTGCTGATCCTGTGAATCAGCATGCCCTTGCTGGGCACCTGTTGTGTTAGCCCATGGTGTATGTGGTAGCTGTGGCTTTGCAGAGATTTCTCTGCAATTGCCTGTGTATCTTTATGCTGTAAATACACTGATCATGTTGCTGTTGTGAGCATGCCCTGCACAGCCTGTTCCATAATGTCTGCCTGGAGCGGACTCGCTGGGGTCTGTCCTCAGGTTTATAAACAGCTCTGCCTTCCTAAGCCATGTGTCTCTTCCCTATTGCTCTTGATTTAAGCACTGCACTGAGGCCAGATCTCAACCAACAAGGACACAAGCACCTGGCTCCCAGTGCCATAGGGAAAGGATGGTGCAGCTGAGGGTTTTGTCCATCCACGCCATCTCTAAGAGAGCAGGTAACTGGGGAAGCAGCTCCCAGCAGCAGCCTGCTCCTGTAGCCCTTGTGCAGAGCTCTACAGCTCCTTCCTGCCTCCACAGGATTTTCAGTCTCCCAGGGGGTACAGAGCATTCACAGCATTCCTGTTTGTCAGCATGTTACCAGTGCTGCTAACAGCATATGGCAGAGTTAGCCCCTTCCTCATAGCCCTGGCTAACAATACACCCTTGCCCAGGCTGCTGGGCAGCCCTGGGAGCTGAGCCTTACCTGCACCTCCCACAGTAAGGGGCCCTGGCTCTGCCAACCACTGCCACGGCTCCCTGTGCTCCAGGTAGACTGGCTCTCCTACCCTGGTACCATTGGTCCTGGCAGCCTGTTTTTCATAGAGGACTGCTTGTCCTTGAGCAGGAGGGGACCATGAGGAGCCTCTGTAATGAACCAGGGCTGAGTTTGAGCCAGAAAAAGCACAAGATCCACATCAACAGGGACCACAGCCAGGCAAGGAGTGAGGGCTCTGGACCGAGCTTAAACAGTGCTCCTGGCATGTGGGTGGGGCTGATTGGGCCCAGGTGAGGCTCGTCATGGCCATTAAGGTCTATTAGTGCACTCAGGCCCCGGAAAGCACGGATAAAGTCATATTAAAACCAGGTAGTGTTTAAGTGTGCTGTTCCTCTGGGTGAAGTATGCAGGAGCAGCCTGAGGGCCGCTTGTACAAGCACCCTGTCTCTGTCTGTCACCCACCATCAGTTATACAGGGGCTGAAATGAAAGCACGTGACATGACAAGGTTCCCCCAAAGCTGAGCCATGACTTACCCGGCACCATGAGCCGGTGAAGCTACCTGCTGTGGGTTTGCACTCCAGTCTGGGACTTGTACAGTGACCAAAAAAAATTATCCCCTGGGTTGCACTGCATGCCTGGCAACCACCTGGGCTGGTCCAGCACGTTCATGGTAGCATCCAGCCACACTGGCCAGCCCTCCCGCCCCAAGGCAGAGACGAGCTCTGTGGTGGCTGCGGGATCACGGGCAGGCGGCATGCTCCAGTGTGGTCAGGGTTTGAGGTGATCAGGGCTTGTTGAGCTGTGCCAAAACATCTTAGCTCTACTTTTTCCCAAACATGGGGTGCTTTTCGTCCAAGCAGTTCTTATAGCCGTTGGGGTCTTCCTCTCTAGGCCACGGAGGAGTACGGCAGCAATCTGTGCATCTGTGGCTTGTTCCCACATGCATGTGCGTGCCAAAAGTTGCTCCCGGCTCACTTGCAGGACCCTCCATGAGCTGCTTGGTGGCACCTGCCATCACCAGTGCACAGCCCTGCTGAGTCATGGGCTGCCCTGCTGCCCTCTCACCTCTGCTCTGCTTCTCCCCACCTCCGCCAGTGAGATCTTTGGTCTCCTCTTGTGCTTGTCACTTGCCACCGCTCCTCCGAGCACGGGTGCCAGCCCGCTGATAGGAAGGAGGAGACTGGTGCTTTCTGCTCGGCTTGTCCCATGGCACCTCTGCCCGCTGCGGAAGCCCGGAGCAGACATGTCTGCATGCACTACCCACCACACTGTCCATCCTGGGTGCTTGCCAGGCATAGGGGACCATGGCTTTCCCGCTGACATCAACAAGCTGGTCTTGACCGAAATGCCATGGCTTGACCCTGGTGCACTCCTGTGGTCCCCTGTGCCTGATGGCACAGTTTGACCAGGCCATGAGCCCAAGCACAGTAGGGACAAAGTCCAGGGCTGTGCAACCTCTTGTAGCCGCCAAGGGAGAAGGTCAAATTCGAAGGCAACCTGCACAGAGCTTTCATAGCACAGCGGTGGGGTTGAGAGCTGGGAGAACTCCCCTGTACCTGTCGCCCTTGGGCAGTCCCTGCAGAGCTTGCCAAAGAGCCAGAAGCCAGCTGAGAGCGGAGCAGGGAGAGTAGCGCTGCCAGTGCTGCCTCCTTGCTGTCCCCGTGCTGATCCTCCAGCCTGGTAAGAGATGCTTTCAATGCTTTTTGACAGGAAGTCACAGAGCGTGGGTTGGCAGCGCAGCGCCTCTGCCCCAGGCAGAGATCAGCCCTTGCCAACAGCAAGGGACAGAAGGAGCTTTATTACATTTACTGCAAACATACTATGAGTTTTAGAAAGTTAAAACCATTTCAGCTGCAGAGCTTGGCCCCTCCGTAGCCAGGTGCCTTGCTCAGCTCCCTGGATACAGGAGAGCAAATTTCCCCTGCAGCCCCCAGGGGCTGTCTGGCTGCGAGCGTGCCGGCAGCCAGCAGCGTGCTCCCGAGCCAGCCGGTCTGTGCCTCGCGCTGCCGGGGAGAGCCTTTTCCTAACCAGCCCCACTGCCCTGGCACCAGCGACACCACATCAACGCAGTGCTCCTCGCACCGGGGTCCCACTGGCCCCGGGGCCCCAATGGGCCAGGAGCAAGCTGCAGCTACAGGGACACTGTGCCGACATGCCCAGGCCAGGGGCACAGGGGACATGGGCGATGAGGTGCTGGATGCCACCGGAGCAGCCAGAGCCGCGTCTGCTCCTGGGGACCAGCATAAACAGGGGCGGGCTGATCCTGATAATCCCAGAGGTAAAAGTTCAGGGCGGTGTTTGTTTACGTGACATGCATGCCACAGGGACTGGCTGCGTCTCTGTCTCTCCTGCAACCCTGTATCCCCACCGTGTCCTCACGTGGGGGTTCCTGGTGAGGAGCACGGGATGGCTTCCTTACCCCACCAGCCGGGAGCCAGCCGGGCGCTGGCTTCCTCTGCCCAGCCCCGTGGGAGGAGTGACGGAGGGGGAGGCCCCGCTCGCCAGCGGCAGGCACCATAAAGCTAGGCCGCCATCCGGCATCACAGGTCAGGTCAACCCGGCAGAGACCCTCGCGCGGCTCCCCGCCTGCCGCTGGCCTTCCCCCGGCTTTCCCCCGGCCGCCACTCCCGTGGCCGCAGGTCGGTTGAGGGCCTCCCCACGGGCTGCCAGCACGCAGTGGGTGCCAGGGTGGCGTGACAGACACGTCCCTGGGGAAGGGAGAGGGCAAAGGGCAGGCAGAGGGGCCATCGCCCACCTGGGAGGGAGCCATCAGTACCCGAGGCAGGGCACGGCACTCTGGGGCGCCTCCATTGCCGGGACTTGGCATGGGCAGGGATTTTTCGAGGCTCCATGGCACTCGGTAGCATTTCTCTCTGAGGCATCCAGAGGCAACACCACAGTGGTGCAAAACCCCAGCCCTGGGTCCCTGCTGGCGGGGGAATAGCTGTTGCCTTGCAGCCCCAGACAAACTTCTAGGGGGGCTGCCTCTCAGCTTGGGACCTCTTTCGTGCACAGAGCCAAAATTTTGCACGGCTGTCCCCCTCACCCGTCAGCCCTGCTCTCCAGCACTGTCCCCAGGCAGAGACACCAGCGGTGGAGGGCAGCATGCCAAAGAGGGTGGCCATCATCGGAGCGGGCAGCAGCGGGCTGTGTGCCATCAAAGTGTGCCTGCAAGACGGGCTGGAGCCCACCTGCTTTGAGAGAACGGGGGACATCGGAGGACTCTGGAGGTTTGAGGTAATCCCTAAGAGCCACATGTCCTGCTGGGAGTCAGCTCCACAGCAGCTGAGGATCAGCGGCAGTGGCCAGCGGGGTGGCACACAGCTGGCCACGGCAGGGTCCTGGTGGGGAGGCTGAGGACAGGGGCTCCACACAAAGGGCCACCACATCAGCCCCAGCCATCCCTCCCCAACGCTGCCCCTGTGCCAGCACCAAGCTGTGCCCTGCTCCCGCAGGAGCACCCCGAGGAGGGCCGCGCCAGCATCTACCGCTCCGTCATCATCAACACCTCCAAGGAGATGATGTGCTTCAGCGACTTCCCCATCCCCGAGGACTTCCCCAACTACATGCACAACTCCAAGATCATGGAGTACTTCCGCATGTACGCCCAGCACTTCGACCTGCTCCGCYACATCCGTTTCAGGGTAAGAGCCAGGGTGGGCCCGGGGGGGCGGCAGTGGCAGCGGGGCTGGGGGGTGCCGGGTGCCTGACGCCCGCTCCCCGCACCCAGACCAGCGTGTGCCGYGTGGCCAAGCGTCCCGACTTTGCCACCACGGGCCAGTGGGAGGTGGTGACGGAGAACGAGGGGAAGCAGGAGGCGGCTGTCTTCGATGCCGTGCTGGTGTGCACCGGGCACCACACCGAGGCACACCTCCCGCTGAGCACCTTCCCAGGTACCACCCTGCACCCCGGTACAAGGAGAGACCCCAGAAAGCTCGGCCACGGGAACCCCTGTTCTCCCTGCTGCTCTTCCTCCCAGCCTCAGCATTTCCCTGCCTTGCTTCGACTCGGGGAGTGCTCCCACGCTCCCCAGGAGGGGTCTGGCAGGGGAGGGTCCCCACTTCAGTTTTTGGGGAGGTGACCCTCTAGCCTGGCACCAGGAAGCCAAGCATCCCTCCTCCCCACCTGCAGGCATCGAGAAGTTCAAGGGCCACTACCTCCACAGCCGAGACTACAAGGATGCCCGGGATTTCACGGACAAGAGGGTCGTTGTCATCGGGATTGGGAATTCAGGGTCGGACCTGTCTGTGGAGATCAGCCAAACGGCCAAGCAGGTGAGCAGCAGGAGCGGGGTCCTGGTGGGCAGGGCATCCCCCCATGGGACACTGCAGCTCCACAAGGACACCAGGACCAAGGCGCTGGCATGGCCGCCGCTCCGTCCCGGCACTCACTGCATTCGGCAGTGCTGGCACCCGGCAATCACATTTGCTAGGCAGCAGTGGCAGCCGAGACTCAATCCCATACGGATACCCTGATTTCCATGCCCAAGCCCTGGGCTGGGGCTGCCCCTGCAGCTCTTCCTACCTCTCCCTGCCAGGTGCCCGCCCCTGTCTCCCTCTGCCCTCTGGGTCTTCACCCAGCACCCAGGCAGTGTGAAGAGGAGTGATCCCGGGGCAAGGACATGCCCCCCGGGGCAGCCCCCCAGGACCATCACAGCCTTCAGGAGGCAATGCTTCCTTCCTCACCCAGGTCTTCCTTAGCACCCGCCGGGGCGCATGGATCTTCAATCGTGTTGGAGATCAGGGCTACCCCATTGACATCATCTTCGCCACCCGCATGAAGATGTTCCTGCAGAAGCTGCTGAGCTTGTCCGTGGCGAGCGACTTCGTAGAGAAGCAGCTGAATGCAAGGTTCAACCACTCGCACTACGGCCTGAAGCCAAAGCACAGGTGCCAGCAGAAGCTGCCCCTGCCCAGGAGGGACCCCCTGGCTGCCCCTGTGTCCAGCCCCGCTTGACCATTTCCATGCTTCCTGTGCCCAGGCTGGGGCTGAGGCACCAGCCCTGGAAACCCAGTTAACAGCTGTGGTGTGCCCAGGCATTGCTCGAGGGAGCCACCACTGCCCCTTCTGGGGACCCTTGGTGGCACCAGTGCAGTAGCAGCTGCCGAGCATCCCTGGGGGACCAGTCCCATCGGTGATGAGCATCCTTGGGGCTGAGCATCCCTGGGGATGAGCATCCTCGGAGCAGGGAGCAGTGGCCGGAGCAGGACACGGAGCAGAGACACCCCACCCCAGCACCCTGATGGCTCCTTGTGCCTTCCAGGATCTTTGACCAGCACCCGACCGTCAACGATGACCTGCCCAACCGCATCATTTCGGGCAGGGTGCTGGTGAAGCCGAACATCCAGGAGTTCACAGAAACATCTGCCATCTTTGAGGACGGCACCACGGAAGACATYGACGCCGTGGTCTTCGCCACGGGATACAGCTTCTCCTTCCCCTTCCTTGAGGGCTGCGTGAAGGTGGTGGAGAACCAGATCCCCCTCTACAAATTCATGTTTCCCCCCAACCTGGAGAAGTCAACGCTGGCTTTCATCGGCCTCATCCAGCCCCTGGGTGCCATCATGCCCATCTCCGAGCTCCAGTGTCGCTGGGCCACCCGCGTCTTCAAGGGTAAGTGAGGCAAACCTTCCCTGTGGCTGCAGCCCAAGCCTGCATCCCTGGAGCCAGGGCAGATGGTGCCCAGCCGTGTTTGGGAGGCAGCAGCCAGCTGTGCCGTCCCGGTCGCAGGCGAAGGCATGGCCGCCTTGCAGCCGTAGTGGTGAGCCGGGCTTTTGCCTGAGCAGCACAGGGACATCCATACCCTGAGCCCCACAGGCTGCTCCTTCCCATCCCGAGGAGCTTGGACATGCCTCAGGTGCCAGACCACCCGCCACGGTGGTGCTGGCAGGGGCACAGCACCCAGGCAAGGGCAGCACCACAGYGGCCACTGTTGCCAGTGGGGTGCAGCACCCCCATGCTGTGGCTTATCCTCCCTAGGGCTGAACAAGCTGCCCCCACGGCACGACATGGAGGCTGACATCAAGCAGAAGAGAGAAGCGATGGCAAAGCGGTAAGACCCTGCCCCAGGAACAGGGAAGGGGCCGGTTTGGGCATGGCTGCTCCTGGGCACCTGTCCTGTCCCGTGGCTGCGTCCTGGCACATTTGGCTGTGCCAACAGATGGCAGGCATGCGCTCAGCCGCAGTACCCCCACCCCGCTGATCCTTCCCAATGGCAGTCCGTCCAATAGTGCCTTGCCGGTGTGCGGGGCATCTGCCAGCTCTGCTGCCAGCACCCACCTGCCCTCCCTGCCCGCAGGTATGTGAAGAGCCAGCGGCACACCATCCAGGTGGATTACATCCCCTACATGGACGAGCTCGCCTGCCAGGTGGGGGTCAAGCCCAACCTGCTCACCCTCTTCCTCACCGACCCCAAGCTGGCGCTGGAGGTGGCCTTCGGGCCCTGCACGCCGTACCAGTACCGCCTGCGGGGCCCGGGCAAGTGGGCGGGCGCCAGGGAGGCCATCCTTACCCAGCAGCAGCGCATCATCAAGCCCCTGCAGACGCGGCATGTGGAGGAGCACCCCTCGGCCCCCGCCGTGCCCCTCATCTTCAAGCTGGTCGGGGCCGTGGTCGTCCTCGCTGTTGTTTTTGCTTACTTGTAGGTGCCTGCTCTTGCTGGGCTGCCCAGAGAGAAGGGAGGCTTTGTGGTGTGCCAGCGGGGCTGGCCGGCCACCCCCTGCCCCACGGCAGCCTGTGCCGGCAGGAGTCCTCGTCCTGCCCAGCACGGCCCCACTGCAGCCACACCACAAGCTCAGGGAGCGTGGAGCCTCCCCAGCTGCCAAAATAACACCTTGGCGCCTGCTCTGCACCTCGTCCTGGGGAGCTGCCGCTGGGGATGGACAAAGAAACGTGCTCACACACAGGGTAAAATCCAGTCCCTCTCGGCCAGCGCTTTCGACCCAGCGGGGATGCACCGGCTTTCCTGTCGCCTATAACCCAGCTGAGCCACCACTGGCTACACTCACACAAGAGCTAAGCAGCAAAGGTACAACAGACTTCCTAACTCGATAAAAGCGTGTTAAACAGCACCAGGTGTCTGTCTTGTTACTGACACCACCCCGTCCCTCTGTGTGCCAGGGGGATGTGCACGGGTTTGAGGTTGGCCTCGTGCCAACAGCACAGCTCCAGCTCCACGGCAGCGTGGGCTGCATGCACACACGCATGCACGTGCGTGATTCCACAGCAAAACAGCCTCACCCAGGGTGCGCGCTGCCAGAGCGGGTCATGGTGGTCACAGCGGCATGGCTCAGTGCCACCCTCGTCACCTGCACGCAGCCCCTCCGGAGGACGGCTGGGTGGGTTGGGGACCCGGAACGGTGACAGGGGGTCCTGGCCACCACATGCTGGGGCCAGCATGGCTGCCAGCCACCAGTGCCCTGAGCATCCCTCCGGTTTTTTCCACACCATGTGTCGTGGTTTAACCCTGGCCAGCACCCAAACACCACGCAGCCGCTCGCTCACCCCGCCGCCTCTGGTGGGATGGGGGAGAGAATCGGGAGGGCACGAGTAGGAAAACTCGCGGGTTGAGATAAAAACAGTTTAATAATTGAAATAAAACAAAGTAAAACAGCTATAGTAACAGTGATAATAACAACAACAATAGAATATACAAAGCAGGCAATGCACAATGCAACTGCTCACCACCTGCCGAACCGATGCCTTGCCCATCCCGTGACGCCAGAGACCCCCCCCGCACACTTAGTTTTTATACTGAGCATGACGTCGCATGGTATGGAATACCCCATTGGCCAGCTGGGTCAACCGCCCCGGCTGTGCTCCCCCCGCCAGCTTCCCATGCACCTGGCAGGGCAGAGGAGGCCAAAAAGTCCCCAGTGCAAGCACCACCCAGCAACACCCAAAACATCAATGGGCCATCAACGCTCCTATTATACCAAACCCAAAACACAGCACACCCCCCCCAGCTACTGGGAAGAAAGTTAGCTCTGTCCCAGCCGGAACCAGGACACCATGACCTGCTGAAATCTGGAGCGTGACCACATCTCAGCCCCTGGGACCCAGTATGTCCCCAGGGCAGTGTCAGCATCGTTAAGAGCTTACAGAACCTAATGAGCCCCTTGCGGAGGGYGGGTGTGGGCAGGAGGTGTGGCACAGCGTCGGCGGTGGAACCTGTAGATCATGTCTGGAAGAAACACATCTTGTGACACCCCAGCTGACCTCAGTCACCCAGGCCATCGCTGACTGAGCAGCACTGCCTGTCCCCAAGGTGTGACCTGCCAGGCTCCGCAGCCTCCGAGCGCGTGCTGCCCCCAGCCAAGGCTTCACCATCATCCTTGCCACCACTGCACTGCGGGACATGGCTGCCCAGCAAGTAGCCATCATCGGGGCCGGTGCCTCTGGCCTGTGTGCCCTGAAATGCTGCCTGGATGAGGGGCTGGTACCCACCTGCTTTGAGAAGAGCAGGGACATCGGGGGCCTCTGGCGCTTTGAGGTAAGCCCCACGCCGTGCCAGCCTGCTCCGCAGCAGCAGCACGGATGGGATTGGGATCAGTCATTGGCAGCTAATGAAGCACCGCTCCGCTGCTTTGCATACATGTAGCAGGTGGGTTGCCCAGGAAAACCACAGGAAAAAAAAACTGCTGCGGCAACGGGAGGTCCCCGTGGTGCCAGCTGGTGTGCCGGCCACACTGGACCCGTCTCCTTCCCACCAGCAGCAGGATGACCCTCCCCAAGGACCTTACCTCAGGGCCCACTCCCCTGCCTCAGCCTTCCCCCTTCCCATCCCTCCCTTCCCCTGCTGCTTTGTTCCTGGTTCCCTCCAGCCCTTTCCTACCCATCCTGGTCCCATCTGACGCTGCTGGCTGTCCCATTCCCAGTCCCTGTCCTGCCCAGCCCTTCCCTGGAAGTCCCGGTTGCTCCTCTCCCTGCTTCTGTGCCACTCGCCCATGCAGAGGCACCGAGCGCTGCCTCCTCTGTGCCTTGGCTCTCCCTGCCTCAGGAGAAGCCCCGGAGCTCATTTCTGCCCCCACCTAATGAGGCAGCTGACTTTTCCCCCAGGGACCACTGACAAGAAGACAAGTCTCACCACCATGCCCTGATACATGGGTGGGAGAGTCTGAGCAGGGGACACACTGCACCACACCAGCACGGGGTTTAGGGTGGCTCAGTTACAGTCCGCTGGTTCTACCCATGGTGGGTCAGAAACGGGGCTGGTGGAGCAGAGCCAGGGCAGCAGTGCCCAGCTGCCGGGGCAGAGACCTGGYGAGCAGGGGCGGCCACTCAGCTGGAGGTGCTGGAGCTGGCTCAGCAACTGGGGAGACCCGATGTGGCAACCAGGGCAATGGCACCACGGGCAGCTTTGGGAACACACTGCCTCATCGGGGCTGAGGGTGGGAGCAGGGAAACTGAGGCACAAGACCCCATGACCCGCTGTCACCACTGCATGGCCCCGCCAACGTAGAGCTTCCTCTCCCCTGTTTTGCGGGGTGGATGGTCGCACCTGCGGGAGGGTGCTGGGTGCAGGGACAGGTGCTACGACCACCCGTGGCTTAATCCTGCACCCATGGGCATGGCGAGGTGCCAGGCAGGGAAGGCAGGTGTCCGCTGCAAACCCGCAGCCCCGCGTCCTCACGCCAGCACCAAGCTGTGCCCTGCTCCCACAGGAGCACCCCGAGGAGGGCCGCGCCAGCATCTACCGCTCCGTCATCATCAATGCCTCCAAGGAGATGATGTGCTTCAGTGACTTCCCCATCCCCGAGGACTTCCCCAACTACATGCACAACTCCAAGGTCATGGAGTACTTCCGCATGTACGCCCAGCACTTCGACCTGCTCCGCCACATCCGTTTCAGGGTAAGAGCCAGGGGGGCCCGGGGGGGCGGCGGTGGCAGCAAGGCTGGGGGGCGCAGGGTGCCTGATGCCTGCTCCCTCCTGCACCCAGACCAACGTGTGCCGCGTGGCCAAGCGCCCTGACTTTGCCACCACGGGCCAGTGGGAGGTGGTGACGGAGAGTGAGGGGAAGCAGGAGCTGGCTGTCTTCGACGCCGTGCTGGTGTGCACCGGGCACCACACTGAGCCACACCTTCCGCTGAGCACCTTCCCAGGTACAGCCCCGCAGGCTGCTCGCCTGCTCCCTGACATCCCTGGGAGCACCCTCCTCTCCAGCTTAGCACCCACCCTGCTCTGGCTGCTGCCAAAAATGCCTCCACAGGTTAATGCACCAGGTGGGATTGCATGAGCATCCTGCTATCCCTCCCATCTTGGTGGTCTGTCCTTGGTGGCTCTTGCCGTGCCATCAGCGCCTGACCAAAGTGCCTTGCTGGCAGGTGCCACCACTGCCAGCTCACTTCTCCCACCAGGCTCCCCAAGCTGCTGGCCATGCACCTGCTGGGCTCTCCAGCTCCCCGGCAATGCTTGAGAGCTTGATGCTGGTGGTGGCCTTCTCCTCTGGGTGCCAGGCAAAAATGCCTGGAGGGCTTTCAGCTGTGGAGACCCTCTTTGGCTGGGGAACAGGCTGGAGCATACCGTCACCAGGGTCTGGCAGGGTGGCACAGACCCCGGCTGCTCCTCTGCCCCCAATGCCTGCCACCGGGCAGAAACTGCAGGAGGATTTTGGGATGGGAGCATAGAGGTCTCCAGTCCAAGCCCTGCTCCAAGCTAGGCCAGCCCCAAAGCTCAGGGCCACACTGAGCACCTTCCAGGCTGGAGACGCCACCACCTCTCTGGGCACCATCCCAGGGCTGCATCGCTCACGTTGGTCATGCTGGTCCCAGCCTGTTCCCAAAACACACCACCAGTCTGAGCAGGGGGACAGCCACTCCCTGCCCCATGTCTCTGCCCGGCACGGCTTCCCTCTCTCTTCCAGGGCTGGAAAAGTTTGAGGGCTGGTACCTGCACAGCCGGGACTACAAGAGCCCACAGTCCTTTTCAGGGAAGCGGGTGGTTGTGGTTGGCACCGGGAATTCAGGCGTCGACATCGCAGTGGAGCTGAGCCACTCAGCCAAGCAGGTGTGCTGGGAGAGCTGCCAGGGCTAGGGTGCTTATTATTTGGACCCTGGAGGGCACTGAGCAACCCCCTGCCATCCCCTGTGGGCTTCCCTCCCTCCAGCACTACAGCCAGCCACAAGCACCCCACCCCCTCTTGATGGGGGTGGCTGTTGTGGTCCCAGCAGCTGTGCCAGCATCCCTGTCCGAGGAGCACGGCGGGGGCCCAGCCCGGTCCCAAGGATGATGCCACACCACCACCTCCCCTCTCCTTCCTCCCAGGTCTTCCTCAGCACCAAGCGTGGGACCTGGGTGCTGCACCGGGTGGGAGATGGCGGGTACCCCTTTGACGTCTCCTGGCTCAGCCGCTTCGTACAGCTCCTCAACAGCCTGTTGCCTAAAAAAGCCAACAGCTTTGTTCTGGAGAGGAAGCTGAATGCCCGCTTCAACCACGCACTCTACGGCCTCCAGCCCCAGCACCGGTGAGTGCCCCGGCAGCACCCTGGGGACCTGCCCTAGCGCTGCCCGTCCCACTGCCTGTCCCACTGCCCAGGCCCCGCACGAGGTCTGTCTGTGCCTTCCAGGATCTTTGACCAGCACCCGACCGTCAGCGATGACCTGCCCAACCGCATCATTTCGGGCAGGGTGCTGGTGAAGCCGAACATCCAGGAGTTCACAGAGACATCTGCCATCTTCAAGGACGGCACCAGGGAAGACATCGATGCCGTGGTCTTCGCCACAGGATACAGCTTCTCCTTCCCCTTCCTTGAGGGCTGTGTGAAGGTGGTGGAGAACCAGATCCCCCTCTACAAATTCATGTTTCCCCCCAACCTGGAGAAGTCAACGCTGGCTTTCATCGGCCTCATCCAGCCCCTGGGTGCCATCATGCCCATCTCCGAGCTCCAGTGTCGCTGGGCCACCCGCGTCTTCAAGGGTAAGTGAGGCAAACCTTCCCTGTGGCTGCAGCCCAAGCCTGCATCCCTGGAGCCAGGGCAGATGGTGCCCAGCCGTGTTTGGGAGGCAGCAGCCAGCTGTGCCGTCCCGGTCGCAGGCGAAGGCATGGCCGCCTTGCAGCCGTAGTGGTGAGCCGGGCTTTTGCCTGAGCAGCACAGGGACATCCATACCCTGAGCCCCACAGGCTGCTCCTTCCCATCCCGAGGAGCTTGGACATGCCTCAGGTGCCAGACCACCCGCCACGGTGGTGCTGGCAGGGGCACAGCACCCAGGCAAGGGCAGCACCACAGTGGCCACTGTTGCCAGTGGGGTGCAGCACCCCCATGCTGTGGCTTATCCTCCCTAGGGCTGAACAAGCTGCCCCCACGGCACGACATGGAGGCTGACATCAAGCAGAAGAGAGAAGCGATGGCAAAGCGGTAAGACCCTGCCCCAGGAACAGGGAAGGGGCCGGTTTGGGCATGGCTGCTCCTGGGCACCTGTCCTGTCCCGTGGCTGCGTCCTGGCACATTTGGCTGTGCCAACAGATGGCAGGCATGCGCTCAGCCGCAGTACCCCCACCCCGCTGATCCTTCCCAATGGCAGTCCGTCCAATAGTGCCTTGCCGGTGTGCGGGGCATCTGCCAGCTCTGCTGCCAGCACCCACCTGCCCTCCCTGCCCGCAGGTATGTGAAGAGCCAGCGGCACACCATCCAGGTGGATTACATCCCCTACATGGACGAGCTCGCCTGCCAGGTGGGGGTCAAGCCCAACCTGCTCACCCTCTTCCTCACCGACCCCAAGCTGGCACTGGAGGTGGCCTTCGGGCCCTGCACGCCGTACCAGTACCGCCTGCGGGGCCCGGGCAAGTGGGCGGGCGCCAGGGAGGCCATCCTTACCCAGCAGCAGCGCATCATCAAGCCCCTGCAGACCAGAGCCAGGGACCGTCCTCCCCGCTCCAGCACCGTGCCCCACATCTTCAGCATCGGTTTGATTGTGGCCACCCTTGTCTATGTCTTGCTCTCTCCTTAACCTAAAATGAAGGAGACAGTGGGTCCTCCTGGCAATCTTCTTCCTTTCCTTTGGGCTTGGGTGTTTCTGTAGTCTCTTGCTAGGTCTGCTGCCACTCTGGAGGGAGTCGGTTCCTTGAAGATGCAGCTTGGTCTGTCTCGCCTTCCTGCTGTGCCACGGCCACACCAGGTCTTGTCGGGGGCAGCTCTGAGGACGGGGATCACTCCCCTTCCCTAAATCCTGGCCTGGCAGCTCCGCAAGCTCTACCCGTGGGTTAGGTCAGTGCAGAGGCGGTGGGGAAACTGGGAACTCACCTGCCCAGGGCGCCTCGGCAAAAGGGCAATAAAGCTTGTCCCCGTGCCAGGGGGACCAGGGACCACGCTGCATCGGGTGTCTCAGTCTCCGGTGTCCATCCTGAGGCGTCTGTCCTGCCCACGCAGGGCCTGGCCAGCCCACAGGCAGCACCCTGGCCACTTGCACCCCACAGCCAGCCTGCTCACCGCCTAGCCAGCCAGCTCACCTCACGGCCCACCCCACAGCCAGCCTGCCCACCCCGCGGCCTGGCAGCCCAGCCCCACAGCCATCCCTGACCCCTTCCCCGCCACCCCGGGCCCCAGCCCTAGCTCTGCCCTCAACCGACATGGCCGCCCGCCGGCTGCGGCGGGGGTGAAGCCGCGCAGCCCTCAGCCGGCATGTCCGCGCGCCAGGCGAGCCGCYCTTAACAACAATGGGCGAAGCCGCCCTCAAAAAACATGGCGGCGCCCGGCAGCGGGGAAGAGGGTCCGTGAGGGGGGGGCGCGGCCATAGAGCGGCGCGCGGGGGCGGGCCAGAGCGCCCCGCAGAGGCTGGCGGTGGCGGCGGGAGGTGTCGCCATTTTGGACGGAGGCGGAGAGCGGGGCGGTGGCGGCGGCGGGCAGGTGGGGCCGCGGTCGGGGCCGCGGCGGGGCCGGGGGGTGACAGCGGGGTGTCACGGCTGGCCAGACCGCGGGTGGGTGGGTGGCAGCTGGCCGGGCGTTGCTTGGCCGGGCGCTGCCGCGGGAGACGGTGGGTGAGGCTTGGCTGGGCATCCCCACGGGTGACGCTGCGGCGGGCAACGGTGGCCCGGACCCCGCTGGCGTGGCTGACCCCAGCCGTGCCCTGCAGCCGGTTAGGAGCCCCACAGGAGGGCCCCGTCCCTTGCCGGTGCGGCCCGCTTCTCCTCAGGGCCATGGCAGGCGCCGCTTCAGCGTGACCTGGCGGGGAAGGGGAGCGGGCAGCCGTGGGCCGAGTGTGCCGTGACAGCCCTGCCGCCACCACCGCCCCGTGGGCTTTGCGAAGCCCTCGTCCAGCCGTGCCTGTTTGGTGCGAGTCAGGGGGAGGGAGGCTTTCCCCAGTTTCCCAGCACATCCCCTTAACGTTACGGCAACCTCACGGCTGAGCTCTGGTTCCCTTCTCGGAAAGCAGGAGGCGGGAGAGTCCAGGTGAATCAGGCTTCCCTGGGTAATCCCAGCAGCAGGAGGTGTCAGCTGAGCAGGCTGCGGGCAACTGAGGGTGCTGAACAGAGACCCCATCTCTCCAAAATAAACCCTCTCAGGCTGGCTGCCGGTGTTTCCCCGTGCGGGTCACTGGCTGGATGGGAGAGGCAGCAAGCGTGGCACATTTCAGGGGGAACTGGTGTATTTTGCGTGTCATTTTCAGAAGCAAAGTGGGGAGATGGGGCTGGGTGAAACTGAAGGGGCCTTGTGATCTGGCCGGCAGGCACCCACCTTACCACGGACTGCCGCTGGCAGCGGCTTGCTRTCAAACTGGGAGCGGATGCGCTGAGACGCTGCGGAGGTTTGCTTGGGCTTTGGTATGGGCAACGTTTCCATTAGTGACTTGGATGTACTTGTGTCACACCATCAGAGCATGCTGTGCTACAAGGGCTTGTCTGAACACAGGAGGGTTTGAGCTGTAGAAGTTAATTCAGTAAAACCAAGTACCGCAGGCTATGCTCAAAGAGCTTGCTGTCCCTGTGCAGCAGGGTGCCTGTGTGCACAATGCAGGAGGTAGGGTGGTCTTGTCTGCGCGGGGTTTCGGATGCCACACACCAGAAAGGAGCCACCGCTTGGGAGAAACCTCAGGAGGCATTTGGAGAGCATGACCTGTAAGGGACAGCCAGAGGGACTGGATCCCTTTTAGAGAAGAGGAAGGGAAGCTTTCACATCTGTTAACACCTGCACATATCTCTCAGGTCTGTGTTGGTACAAGAGGATGTTTGGCCTTTCCTACCTGCCTCCCCGTAGATGAGAAGTAAGGGAGCCTTAGCGGAGATACTGGGGAAGAAGGTCCTCAACAGGAGATCTAGTGGCACAGGGGCAGGTTTTGTGAGGAGCCAGCTGAGCCTTTTCCAGGGCAGAGGGGAAAGATCAGAGCAAGTGGTGCAGCTCATCTGACCTGGATCCTCACTGAGAGGGGGTGGGGGTACGGGTTAGCTGTCCTCTTGAGCTGCCTTTTAGCCCTCAGGATTTAAGAAATACTTTAGTAATTGCTCTGTAATGTTCTAAAGCCTGGCTTTGGCTGGCAGCCTTGTCTGGCACCCTTCATATAACTTGATCTTCTAAACAAATCCCCAAATGTCACAACTAAGCGCATGAAGCAAGGCTGGCTGTCCTCTTGCCTTGCCCTGCAGAGCCCATGATCAGCGCGGTAAGCTGAAAGCTGCAAAATAAGCCTGGGAAGGGGGCAAGAACCCCGATCCATCTCGGCTGCTGGAAACTGGGTAAGGTCTGAAGAGTCCCATGTAGCTTGCGGTGGCTTTGTTGTTTGTCCCAAGAGGTGTGTAGTTGTTCATGGCTTGGCGCTGTATGGCCAGTTCTGCTTTGCCTTCCCTGAACTGGGTGAGATCAGGGATGACAGCCCATCTCCAGCTGCAGAGTGGCACTGAGGCAGCTGGGATTGCCCTTCCCTTGTCGTGTGCCTCTGGATGGCCAGGCAGATGCCGGAGCGCTTGGGGTGATGCCGCTGGTTAGGGTCACAACAAGCAGACCTCCTCACTGCGCTGTGCCGCAGCTGACATGGTGGCTTGCCTGGTGAATCATAAGTGAATGCCATCAAGAGCTGAGCTTTTTGTAGACACCACGGCATTAGCCGCATGCCTTGGCCAAGCTCCAGCTTGGGCGATTCCACTCGGACACTTTAAACGCTCCTGTCACCTTTGCCAGGCGCGAGGCTCTGCTCTTCGGCCCGTGAGCTCCTGGAGACTTTTTGGGAGCTGTTAAACAGCTGCTACTTTCAGTCTCCGGCTGTTTTCTTGCTAGACGTAGGGGATTTCTCTGTAGAGCCTGACTGTGGGACTGTGAAAGAGGCTCTGTTAACGCCAAGCAATTGATTTGCCAATAAAGATTGGCTTTATTTTTCCCATCAGCCCCTCTACTATGCTGGCTACTGAGGGCTTGTGTGGGACGCAGTGTAACTAGTATCGGTTTTAGAGTATAACAATTACCAGCTTAACTTGAGTGATGGTTCATAAGGATTTGGCTATAATTAGGTCAAGCTGTCTTGTTTGTTAAATTCTCCTTCAGCTCCCAAAGTTGGCAATGGGAATGAACTTCGGGCATTTTTTAGGATTGCTGTCAGTCTTCCCTGGCAAAGAGCATTGGTAAACGGTGCCTTCGCTCCTCTCCTCACTGCCGGAGCCCGTGGGCACAGGCATACTGCCGTCCTCTCTCTCTCACAGGGGCTGCTGAGCTGTCATGGGGAACACCACCAGCGAGCGAGTGTCTGGGGAGCGCCATGGCTCCAAGTCCCACCGCTCGGATGGCTCTGGTGCCGCCCACCCTGCCAAGGAGCACCCTCACAAGATCATGGTGGGCAGCACCGATGACCCCAGTGTTTTCAGCTCCCACGACTCCAAGGTAGGGGCTGGCCACTGCCTTCCCTGTCCTGCCCTCTGGGGCCCTGGCTGAGGCTTCAGCTCACTGGCTGTGTGGAGCTGTGCTCCCAGCCATGTGAGGGGTCTGTGGAGAGCTGGGAGGCTGGAGGAGCTCTGCAATGCTCTTGTCTGGGATGTGCAGGTGGGCTGGTAGAGGCCAGGGGGAAGTAAATGTGGTCCCGGCTGTCTCTGTGTCTCAGTCAGGCTCTGGTTTTCTTTGCTCAGATTCCTGGGGACAAGGAGTTTGTGTCGTGGCAGCCAGATCTGGAGGAGTCAGTGAAACCGTCCCAACAGGCTCGTCCCACTGTCATCCGCTGGGCCGATGGAGGCAAAGAGGTCTTCATCTCCGGATCATTCAACAACTGGAGCACCAAGATCCCGCTCATCAAGAGGTAGCCAGTCCCTCAGGTCACTCTATGTTCTCCTACGCTCCATCGCAGGGAGTGTTTTCCCTTCTCTGTGCTGGTTGCTGTTCCCCTTGCTCACCTGGCTTTTCTCAGTTCACCCAAGTTGGAGGGTCTGAGCACAAATACGTAGTCAGCTTCTTCCCTGAGTGGTGCTGCATGGTGGTGGTAAGTTGTGAAACAGAGGGACAGAACAGGATGGGCCACTTTGCTTTCCCAGCTGGATGTCATGCAGCACCTAGTCCTGGCAGCAGAGCCCTGCCCAGGTATGCAGCAGTTCCCTGGAAGCCGTCAGCCTTTCCCTTGGCTGTGGCCTTACCCCATGCCTAGTTGTGTTATTGCCAGCAGGGGCTATTTGTCCTCACATGTCTTCCTGCCCTAATGGTGTTCTCGCTATTCCACAACACATCTGTGATTTCTGTGGAAACAGCGTGTAGGACTCTGGGCATAATCCCAGCAAATCATCTTGAATGGGTTTGTCTCAATTGCAGGCTTAACAGAGCTGCTACACTTGCTGCCCCCATCCTGCGATGCCAGCGCGGGGTTACATGTGTTGCCCATGCATCCTCTCCAGCGTGTCTTGCACAGGGTGTCTACCACACCGATTTTCCCTGGGCACGCAGGGCAGGTCTGCAAGCTGGACTGCCTCCTGTGCTCCTTGCGGCTGGACTCCTAGGGGTTTGAGCCATGCTAGTGCTCTGAACACTTGTGCCTCTTGTGTCCATGCCTCAGATCACTGACGATGAGCAAGCCTAACCCTGCATGAAGGTGTTGGGGTAGAGGGGCTGGGCAGTGCATGAAAAAGTGCTGTTTTCTGGGACCCCATGGAAGAGCAGCATCCAGAGCATCAACGGGGTAATTCTGTTGCATGTCTGTTCTCTCTGCACAGCCACAACGACTTTGTCGCTATCCTGGACCTGCCAGAAGGAGAGCACCAGTACAAATTTTTTGTGGATGGCCAGTGGGTCCATGACCCTTCTGAGGTAATGCTCAAAGCTTTATCCCTGCAGATCTTGTCTTCTTCAGGGGACTAGACATGATGTAACTGCAGCAGAGGGGGAACAGGAAGAGCAGAGGGTATCTGCCAAAACGAAAGGGGCACCTCCATCCCATAAGTCCTTTCAGAGGCTGGTTCCTCTGGGCTTAGACATGCTCTATGGGGGAGTGTCAGGGAGGTACTGAGGGGCAGGGAAACACCAGAAGGCCTTTAAGCCCCATTCASAATTGGCTACATGGGAAGATGGGCCATGGGGTCAGCACTCACTTGCAGATTCTCCTCCAAACTGAATCATGCAGTAGCAGTATGGGAAGGAGAGGACACTTTCCCATCAGCATGTAGCAGGATGGAGGATGAAAATAGGAGCCTGGGAGTAAAGGARAATCTTCCCAGGGTAAACAGCAGAGATCTGCAAGCATAGAGCAGAGCTGGACACTGGCCACCTGTGCTCTGAGTTAATGGCGCAGCAAAGACAGCTTGGGCTGGAAGGATATAGGAAGCATCGCGTGTGCTTTGATTGGAGGTGAACATGGGAAGACTTACCTCAGTTCTCTCCAGCCTGTGGTCACCAGCCAGATGGGGACGATTAACAACCTGATTCACGTCAAAAAGTCTGACTTTGAGGTGTTCGATGCTCTGAAGGTGGATTCCCTGGAGAGCTCAGAAACCTCAGGTCGGGGTGAGTTTTTGTGGCATTACAGCTTTGCATGTGCTATTTTCCACCTCCTCTGCTCTGAGACTTGCTGCTCTGGGGGTGAACAGACCCCCTGAGCAGAGGTGTGGGCCTGCACCTGGGAAGAGTAGACTTTGGTAGCATGTCCTCAGCAGCCCACAGCTGAGGCCTCATCTCCATGGAGGGGCTGTGCTGGTGTAACTTGTTCTGTGCTAGCACCGTCCCAGAGCAGGGTCAGTGCCTGTGCGCGGCTGAGGCAGCCATTTCAGACTGGTGAACGCCGGGAACATCACCCCTTTCTGTCTGCTCAACTGTGAGTAAGTCATCTGATCTGGGGTACAAGCTAGGCGAGAGCAGGATCCAGGTTATTTTCAGCAGCCACTCTTCGTTTTCACGCCAAGGTAATTTGTACTAGTGCTAGCACATCAGAAACCTCCCCTCTCCACTTGTGTTACAGCAGCAGGTTAGATTACCATGCGGACACCAGCAGTGCTGGCTCAGTGTATAATGCTGGCAGGTAGCTCAGTCGTGTTTCGGTCCAGGGTGCTCTGAGTGTGGCCTGCTGTCCCTGGTACAAACCCCGTTTCAGATATAGCCTCAGCTCCACATCCTTGCCCAGCTTGGGCAGGAGATACTTCGTTGGAAAGAAGCTAGCAAGCAGCAGGAGCTCCAGGGAGGTGGAGCCCTTCCGGGTGCTGGCTGTTCCAAAACAATCAGGTCAGATGTGGCTGGGAGATACAGCCAGTCCAGCTTCCAGTGACCACAAGCTCCCGTGGTCCCTCACACGGGCTGAGCAGCTGCTCAGTCTGGACCTCCCATTTGCCCTTTCTGGGACCTCCTCGTCAGGCAGTCCTGCAGCACCGAGAGCGTGCAGGCATGCTGCTTGCTGTGCCTCTGCTGCAAAGGGTACAGCTCTGGGGCAAGCCGGCTGTGCTGAGAGCTGTGCGCAGCAGTCTTGGGGTGGATACCACAGGGTGCTTGTGTTGTGTCAGTGCACGTACCAGCTTACAGCCCTACTTGGAAATGCCCAGGGCTTGCTTGGCTGCTTATTCCGGTGTGAAAAGGCTGAGCTGTTGCTATAGGATACATGGCCAAGGCTCATGGAAGATGGTTGTGCCTGAAAGACCCTGCTGGGTCCTTCTCAGCGTCTTGGGAGCTGCTCTGTGCTCGCCAGTCCTGCTTTAGCCATTTCATGTCTCCTCCTGTCTCTTCTCTTCAGACTTATCAAGCTCACCACCTGGTCCTTATGGCCAAGAGATGTACGTATACCGGCCCGAGGAGCGCTTCAAATCCCCACCCATCCTCCCGCCTCACCTCCTCCAAGTCATCCTCAACAAGGACACCAATATCTCGGTGGGTACCAGCATACTGCCCACACACAGAGCCACAGGGCTCCCTGTCTGTAGGGAGCCTGGTCTCCCCTTGGTTGGTGCCTGGATCTTGCCATTTACTGGGAAAAGCATCACTTTTCACATTAACCACTCTGGTTTGGCCCCTTGCTCTGCCTGGTGCTTAGCTGAGCTCTGTTGCTGTTCAGAACAGCCAGAGGCACCAGCAGCTCAGATTGCCTGAGAGGGCAGCTCCCTGTGATGRCTGGGGGGGTCAGGTCTCTGCTGTTCCCCTGTGACACTCCTCCTCTTCTCCTAGTGTGACCCCGCACTGCTGCCTGAACCCAACCATGTCATGCTCAATCACCTCTACGCGCTCTCCATCAAGGTAAGGGCAGGGAGGCGGCTGGGTGAGGGAAGGGGAGCTGCTGTGGCACCCAGGAGCCTGCAGCGCTTGCAGGGAGCAGAACCTGGCCAGCCGCGGGGGCGGAGACGGCAGTGCAGGGATGGGAGGAGCCACGTGTGTGGCTGCCCGGTGGCATGCACAGGAGTGTAGGTTATGGTCTCCTCACAGCCCCCAGTTCCGTATAGCTGCCTCCCCACAGCACGGTGGAGCTGGGCAGCCCTGGGCTCTCCTGTTGCATACCAGACCCTTCCCTTGCTCTACCCTGGCTCCCTGTCATGGGTGTTGGATGTGTCTCGCTGGCTGTGAGGCGCAGGACAGCAGGGACGGGCTGGGGCTGCTCCCCGAGCCCGCAGAGCCCTCTTCCCAACGGCTGCCTTGRGGGTGCCCCGCTCCCAGGTCGGCGCAGCCAGGCTGCGCTGAGCTCTCCCACCTGCTCCCGCTGACGCTGTGCCTCTCGCAGGATGGCGTGATGGTGCTCAGTGCCACGCACCGCTACAAGAAGAAGTACGTCACCACACTGCTGTACAAGCCCATCTGAGCGGGGGCCTCTCACRCCCCCCACGCAGGACACGAAACGCCGCTTTGTCTGCACACACTGGGCCACAGGACTGTGTGAGAACTGGCCACTGGCTCCAGCCTCGAACCTGGCAGGGACACAGGCCCCGGCGATGAGCCCAAGGTGACTGGGGCCTGTGACACTGTCCCATCCTACTGGTGTGGTTTGATTTAACCCTTGGTTTCCGCCCACCTACAGCTCCCCTTGGCTTCTGTGAGTCTCTGGGGCCACTTTGTTTGCTGCTCACCAGAATAGCCTTTCCTTGTGCCTGGCATGGAAAGGGCTTCACCCTACCTGTCTTCTCCAGCCTGCAAGGGCCCCAAGGTGGTCCTGGCACTGCCCCCAGCCCAGGCCTGCAGGAATGTGTCCCATCTGCTGAAGATTGCTGTGCTATCCTGGCGATGAGCCTCCGAGGCCACCTTGATCCCTAGGGACACCCCAGCCTGCCACCTGCCCCCTGTCCTGCAGCCCTGAGTGTGGGGCTGCATCCCTCCTTGTGCCCCCCAGCTTCGAGGAGGGCTCTCAGCTCTGGCTGCAGCCCCAGCCCTCTGCCAGGTTCAGCATTGAGCCAGCCGGAGGGAGGCTACAGCTGGATGCAGCCATGCTTACCTGCCACCGGGACAGCACTGTCAAGGACCGAATGCCTGCCCCGTCCCCAACATGGAGTGCTTCTGTGGGGCAGGGCTGACCGTCACAGCCAGAGGCGCACCTCTGCACGCCCATGCTGGAGGGGGTCTGGGGAGAGTGGAGCAGGGCAGGTACCCCAGGACCCTGGCTACACCACCTGCTGCCGGAGCAGTGCCATGTGACAGGGTTTTCTCTATTTATTACAGTATTTATTGTTCTCGGTGCTGCTGGCCTGGTGTTGGCAGGGAGCTCTGGAGCAGTGAGGGGAGAGGGATGGGAGCGCCCAGTGGGGCACAAAGCTGCCCTTGGGGTGCTGGGGTGGGGCTCAGAGCCACTCCCATGGGGCCAGCTGGTGCCTATGGCACCCTGCACTGTGGGTGGCTTGGGGAGGGGGCAGCACGGCTGCAGAGACAGGCGTGCCAGAAACACCGCAACCCAAAGGAAACCTTTATTGGGGACTCTCTAGCCACTGAATGGAACATGGCATTTCTTACATCTTCCTCCCGCGTTGGGGCCCCGACATGCCCGGGGAGCCCCCAAAACGCAGCTCCGATACCTCTATCTATACACATATACATACATACATCCATGAGCAGGGATGGGGATGCAGCAGGGTTACAAATGGGATCAAGTCCCAGGGTGAGAGGTGCTCAGTGTGGAGGGCTGTGACGCCCCACTCTAAGCACTGTGGGTGGAAGGGGACAAGCGCTGAAGCATGGGGCAGGCAAAGCCCAAGCCAGCAGCTGCTGCTGCGATGCCAAGCAAAGGCAGGTGGAGGGCATGCGACTACCACAGCAGCCCAAACACACTAACTGTGTAGCACCAGGCACCCCAGACCCCCGTCCACGCCAGTCCTTGGAGTAGCAGGGATAGGGTCTGCTCCATCCCTCCAGCGTGGCACGGCTCGGCAGTCAGCGGGCTGTTCCCACGGCTGGGGGCATCTCTCCCTGCCCTGCTGGGGCTCACGCAACGGGCAGGGCCTGCTGGGCCTTAACCTGGCGAGAGAGCACCCATGGCAATAAGGGGGAGCACTGGCAGGGCAGGCCTGCGCTGGAGGACTGCTGTGCCCTGGCGACACACGCATGGAGGCTGGGGACAGCCAAGGAGAATGGGTCCCTGTGAGCCCCCACACACATGCTGCACTCAGCTGGCCCCTCGGCACCCCCCGTCAGCCACCACTCTGCCGGCAGAGCATGGGGTGTCTGCCGTCTGTGCCCATCCCCAGGGCATCAGGGCTCACCACGGCAGGGGCACCCGCCCCTATCCCACGCTGGCTGCCAGGGCAAACTCACCTCCAGGTTCATCCTGGCCTTGTGCAGCACCTTGTGGGTCCTGGTCACTGCGAGGGAGAGAGATGAGGTCAGTGAGGTCCCTTTGCTGTGGAGCCACGCCAGGCACACGGGGACCAGGCCAGCTTAGCCATGCCACCCTGCAGCAGGATGCCACCCGGGCCACGTACGCTGGCTCACAATGAACTGCTCCATGCTGTCCTTGAGCTGGGCTGTGCTGCGCAGCTGCTCAGCTGTGCTCTGAAGAGCATCCTCCCTCTCAGAGAGCTGGGCCCGCAGTGCCGCGATCTCGCCCTGTAGCACCTGCTCCTGGGGTGAGACAAGTGTGATGAGCGGCAAGCGAGCATCCAGCCCCACTGCCCTGCCAGCCCTTAGCCCGGTGCTTACCTTGCCCTGGCGCTGGGCAGGGCTGACGGGCAGCACGGTGCTCCAGAAGGCAGCAAGGAGAGATGCACACTCCTCCAGGACGCGGTGCAGGGTGCTGGCGCTGCCCCAGAGGTGCCCTGCGCCTGCCCACCCCAGGGCCTGTGAGAGAAGGGTGCGGGAGCGGGTGCTGCTGGGGCACCTGCATCCTGCTGCACCTGGGGACTCACCATGCCCAGCCCAACGCTGCAGGGCAGTGCCGGCAACAGCCCCCAGGCTGGACGCTACCTGCCGCTTGCCAGCCCTGCAAGGCTCGGGGCTGATACTGGGCTCGGGAGCTGCTTTATGCACGGCCCACAGACCAGGGTCCATCCCCAGCCGCCACCAGTCCCGTCCTGCCCACGCTTTACCTCCTTTCCCGGGAGCGGGCAGTTGGGCAGCCCAAGCGCCGGGCGCGTGAGACACATCAGCTCGCGGGCCAGCGTCTTCCCCTCCAGGACATGCTGCTCCAGGGCCCGGTAGGTGTCCAGGCAGCCAACAACGTGAGCCCCTGTTGGTCCCTCGCTCCTCCTCACGGGTGGGTCTGCCCCACGTGGCTCTGTGGGACAAGCAGGGCAGGGTGAGGACCACTGCCTGCTCCCCCTGCGGCCCTCCCCGTCCCATCCCAGGGGCTTGGCTCTGCCCTGGGCTCTCTGTCCCTGCTCAGCAAGGGTGGTACCATGAGTTTGTCAGGTCTCAGCAGCCCTGAGGCACATGTGTGGGCAGGCTCCAGTACCCACCGTCCATCCGCTGGGCCACCAACGTGTCAGAGGGCAGCGGGGAGAAGAGGGGAGCTGCTGAGCTCGTGCCAACATCCCGCACTGGAGGAGATGGGAAGCAGCCTGGAACAAGAAGTGTCTGAGCCCCTGTGGACTGCTGTGGCTCCATGCCTGGGGCAGCTGAGGGGCCTTCCCTCCCTTGCTGCCTGCCTGCAGGGCCACCATGTCCCTCCTGCTGCCATGACAGGAGAGGTGTTTGGGACTGCCCAAGGGTTGCAGAGGGGCCAGGCACCCCAAGACCAGGAGCTGGGCAGAAGAGCTGGGGCTGGTGGCGGGGTCGGGGGGGGCTGGGTGCAGGTCCCATACCTGCACGGGTCTCGGCAGAGGGGCCGGGGAGGCTCTCGTAGATGTGCAGCTCTGCACGCAGGGTCTGCAGGAGTAGGCGTTGCTCCTCACACTGCTGCTGCAGGAGTGTCACCATGTGCTGCAGCCTGCAGAGGGGTGACACCTGGGTCCAGGGCCAGCCATGCCACCCAGCCCTGCTGGCCCCAAGGCCACCATGCCCCAAACCTTACCTGTTGTTGTCCTCCTGCAGAGAGCGCCGCTCGTCTCGGAGCTGCCGGACGCTCTCTTGGCGCTCAGCGAGCTCCTCTGCCAGCCTCCGCTGCTCCCCGCGCCTCTGGCCCAGCTCTGCTTCAGCCTCCCGTGCCCTGGAGCAGGCAGCCAGGAGCGCCTCCTGCACCCGTGCCAGCTCTGGGGATGGAGAGCATGGAGGTGTCACTGCCACCCCACCCAGCCAGTGCCCTCTGGGACTCAGACCCGGGACACTGGTGGCCTGGCCCTACCTTGGGAGAGGTGGTCACGCTGGAGCCGCAGGGTCTGGTTGTCCTCACGCAGAGCCTGGTTCTCCCCGCTCAGCTGCAGCCCTGACTCTGGCCCCTGGGCATAGATGTCGCTGGGCAATCCTGCAAAGGGGGGACTGGTACTGAGTCTCTCTCCCGACACCCCGCCGTGCACGGGGTGAGTGCCCTCCCTGTGCAATGGGGTGTGCAAAGGCTAGGCCCCCACACCCAGAGTGCAGGGCTCCCCGGCAGTCCTGGCCCCAGCGCAGCACCGTACCGCTGGCCTTGCCAGTGGAGGCCAGGCGGCGTTCGAGCTGCTCCCGGAGCCGGTCGTTGGTGCAGATGGACTCCTCAAGGCGCTGGCGCAGGCTGCGGATCTCCACCAAGTGTTCCTCCAGCAGGTCTGCCCCTGCCACAGCCAAGGAGATGGCTCAGGGCAGGGATGGCTGTGGCACCTGCTCCATGCTGTCCCCACTATCCTGCCCCATACCAGAGCCATGTCCCACAGCCATTCTGGTGCCGGGTCACCTCCCTGTTCCCCCACACCCAGCTGGGATACCCCCATGCTCTCCAGCATGGACCTTACCTGTTAGCTTCTGGCTGGAGGTATACCCCGGGGGCAGGGCCCCATAAAGCAGCTGGCCGGGAGGGGGTACGTCCCAGAGGGCACGGGTCTCAGTGGCCCCAGGGATCTCAGCCAGGCTCGGCAGTGTGCTGTGTTGGCAGAGCGATGCTGGGGCTTTGCTGCCCTCTCTGAAGGGGCCCAGTGGGACTGTGGGCTTTGCTGGTGCCACAGGCAGTGTCACACCTGCATGCACAGGGCAAAGCAGTGAGGAGGAGGAGGGCAATGAGCAGGGAGGAAGAATGGGGGTAACACACTCCCGCTATGTGCTTTTTGCCCCCTTCTTGCTCTGCCCAACAGTGCAGCCCCATGTTCCCCCATGGTGATCCCCCATCATTGACCTCCTGTCCTGGTCAAACCCATTCTCCCTGAAAAGCAGAGGCTCTCCCAGGGCTTGCTGCTTACGTGACATGAGTTGGAGGGTCTTAACCCCACTCCTACACAACAATTAACCAAACCAGTCCTTTCCCAGGGGCCCTAGGATGTGCAAGTGCCCACACCAAGGGGTAGTGCTGCCTCAGGCTGTGTCCATCCCACCCACCAGGTCCTCTCTACATGAAAGCCACATGTCCCCATCATCCCCCAGCCAGAGTGATGGGACCCAGCCTCGAAGCAGTAGCCCCGGGTAGCAGGAGAAGGGCCAGGGTAGGACAGGCAGGTCAGAGAGGGCAGGGGGCCATGCGGCATRGCACGGCACAGCACGGCATGCAGGGCAGGCAGGACCAACCCCATGCCGGAGGCACATGCTCACTTTCTCCCAGCTGCCTCCGGAGCACCTGCAGTTCCTGCTGTGCCTCGGCCAGGGAGCAGACGGGGGTCCTGCAGCAGCCCAGGAGCGGGGGGGCCACAGGAGGCGGGGGCCCAGCAGGCAGGAAGGGGGGCAGCCCGGGGGCCAGCACAGGCAGGGGGGCACTAACAGGTTTAGATAAGGAGTCAAACTGAAGGCCTAGAGAGAGGAGAGAGACGGAGAGAGATGTTAGCGTGGCTCTGGCTCAGCCTGGCGGGGACCCGTCCTCCCCGGGGGGACTGGGGACCTTGGCACGCCCCAAGCAGCCACGTCCCCATGTCCAGAGGCACTGCAGGCTGGGACAGCCCACACAAGACCAGTCAGGTCCCAGCCTTGCAGGGCTGTGGTACCATAGCAGGGCTTCCCAAGACGCTCCCCTGCAGCCCCAGGTGCTGTGTGCTCACCYCGCCTAGGCTGGCATTGGGGCATGGTGCTTCATGGGCAGCCCCTGCCCAGGCCTGACGGGCACCTACTGCTGCAGGGACCCACAAGCTACAGAGGGGCTGCATGTCCCGAGCCTGCGGTTGTGGCCCCCGGGCACTCCGCGGTACCTGTGAGTCGGGCAGGCTCCTCACGGCACTGGCTGCACTCGCTGGCCACATCCCTGTCGGAGCAGGGCTCCAGCCCCTCGGACACGAAGGAGGCACTGGTGGCAGAGCGGGACGACTCAGAGGGCGGGCGGCTGCTGCCCGGGGACTCGCAGTGCTCCTGCAGCTTCGCTTCCAGGCTCTCGATCACCTTCTCCTTCTCCTGGAGCTCCCGGCTAAGCCTGCAGAGGTGGCCCATCAACCAGGGATGGCAGGGCAGGGTGACCCCCACCCCACAGCCCTTCCCCACTGTGCTGCACACGCTCCAGCATGACACCCCACACGCCACGTCCCACCTGCGCTGCAAGGCTGCCCAGAGCCATGGGGTGCCCAGCCCAAGCCTGAGGCTCCCCATCCCCAGAGGAGAGGCAGCCACAGGATGACCACCTGGAGCAGAGACCCTGAGGGCACCCCAGACCCTCAGGGCAGTGATAGCCCCTGGGGTGCCCATGCAGAGCAGGTCCCCCAAGCTCTCCCTGGGAACAGGTACCTCAGTGCCAGGAGTTCATGGCTGGTTTTATCCTCCCCATCTTGTCGATCTCCTGAAAAGCCAAGCCAGAGGGGAGCCAGTCAGTGTCCCCATGCCCCAGGCTGCCCGTCCCCAAACAGAGCCATAGCAGGACAGCCCAGCTTGAAGCGGGTAGCCCACACAGCACAAGGTGTACAAATGGCCCCAGTCCTTCACGACACCCATCAAAGCATCCCTTCCCGGCCCACCATGCCCCACGATGCCCAGCCCCAGTGCCCCCCAAAAGGTACTTACTGGTGCCCAGCTTGTCGCTGAGCCTCTCGGCCAGCTGCCTGCCCTGGGCCAGCTGCTCCCGAAAGCCCTGGCCCAGGTAGTAGTCAATATCGGTGCCGCGGAGGAGATCCTCAAAGGACCGCAGGGCATCGCGCAGGTGCTGGGCCAGGCTGCGGCTCACGCCGCGGCCCTCCCGCAACATCTGTCGCAGGTGGGAGAGCTCCCGAGCCTGCGCTTGGATCAGCGAGTCGTACTTCCTAGGGAGGATTGGCAAGCGAGGGGTCCACAGGGCTGCCAGATCCCCCTGGAGAGCACAGCAGGGATGGGGTGCCATGGGGGAGTCTGTGTACCGCCCACCCCTTGGGGCTCTGCCCCACCGTGCAAACGCCCCAGGAGCCCGGCTGCAGGGAAAGCACGCAACAAGAAGCCACCACCTTGGGCAACACCTGGAGACCCCCGTAGCCACCCATCTGGCCCCAATCCCCAAGGTCATACCCTGGCCAGGTGGCAGATTGCAGATCCTTGGGCAAAACCCCTCCGGGTTTGGTTGCGGGCAGCTGTGCTTCGAGGAGGGCGACGCGGTGCACCAGGTGCTGCAGGTCGCGGTGCGCCCGCAGGGCGGGTGGGCAGAGGGTGCCATGGCTGTCCGACTGCCAGCCCTCATCCTCATCGGTGAGGCTGTGGGCCGGGGAGGCCAGGGCCATGGGACCCAGTGGGGGCCGCTCGGTGCCCGAGGCATAGCCACTGGTGACGGAGACGGAGCGGGCACGGCGCTGCAGGCTCTGGATCACCTTGTTGGCATTGAGCAGCTGTGCCTTGAGGTCCTGGATGTGCTGGCGCAAGGCCCCCACGTCTACCGGTGCCACAGCTTTCCGGGCAGCCTTGCCCACCCCGGGCATCCCTCTTCGGCACGGGGACCCCAGTTCCTCGCCCAGGCTGGGCTCACTGAATACATCTGGCTCCTCGCACTCTGCAGAGGGGACAGGGCACAGTGTCACTTTTCCATGCCAGGCAGGCAAGGCACAGGGATCCCTGGAGCTGCTGGCTCTCCTTACCGGGGCTGGTGGTCTCGTCCCGGTCAGCCTCGGTCTCGCTTCGCCCACACGTCTCATAGCCCAGGTCCTGGAAGTCCACCTGCACTTGCTTGCTGAGCTGCTGGGTGTGGGGTTCACCTGCCGGGCAGCCCTGTCAGCTCAGGGTCTCCCTTTGGGCAGGATTCACCATCCCTGCCCCACATACAGCACCATGCACAGGGCACGCCAGGCTCGGCACAGACCCCCATCCCCCCAGGGGTTTTAACTCACGGAGCAGGACGTGGTACTTCTCCAGCTGCTCGGCTTGTGCCCGCACTGTGGCCTCCGAGGCAGCAAGCTTGTCCTGCAGCTCCTGGCACTGCCTTTGGCCTTGCGCCACCTGGGAGCGCAGCTCCGCACCCAGCCCCAGCCAGCCCCTGCCAGGGGCCATGCCATCCGCCTGCCAGAGGGGAAACAGGTTGTGAGCTCCCCACCTCCATCCCCATCCCCATCCCGGTCCCCTGTGCCTAGGGCACTTACGTGGCTCCTGTCCCCTCCACCCAGGGTGCCAGGGCAGGGTCTCTTGGGTACGTCATCCTGCGATTGTGCCTCCAGCGCTGGGCGTTTGGCAGGCACAGCTCCCCTCTCTGCCAGGACCCCCTGGCCATCACCGTTGCCACCAGCCGGGCAGTCCCCGAGGGTGCTGCGGCTCTTCCGCTGCAGCTTGCGGGGCTCGGGGGCCAGGGGGGCTCCAGGCCCAGCCTCTTCCTGCTCCCCACTCTCCAGCAGCGACGTGGCTTCGCCCATCCGCTCCTTCAGCTCCGCGTTCTCCAGGCACAGGCTCAGCATCGCCTTCCTGGAGGCACACGGCACTATGAAGGGCAGGCAGTGGCCGAGACATGGGGTGCCCCCTCGAGCTGCTGCCACCCGCCAGCTCCCACGTCTCGGGGCTCTTGCCTGATGTGGGAGACGGAGGAGAAGCCAGCTTCCTCCAGCTGTGCCTTCAGCTCCCGCAGCTCCTCTTCTGCCCGCAGCTCCCGCTCCGGCATGGCGGGTGTCGTGCTCCCCATCAGGGCCCTCTCAGTGCCCCTGCTTTCCTTAGGGGCCCAGGGGCTGCTCTAGAGGGACAAAGAGAGAGGGTGACAGGGATGTTTCCAAAGGGGCTAGGACACGGTCCGGCAGTGGTGCAGTGCCAAACTCTGCCACCCCTGTTCCCCGTGCCACGCTGCCCTGACTCACGTGTTGGGTTGCCACACCGTGGGTTGCCTCCTCCTTGATGCTGTCAGTGAAGTTGGTGCTGGCATCATCAGCATCTATGCCTGTGGCCTGACCTAGGGGACAGCACAGCACAAGAAGGCGCTCAAAGCAGTAGCAATGGCAGCACTGCCTCTGTCTCCTCCTCCCTGGTGATGCCCGTGGCCACTGTGAGCAGCCCCGGGGCAGGTGCCTGCTCTCATACATGCCTGGTGCTGAGGCACTCCCAGCAGGACTGAGGTCTCCCCACTGTGTCTGTGCCCTGCCACCCCCTCTCTGCATGCTGGAGCTCTGACGCATCACCCTGTGCTGGCCCAGCACTGAGGGAGGGGACAGCCCCAGCTGCCTGCAGCCCAGGAGATGGCACCCCAGCAATAGCACCTGCCCCATCCACATCTCTGCCTTCACACCACCTTGTGCTTGCTGCCCCAACACACATGCATACATGCCACCCACCCTGCAGCCACTGCGCAAGCCACAGCCAGCAGCAGCAGCACGTGCTCGGGCAGGGAGCCTCGCTGGTGCTGTCCCAACCTGGCAGGAGCGTGGGGGTRCACCCCACATGATTGCCTGCCCAGGCAGGGGCAGCTCAGGGAGGGCACCAACAGTCACCCTGCCCATGCTGCCCAAGCCCTGCTGCCATGCGTGGCACTGGGCTCTTTGCAAGCCCTGTGCTGGCCTTGCAGAGCTGCAGCAGTGCTAAAGGGACACTTGTGTTCTGTACCACAGGGCCCACCCTGCCCCACAGAGCTGAGCTGGGGGCATGCTTTTCTGCTTGCACAGAGCTCTGCTCCTGGCCCCTTGGTGCACAGCCCAGGGCGAGGAAGCCTTCCTCCCACCCAGCTGCAGGGCCCTGCCTGCTCTGCTTAGGCTCAGGCTGCCTGGGCTGGGACATGGGTGTACCCCCAGTCCTTCTTCTCCCCAGGCAGAAAGGAGCTCGGACAGGGCCCAAGACCAGCCCCTGGGGCTGCGCAGGGCCAGGTTTCGCAGCTGCCTGTGCCCCGCAGGAGATGCAGCTGCTTTGCCCATGGCCAAACCTAGCCTCCATCAGGTCTGGAGCTCCCAGGAAAGAGCAGGGGGATGCAGAGAGATCCTGGCAGRAGGAGAGAGGCCAAACATCACTAGTGAAGGAGAAGCCAGCAGGGAAGCATACAGCTCCTGGGAGGGAGAGCTGAGGACTAGCCAGGAGCACGCCTTGCAGCAGGGCAGGCGGTTGCATAGCACCACGTGCACATAGATGGTGGCACACTCAGGAGACCCACTTGTGACAAGCAACTGCCAGGAGGTTGCAAAAATCACGGGCACCTCACTGCCCAGSCTGGGCAGACATCACCCTGCGTGGTGGAGCCTGTTCACCGAAGCAGCCGTGCCCCAGGGACCAAGGGCAGCCATCACGGAGAAGCGCTGTTCCGGGAGCAAAACGCTTAGAGGCAGCTGGAGGTGGCAGCAGCACCCCAGTGAAGAAGCAGCTCCCGTGGGTGGCATTCAGCATAGCCAAAGCACAACCCTGTGAACCCCAGGGCCACAGCCTGCCAGGCAACAAACCATCTAGGGCTACATCTCGACGGCTGCAAGGCCCCAAAGTGTGAGGGGACGTAGACCCTCAGCTGCAGGCTTTGCTGGGGGACTGAGGGTCATGTGCACAGGGGTCTCGAGCTACATGGGCAGGGTGGCTCACAGCCAGCACAGCTGCTGTGGGGGACATKGGAGAACCACCTCTTGTGCCAGATGCCAGCACCCCACTTCTCACCATCACCCACAGCTCCACGCAGCTCCCAGCACTCTAGGACTGGGGCAGAAAAAGGGATCACAAATCTCAAGGAAAAAAAAAAAAAAAAACAGAGGAAGAAGAGGAAGGTGGTGCTAGGGGAGCAGAGAAGCGTGCACATAGGGCAGACTGTGCCCAGGCTACTGTTCACCAAGTGCTTGAACCCTCCATTGCAGCAGGTGCAAATTCAAAGGGACAGGGGCTGCTCAGCTTTCTGTGTATTACCAGCAAAGGAGACAAGAGAGGCAACCCCAGCACTATTTTTTTCACAGACTCCTCTGTCTTTCACACCTAGCCTGAAGGCAAAGAGAATTAGTTGCATGGCTTGAAAATTGCACGTGGCCTACAGGCACAGGACACCCAGGTGCATTGGCTGCGCTGGAAGTCTTCATACTGCTGGGAACAAGGGAAGGGAAGCAAGGTCCCCAGGGAAATTGGGAGAGGAAGGAGAGACCTCCACAAAGAGCTATGAGACAGCACAAAGCACTGCACAGTTTGACAGAGGGTGCTCTCAGGCATGGGATGCTCAGGCTGGTCCTCCTGTGGGGCAGAGGAATGCACAGCCAGGGATACCAGGGATGAAAGGAGGCCCTAAAGAACAGAGCAGAAAAGTCAGGACACCTCAGCCTAGGATAATGCTCCCCTATGTGGCACTTTACAGCAGTGATGCTAGCACAGGACAGATCTGCAGCAAAACACACACAAGAAGAGATGGGAGCTGCTGGAGCACCAGCTAAGACTTCCCTCGTGCCATGCCAATGAGTCTGTGCTGGGTCCTGGGCTCCATGGTACCTGAGGGACCAGGGAACCAGCCAGGCATCAGAGCCAGGATGGAGGAGGGAAGGTAGAAAGATAAGGACAGGGACACAAAGGCTCCTACAAAGTGAGAGGCAGAAGGAGAAAGAGAAGATGGTGCTACACAGAGAAGTGAGAGGAAGGGAATGAGATGAAACACAAGAAAGGAAAAGCTAACCAAGTACCAGAGCTGTCCAGCAGCCACCAGCTGTGTGCCTTCAGGCCACATGAGAACTGCTGAACTCACCACACAGCTAGGTGCAGACCCAGAGGAGTAGTGCTGACCTGCTGCGTGTGAACGGAGAGCTGTGCTGCCTCCTATCCCTGTCTGAGGCAGGGAAGAGAAGACCTCAGCGTGGGTGCAAGGCATGGGATAGGTGGTGCCATATGAAACAGTCACAAGGAGATGTGCAGCAGAGCAGTCACAAGTCCAGGTGGCGCAGCCCAGCGAGACGGAGCTCTTCTGCTCCAGCCGCTCCCAGTTCAGCTTCCCCAGCAAGCAGAAACAGATGCTCAGAGGTACAAAATTTGCTACTGCCACCTTGGGAAGTGATCGAGTACGAGACAGCTGATCCATAGCCCACTGCGCATGGGAAGCACYAGTCATCAGAAAGCTGTTGCTATTGTTTTTCAGCTCTCACGCCAGACCAAATACTCCCAGAGAAGGTGAAAGATGCCCTAGAAAAGGCATGCAGTGGTGCCAAGTGGGACTGTCCCCAGCAAAGCAGAAGGCACGTGGAGCCTGTAAGTGAGATGTGTGCATACAAGTGAGGGAGCAGACCCAGCCCAAACCCTGGGAGCAGGGACAGGTCTCAGTCACCCCAAACCATCTGTCAAAAAGAGGAGGAAGCTCTCCCTTGAAGGCACTCACAAGAAGCCAGGCTGAGACAACTTACAATTAGGAAGAAAGAGGGGGGGGGGGGGGGGGGGGGGGGGGGGGGGGGAAGTGTCAGTAAAATCATCAATACTGGAGTAGGATTTGGTTTAAGCATAAAATAAATCGTTGGTTCTACACTCAGACTTGCGTAAGAGCCCCAGGCAAGTGCCACCAGGTCTTGCGGCCCTTCTCAAATTCTCTGGCTCTGGAACCCACTTTTCCATGTATACCTTCTCCTTTTGGGCCAGTCACTATCAACCCAAGAGGGGGATGTCACTAGGTAAGAAAAACGATGAGGGAATACAAAAACTCACACTCATGCACTTGGGAGATGATAGAGAACACTTGGTGTTTCCTTCAGAGAAAGGGAATCTTTATTTGGCCCATGGGGGTGGGAGGAGAAGGGAGATGGAGGGAAATGAACTAAAATGGAATGATTTGAATGTGCAAATACATCAGTGGCCACCAGGGTGGGTCAGACAGGAACATACATGAGACACAGGTGGATTGCACTGATCACCGTTTCCAAAGCAGCTAAAAAATAAAACAAAAAAGCCCTGCGCCAGTTCTATCGTACCATTACTAAGTACCAAAGCAACCCTTCCAGAGTCAGTGAGACAGGCTCGCTCAGTTAGTGAACCGTTTCCGTGGCAGGCGGGCGAGCGCCAGTGCTCAGAAGGCATGCTGGGGTAGGACTCTCACACGCTCCTGTTCCCCACCTCCTATGGTGCCCTGCATCTCCAGCCTGCTCAAACGCTCCAAGCTTCTTCCAAGAGCTTCTTCCAGCTGTCCCCGGAGCTCCTGGACCCCCTCCAGCTCCACCTGCAGAGTGTGGTCTCTCGCAGCGCTAAGCAGACATGCCGCACAAAAAGGAAGAGGGTTAGACAGGCTGCAGCAAGCGCACACCAAATTGGCCCCTCCATCCGGGACTGCCACTTACTCCAGGCAGAGACTCTGCGTGCTCCCCAGGCAGCTCGGCCACCTCTTACCTCACCTCTAAACCTCCCCAGAGCACAGCCATCCCCAAAAAAGGCTCCAGCCCGTGGTAGGGGACTCCTAGTCACAGCTGTTCTTCAGTACTTACCCAAGCACTCCACTTATGCGCTCTCTTGCTATCAGGTAGCTCAAATATCCCAGAGGCTGCAGCCCCATGAAGGGCTGGGGATTAGTGCGGAGGACAGAGAATACAGGCCATACTGCGCTGCGGGACAACCGCCTGGATAAGCACCTAGATAGATCTTTATCAATCCGACAGTTGGTTGGGAATTTGACAGCAGCCTCTGAAAGGTGGCCAAGTGTGGGTGGGAAGCTGAGCTGGGAAGGGATAAGCCAGGGAACAGAGATGGAAATCCCAGGGCCTGAACAAGAGGTGGCGATGGGGGGAGTTTACGTAGCATTTAAAGCTGGCCACTGCAGCCTCTTCAAGGGAAGAAGGCAGCCTAAAACCTGGACTCCCAAAGCCACATTTGTCTGATTCTTTGCCCAGACTCCCTCTTTCCCACTGAAGGCCCTCAGACTTGCAGAACGATCACTGCTTCAGGGATTGCCCCACTGGACCACACACGCTTGCCCCAGCAGCGGAGCAGGGCAGCACCAAGCCAAGGCAGCCTCGCTTACCTGTCTGGGTGCGTGTGAAACTTTACCAGGCTGCCATAGAGCTGCCTCTCTGCCTGGAGAGCCTCATTTAACCGATTCCTTTCAGCCACCAGCCCTTCCAGCATCAGTAACAACTGGTGGGAGAGAACAGAGAAGATGCAACACTTAGAGACAGAAATCAAAGGAGGCGTCTGGCTGCCCCAGAGAAACAGGGGCTTCCCCCTCCTCTCTTCCTTGTGTCCAAGTGATCAAGTTGATCAGTGTCACCCTTGGACTCCCAAAAGACTCTGCCCTTGAGACAAGTGCTAAAGGGAACCAATCCCCTCCTCCTTTGTATTCCCCCTCTTGTACACAGTCAGCTTCCAAGAACAAGCACATCTCAACATATCCAAAGGCTGAAAAGAAAGCCTCATAACTTAGCACCGGCAGAAATATAAATACATCCAAGCTTGCCCCACATGGCATACTACCTGCTGCCTTCTGCTTCCAGTAGCCTCTTGTCCTCGTGACTCTGCTATGGCCACTTTCTCCCGAAGCACCAGCACTTCTTGTGTCAGCCTTTCTACGGCTGGAATTTCTTCGGGATCCACCAGCTGCATCTGCAGATCCTGAAAACCAAGAGCAGGAGGGCTCAGTGAAGAAGGGATCAGTAGCAAGGACAGCTAGACCTTCGCAATCCTCCCTGGAACACAACTGCCAGAAGTCTCCAGTGTTTGGAAAGACCTAGGTCTCCAAAGAAAGAAATGCCAAAGCACCCAGGGTGTATTAGGCACAGACAACAGCCTGGAGCAGGATCTGAGAAGGGACACAATACACTCTGTTTAAAGGACTCTCAAAGAATGGTGTTTGGTACACAAGGAGTAAAAAGCCAAATAATGCCACTCTGGGGGTTTGGGGCCTTTGATTTCTGGCCAAAGTAACACAGAGGGCTGTAGGCAAACAAGCAGCAATACCATCCATGGACAGCTAGCCACATTACTCTGAAGAGGCCTCTCGCTCCTTAGTGGAGGGTACCCGCTCATGGCTATCACAGAAAGCCTGCAGCTTGGTTTCTACGTCTTGCCATTCAGTGTGAGTGAGYGAGCACGAGGTACAGGACGTGGGGAAAGAAGAGAGTTGTCAGCAGCTTTCCCAGGCGGAACCAACCCAGTACAGCGCGTTATCTCACCTTGATGAGGTCCTCTTTGATCTGGATAGTCCTGGTCAAGGACTCTATATCCGAGGCCTGCACCTGCAGCTCTTCCTCCTGCGTGGCCACGACAGACTGGAGAGCAGTGAGCTCCCGCTAGGGATGGAAGAGAAGTCCATGAAATACTTCAGAAAGCCAAAACCCCACTGCAAGCTGCTGCCCCATTTCTCTCACTGGGGGTACCCTCACAAYAGGGGGGTCCAAAACCTCCAGTGAGGGGCAGCCCAATGGTCTCCTGTAAGCAAGGGAGATCAGCATAGGCTCAATCACAAGCTCACCCTGCTTTCCCTCTCCTTCTTTGCCATTAACTCCAGCTCCTCTTTGGCATTAACAAGATCCTTCTCCAGTTCTGCTGCTGACGTCGTAACTGCAAAGACAGTTTCGTTACTGCAGGGTTACCGTGTGTCAGCTCCAACTCAGGATCAGACAAAATCCCTCTTTGGCAAGATAGGTCTATGATGCTTGCGCTCCCCATCACACTGCCACTTAGTAAACACTATTCTTCCCTGCTTGATCCCTGAACAGCAGCCCAAGGCAACAGCAACATCCCAGGCCTGCTGTCCCACCCCGGCAAAGTTCAGGTGTCCTGGCCCCACCCAGGGGGCCAAGGCAAAACCCAAACCAGTTGCACTTGTCTCAGCCCAGCCTGAACCATAAAGTCAAAAACGCTTCACTGGACAGCATCAGCTCTTGAGTAGAAGCACCTCACCTCAAACCCGACACCAGCCTTTCTCTTTCCCATACTCCCATCCCCAGACATCCCTGAGCCATCACCCAAAGGAGAGGCACAGCTTTATTTCAAAATACTCACTCTTGCTCAAAGCTCTTTACTCTCTCACAGTTTCATGTAACCATGTTTCCCCCACAGCAAAAATCCCTGGTCATGTTTGGGGACCTTGAAAGAAGCTGTCACCACACTCACCTCCCTCTGTCCTGCAGCTGCTGTCCCCATGTTGGGGTCCGGCAATGGCTGTAGCTCCACAAGCTCTTTGCAATATTTCCTGAAAACACAAAAGCCTCCAGGTTTGCACCTTTATGGGGAACCTAGCACTCACAGCTTCCCCAGAACTCCAGGATTGCAGCAAAGCTGCTGGCTGCTTTGTTGATGCTCTGAAACATGAGAAACCAATGAAGGGGATCTAGCCAGGCAGTGGGGACAASTGAATTGCACCCAACCTAGAAGCTGTATGTGTGGGCAACAGGGCTCTGGCCTTCTTTTATTTGGCACTGGGAGGTTGCTGGCAGCGAGCGTCTTCATAGTAGGGGTTAAACAGGTTTCAYTCAACTGCAGCAAACCCATCTTTCAACTGAGACTCTACAAAGACCTACATCTTCATCCAAGGATGTGGCCCAGAGGAACCATGCAGGAAGGTTAAAACAGAGCTTGACCCATATACACATCCCTGGAAGTCTCTAGAGCTCACTTTGATCCTGGGAATAGAAATGAGCAACCTGTTTACAGCTGCTTAAAAACGTTCAACATGTCAGCTCACCCATAAACCATTAACAGCTGCTCAAGTAGAAGTGTGGCATATGTAGCCTCGGGGTTGTGTTCAGCCTCAAAGGGGTTTTTAGCAAAGCTGCTTTAAAAATACCAACTCCAATTGTGGAAGAGACAGCAAACAGCCAGCAGGCTCTGCCAAGAATTAGTGGGACCTAAAATTAGCTCTCTTGTCCCCTCCAGAATGTGACAATGTCAGGGAGGGGATTACAATACAGCGAGGCAGCCCAGCCCAAGGAAGGACTGGGTCAATGCTGGAAGGTCAGAGGGTGGATTTCTTTCATACTCTCACGTGCCCTAAGGACTCAAATACTGCCTGATCAAAATGCAAGGAGACACTGAGTGACAAAGGCTGGTGGAATCAAGACCAGAACATGCAGGCAGCATTTCTGCTCCTCCGTTTCTTCTCTTCCTCCTATAGCAAGTCTCTTCCCTAACCTCACTTTCATTTCTATCATTCTCTGTGGTGCTCCCCTCTCTCCCATTTTCTCCTGTTGCAATGAGTTCTCTCTGGAGCCCTGAGGCCACAGGCAGAGAAACACAGTGCACGATTCTTACTTGTATGTGCTGTTTGTCCTGCTTCAACAGCCTGGCACCAGCTGACTGGGTCGCGGCAGGCTCCTTCCCCAACACATGCTGGCGTAAGAGTTGTAACTCGCAGCTCCTTTCAGCCAAAGCGTGCACCATCTTCTCAGCAGCCATCTGATTGAGCCGGAAAAAATAGGGAAAGGAAGGGCTGTGATCAGCAGTAGGATCCCTGTCCCTCACCTTCCCTACAGACTAAGGGAAACCATCTCAATATTTATCTGTCACTTGAGACTAGAAGTGATCTGCAAGCCAGCCTGGGAGCTACTGCTCCCGGCCACTCACAGCGACTCCACTGCAGCCCTCCCATCTCTGCTTGCCAGACAGCTTCAGCAAGGCTCAGCCTCCCTTCCTACAGAGGAACATGGTCCTCAGTTTCTCACACCCTATTCGGGAGGGGAGAAAGACAGAGGACAGGCAAAGAGAAGGAGAAAAGGCTTGGCCTTTTAGCCCCCTTTTTATGAAAGGAAACTCAATGCAAGGTATCTTGGGTAACACTGAACCACACCCAGTGTGCAAGGCTAGGCAGAGTAGGAACTGTGTCTCTAAGTGGCATTTACATGCCCAGGACCATGCACTAGTTTGCCTCTTAACTTACACGTTAGTCAATGAGCTTCCTCAGACTTATGCACTACACAAGAAACAGCTCAGAGTCTTCCTTTCTGGTCTGGTAACACCCACATGAAGCAGCATCCGTCCCATAGCCCCTCTGCTTCCCCAAGCCCAGGAGCACAACGGATATCTAGGAGGATCTGCACCTCCTTCCCCACCACACACACAAACCCTGCCCAGTCCACTTAATGACAGGGACCTGACACCTGAACACTGCTACAAGAGCTGCTGCTTCATAACTGCTGCCACCTGATGGSTTGAGACCAACCTAGAAACGGCTCATGGCATCTCATGTGGTTCTTCAACATTCAGCAGCTCCACCAGGCTACACCAACAGCAGCCAGAGAGCAGCTTCCATCTGCTTAATGCAAGACAGAGCCATCCACCCCAGCCTCCCCACTGTGGCACTGCACACAACTCACTCTGCTCTGCTGCTCCTTGGTGCTCACGGCCTGCAGCAGCTCCCGGATTTCAGCATCATGCTCCATGGTCTGACGGTTCCTGTCACTGAGGAGATCCTGCAGCATTTTCTCCTTGTGCTGGAGACGCAGGCACAGCTCCTCTGCTACCTCACTCTGCCCTGGGCCCAGCTTGCACAGCAGAGTTGCTGTAAGCTCCTGAACAAGGGGGAGGAAGGGAGAGATGGAGAGACATTGCTATGATCAAACTGCAAGCTGTTCAGGTAGGAACAGCTCTTCAGCCTGGGTGTAGCTGAGAGAGCAGTGTCTCAGCAAGCACAGGTATTTACAGGTGCCAAAAGCAGCCAGCTTCCAAAGCACTGGGCACAGGCTCAAGTGCCCTCCTCAGAGGCAGGCGGCCAGGAGGCTCTGGTTTGGGACCACTCTCCCTGCAGACAAACTGGCTCAGGAAGCCAAGCTAAGGCCTTACCTCCACTTCCTTGTTCCTGTCATGCAGGCAGGTCTGCAGCTGCTGGATGATCCCCTCCTGCTCCTTTTGCCTGCTGCAGGATTTGGCCTCGATCTCCTCCTTGAGCCAGCGGAGGTTTTGGCAGGTTGCTGACACCTGCTCTAGTTCCAGGCTTTTGGCTTTCAGGAGGCTCTCCAGGCTCTGGGGACCACAACAGAAGCAGCTCAACCAGGGACAGAGACTTTATCCTAAATTAAGCAGAACTGGAAATACCAGTCTCTCCTGCTAGTGGAGTCACATAGATTCACCCCTGTCCTCTCCAGACACCACACTCACCTCTACACCCAGTCCAGAAACACGAGTGACCCAGGAACTTGCCCCGCACGCAGGGCCAGAGGAAGGCCAACACCCTGCAGCCGCTCTCCCCAGCAACAACCACAGCATTCACAGGAAGGTTTGTGTAGCACCACACCACAGCCAGGCTGGACCCCGCATGCCCAGGAAACAAGCACTCACATGAATGGTGGCCTCGTTGCTGGATAGGACATCGCGCAGCCTCTCCAGGTCACTTCCACGCTCCCTTATTGAGAGATGGAGCTGTTGCAGCTCTTGCTCCTTCTTCTCCAGGGCAGAGAACTTCTCATCTACTGCTCGCTAGGGTGAGAGGGGGTGATCGCTCAGAATGGGGTAGTAGGGCTCTGCAGCCCACCACTTGCTTTGTGGGGCACCTCAGCTCTCCCTTTCAGAGGACTCCTTTGGAAGGCTGAGCCATAAAGAGCACGTAGAAGACATGGTCACCCCTGTGGTCAGTCTGGGGCTGCACCGCTGATGGTAGCCCAAAGGCTGAGCCTCAGGGAAAACTGAGACATCACCAACAGACTGTGCTCACCTCCAGAGCAGCATCCCTGTCGCTGACTCGCTGCTGCAGTTTCTCCAACATGGCATTCATGGCTGCAGGGCTCTTGTCCAAGCTTTGCTGGCATTGCAGAAGCTCCCTCGATTCCTAGGGGTCACACACACACACCCCTAGTACAACTGTCCGTCCAAAAACCCCCCAGAGAGCAGCACAGGAGAATCAGGGCTAACTACCTCCACCCTACACTTGCTCTAGTCCCTACATTAAAGGGTGGTAGAGTCCCAGCACCTGGGGCTGGTTGACTAGCGCCCGCCAGGGCTCACCAGGCATTGCTGAGGGCTGCGGTACTCAGATACCAGTGCCTTCTTCCTCACCTTGGGAGCTCAGAAGTATCTCTTTCCTTTCCTTCTTTGAAGGGCATGAGTGAAAGCTACAGACTGACTTTTGCATTGCCAAATGCAAAGGAGGAGTAGGGGCGCTGGCTAGTTATGCTCAACTCGAATCTTTCTGCATCTCACCTGCAGAAGTTGTTCCTGGCGAGCCAGATGCTGACTCAAACGCTGAACTCTCTGCTCCTGGGCCTGCAGCTCACGGCATTTCTCCCACTCCACAGTCTGGAGCTGCTGAGCCTTGTCCCGCAGCTCTGCCTGCAGCTGCTGTACCACAGCACGCAGCTCCTGCAAGGGAGAAGTACRTACCTTGGCAGTCAGTCCTCAACAGACCTGTAAACAGCAGGCCAATCTGAAGACGCCAAGAGCAACAAGGGCTGTGGGAACAGCCAAAAATGCTCTGCAATACTACAGCTTTCACATCTCAAACACACTTCCATGATGATGAATTGAAGTTTAATAAAGTTTGAATTTATTTCATTTCCCAGGGTATCCATCCACCTAAACCCCTTGCTCTGGCCACAGGCAGAGCTCTACAGTCAATCACAGCTAACCTGTGCAGCGGTGGACATCAACTTTGTAACCTCACAAAAAGAGATGGGACATTTGCACCATCCAAAGACATACAAGTGACAACATACCCACTATCAAGTGTCTTTGCTGATTCTAAATCCTCAGATACGAAGCTAAGGAGGCTGGAGAATTCTCCCTGCCACATGTGACAAGGGGTTAGCCCAGACTGGTGTAGGCAGAAATGATGAAGAAGAGCAAAGTACTGACTACATCAGTGCTTCTTAAGTCGTGTAAACCCAGAGACTTCCAGGCTAAGTGCTTGTCATACCTGGTTGTGTTTCCAGGTTGCCTCTTTCTGCTGCTCTTCCTCATGCACCATGGTCTCTAGGAGCTGGGTTGCTTTCCTGGCTTCAGCCAGTTGATGCTCTTTCTGGCGCTGAGCTCTTTTCAGTTTCCGCACCTCCAGCTTGGTGCAGAAAAGCGTATTCTGAAGATCTAGCAGTGACATTTGCTGCTCCTGGGATGAGAGTGGGCTCTCTGACATCTAACAAGAGTGGGAAGCAGAGAAACTCAAAGATTCACTTCATGAGAGGGATTTAAAAATCAGGATCCCTGCAGAACAAAACCTGATGTATTTGAGGCTTTCCAGGGACATACCTGCAACTGTCCCAGATGGCTTCTGTGTAACATGTCCCGCAGCTTGGCCATTGTCTCATTCTGCCCTTCGATGATACGGTACAGCTCTTCTGTCTATGAGTCAAAGGATAGGAAGCCCAGTCATTGGCAAATCAAGCACAAACCCTCCCATCCCAAGCCTCCAGCGTGGATTATGACACGTCAGCATCGCACGAAAGTAAGAGCTTYGCAAGAAATAATTTAATGAGATCCAGGATGCCTACCAACGGCTTAAGCATTCCTTTTCAGTCACTGCCTACAGGCTAGCACACTTTCCTCTTTCGGTGAACACCGCCCTGTCCACCCAAAACTATTACCTTACTGTCTTTGCTCTTCAGGGCCTCATTCAGACTCTGGATTGTATGATCTTGCCTCTGCGATGTTTCTTGGACAGATTTTAATTCAAAATTCAATTCATTCAGCTTTTCCTGTAACAACTGAAGACAGAAATATGTTGGTTTTTTAATCCTGCCTAATGCTCTACATAAACGCCCTTAGGACTCCCTCCACTCCTTACTCAAGTCCATACAGCCCAGGTGTTCACCAGATCCAAGATCAACGTGGCTCCCTCTGGAGTCTGTAAATACTGTTTGAGCTGAGTGGAGACTGGCAAGTAAACACAAAGCCTTCAGTCCCTCCACAGGACTGTTCCAGTGCTTCTGCTCCCTCCAATGCAACCCCCATGTGCAGGGTGGAGGTTCCAGGCTTGGGTTCACACATCATACTGCCTCCCAGACACTCCAGGAGAGTCTTGCTTGGACTGCCCAGCAGCCCTCCCAGTTTCTATCATTTRTTTCTGTTCCCTTAAGAGGAAAGGGCTTCAGCCCAAAAACCTCCCAAGAGATCTGAAAAAAAAAAAATCAACATGGAGAAGCTACACATTCTAAAAACTGTCCCCTTTGCTTCTGAGGTTCTCCAGAGCACTGCAGCTGCCCCTTTACAATCTTCCAGCCCCTTCTCTTACTGCCTCCTTCGACTACCCAGGCACTCTTGCAGCAGCTGCTCGTCTAGGTAATTCTACATTTGATCAGATCAGTGGCTTATTTAGCCTCAAGTTCTGGCTTCAGCACAAGAGAGTCTAGCCAGTGGCTGGTTTACAACCTGAGGGACTTTTGCCTTAGACTTTTTCACCCTAAAGAGACTAACATCTCGAACAGTTTTAGGACAGTTCTCTGCTTCCACCATAATGTTCATGACGCAGCGCACGTTGTGCATTTAAGCAACTGCTTGTTAGCATTTCTAAATACGCTGCCTGTTGGCATTCTTAGTCTTGGATGATATGCATCTTCTTTGGAACTTACTCAAGCCTCAATTTCTTAAGAAGCTGGTGCTGCCACATGATTTCCTCTTGTTGCTCGTCAGTTTACACACCTGTCATGTTMTCTCTTCTCTAAGAGACACTCCCCCTAAACTGTTTAAACACTTCCAACCCTGTCAACCTTTGTGGTCCAGGCAGCTCCCATAGCTTACAGCTGTCCCCAGTCTAAATAAAGATCCCATCCTGATGTTTTTTCCCATTTAATCCCTCTGTTTTCCCAGTGGGTATAATTTACCTCAGAGTTCAAGAGCATAACTAAGAACATCAACCCCTCGCAACATGTGTTAAATTTGATCTGCCTCAAGACAACTCAGTTGCATGTTTCTTTCCAAGAAAGCCTTTAAATTGAAATGAAAACAGGATCCCCTCTGCGCTCATCCCCCTTACTGCTTGCAAAAAGGAATGCAGCTGTCTCAAAAGGCAGGCGCCCCCCTCTCCTGCACCAGGCTCAGCCCATGCAAATCCAAGAGACAGGGAAATAGCCCTGTGCATCTCTCCTTCACCAGCTCCCGGAAGAYTCACCAGGCATGTGGGAAGTGCTTCCAAAATAATGGTTTGCAAAAATAAATATGGAAAATTTACACAGCACAACTGCAGAAAAAAAGTAAATGCTTTTAACTCAAGCTGGCAGACAACAGCACTGAGAATCATGTGTCAGCACACACACCCTTGCTGGAACAGAGGTACAGATGCCTGCCTCTGACCAGGCTAGGAGGCACCCTCCAATACTAACTACATCAGACTCACTGGGCACTGAATTCGCTGTTCATGAAGAAATACCTTGTTGGCAGCTTCAAACTGCTGGATTTTGCCCTGCAGCTCTGCAGCACACAGATCGGACACGTGCTCCCCTGCTGCAGGGTCACCTGGAGCCGGCTGCTGACATTCATCCTGCAAATTCTGAAGAAAGAAAGAAAGAAAAAGAAAAAAAAAAAAAAAAAAAAAAAAAAAAAAAAAAAAAAAAAAAAAAAAAAAAAAAAGAGAGAGAGAGAAATAGCTCAAGTCTTGCACTGGCTTCTTCTATTCAGCTGTCAGCCCTCAGAGACCTTGCAGCATGGGCTTAAACGTGGCCCACTGTGCTTTTCTAACTGTCTCCGAAACATCATGCTGCCCGTGTCTCCCTTCACCTGGGTGGCAGGCTGGCACCTGGCAGCTCTCTGCCTGACCTGCCAGAAGTTCCCTGCTGCCCCAAGGCTCTGGGTGGGCTCCCTGTCTCTCCTCACTCCTGTACCATGAGCCCAGCAACTTGTCTGGCTCTAACCACTGTCTACAGGCTGATGACGGATCTGCTCCCCACACCCAAGCCACGTCTCTGAAGCCTCTCTCCTTTCAACGTACCCTGCTGGCAGCTTCAAAAAGCTTCAAAACAAAGCTAGCACCAAATCAAACCCCTTCCCATGTTCTGCCAAGCTTCTCCTTCTTAATCAAGCCCACAACCTTCAATCCTTCCCACCAGCTACCCTCCTACCGTGACCTGGCAGTCACCCCGCTGCTCTGAACCCCTCCACTTGTGATTCTCTGGGCTCTCCTTCACAGCTCCCCATGCTCCAGCACCCACGCCATGTGTGATTCCCTGCAGCTCCACAAGCCGTAGCAAATTCAATGCCACAGCTGGAGATTTTTTTTCGTGACACATACCCATTTATTGAGAATGGAAACAGCCTACTTTCTGATACGTGGCCTGCCAGACCCTGCTGGCTGAGCACACACTAATCCCTTGTCACCCCTCTTACTCTTATGCTACCTCCCGCCCTGAGTTGTCAACTCCTGAGAACAGCACTCAAACCAGCCACCCACCCCAGCCCTCACAGGACTCATTAAGTATTCCTGAATATTACCAGCAATACGAGATCGATGGCACTGGTGTCTGTTTCAAGTGGGAGTCCTGGCAAGTGCAGGGTTGCAGCACAGAGGCTACGAGAACATGGCAGAGCTTTTCAGAGCACACACAGGAGCACCAGCTCCAGGCAGCACAGCACAGGGAGAACAACAGTTGACTCTGATTAGCCCTGTCGGATTGAATCCTCGTCTTTAGCAGCCAAAGAAATGCTGTCTCTGGGAAAGGCAGGCAGTGCAAGGGAGCTCCCCCAGGCCTATGCATTGCCTCTCACATACAGAAGCTTCCATACAGAAGCAATGCTTCCCTTTATCCTGATGTTTTGTTAAGATTTTAGTGAAACCTTAAACAGTCACAGCAAGTAATTTCAAATTTGCCCAGCCAGAAAGCTTCAGATCAGACAGGGAGAGCTGCTGGAATCTCTCACACAGCAGATATTTTGAAATAAGGTTGATGAAAAGAAAACAGACCGGGGCGGGGTGGGGGTGTGTGGAAAGTAAAACACACCTTTCCTCACAATTTGCATATTCCAAAGAAAAATAAGCAAAAAGCCTGCAAAGAGTTAAAAGCAGGGAAGGGAAAGGCAGAGACAGCTCCAGAGTCCAAAGTCGCAAAGCCCAAGCTGCCTCCCTCCTCCCTTGTGCTTCCCCGCAGCCATGCCACACAAGGAGGAGCATGGCTCCCCAGCAGTTTTTCCTACATCAGCATTTTACTGACAATCCCTCCTCAGTACAGCTCCAGCAATGTCAGCACACACTAACCTAGACAGAACACTTCTTTAAAAAAAAAAATAATAATAATCACAGCATTATGTAAGCCTGCCAAGCTCACATCTGCCCAGAACAGTGGCTGTCCGTAGGGCAACGCTTCCCTCGCTGCCAGCATGGCACCACAGGCCAAGCGTGTCTGACGAAGGCTGGGTTTGGTGGCATTTTCCAGGGGCTGTGGTGATGAAGAGGAATAATTGCTGGTTCAAGAAAACGCCCAAGACGACAGTACCTACAAGATCATGTGCCCTGACACCAGATCTCTCAGTCATTATAGCTTACAGCAGTAAATTTAAAGGAGAACTGCAGTTTCCCAGAAGCAATAAGGGAATTGTGGTCCTATATATCCTATATACTCCTTTCACTTTACCAGAAAGGCATTTATGCATATGAATCACTGGACAGCACTACCTCACTTTTAGAAAGAGTGTTGCTCGTACAAAAATAAAGAAAAATCATTTATACAAGAACCATTTAGTTTACTAGCTGCATCCCACTTCTCATTTTTGCTGTTAAAGCCATCCGAAGGATTAAGTGCTTTCCTCCTCCTGCCAGACCCTGCACTAAAGACCACAACTGCTGCTGCCACGGCAAGAAACAGGCAGTAAAAAATCCTGCAGGATGAACTCCTGGTCAGAATCCCACGGTCAGATGGCAGAGGCTGGAGAAAATCCTCCAAAGCAGTTCTGAGAGAAGGATGGCGACGCGTGACACAAAGCCAAGCCATAAACACGCCACGTTGATTGCGCCACGTTCTGTTAAGAGAAAGCCTATTTTTATGCTGTAAATATATCCCTAGCAGTGAAAATTAGTAGCAAGCAACACAGACTACAGAAGCAGCAACGCGCTGCTTCACATCTTCAGTCGGTGGCTGCCAGCGTGATGCCTTTGTGCACTAGATGAAAATTAGTTTTTTCTGTGTTCCTCCCTAGCATCATCTCTTGAGCAGGTTTTTATGGGAAAAGCACACAGCTCCGGGAAACGCCCAAGCAGATGGGACAGCAGGCAGCACTGGCTGAATAGGAAGCGTAATTCAGCACAGCTACAGTTGCCATAGTAATAAACAAGCATTTTTCTAATCCCCCAGGCTACCTAGAGCATTAGACAGCACTAAGGCTGCTAATGGGAATGCAATTAGGCTGACATGGATATTCCTGAATTGAAGCTGACTGAGGCCTTCTATTCATTAAGGAAAGTGGTAAAGGAGTTACAAGTTCAGCTTTTTGACTGCATACTAATGAAGATTTCATTAAAGCCAGCAAAACAGAAGCAATCCAGAGCTACACGAGGACTACCATGGAGGCAGAGAACAGCACCAGGAAGTCCTGTGAAAGCAGGAACTTTCATCGCCTCTCAGCAACACCTGCCGTTAATTGATGAATCTTTTCAAAGGATCAGAAAATAAACCAATTATCTAGAATACCAACCCTAAAGTCATCCTCTGGCACAAATCCACCTGCAAGGGAAACACCTTTTCCTCAGGGCACGCGCCACAGATCCCTGTGCGGATCTGCACGTTAGGCAGGTTGGAGGCCCCATCTGCAGAGGCAGGGCTCTGGAGGCAGGCGTTCCTGACACTGAACCATTACCCAGGCACAAAGAAAACACATTTGCTGGAAAACACATGCCCAGAAGCTTAAAACACTGCCTTTGGTCATGGGTAAAAGTCACACTGATATCTTAAAGAGAAAGCCAAAGTGAAACTGGTGTTTTCTCAGCGGAAAAATGGCAAAGCATGCGAAGAGCTTAGACCCATCTATCAGGTTGCATTCACAGGGAGAGCTGATGGAGGGGGGGGTAAGGTTAATTTCCCAGAACACAAGGAGGAAACAGACGATGGGAGAATGACAGAGGAGAGAGGCAGCACACCTAAAAAGGACTGAGCTGCCTATTCTTAGCCCTGGTTTCAGCGACACATGGCTATCTGTATTATCTCAGCACAGAAGAATCCCTAGTGGGCTCAGCGCTGGGCCGCAGGGACGCTGCTCAATCGAACAGCAGCACAATGACCTCTACCTGTACCCGCAGCGGCATATAATCCTCACAGAGGTCGTCCCACAGCTCCTGCAGTTCAGAAATCTCCAGGGAAAGACCCAGAGGAGCTCTGGAAAAGGATTTTCTGTCTGTGTTCAGGAAGGCAGAACCAGCACACACTAAGCCAGCAGAAGCGCTGCCATCTGCCAAGTCACGGCTGAGCTTGGGAGGGGGCAAGCTGGACTTCACAGGAATAGGTAGCCTGCTGCCTCGGGGGCTCTGAAGGGGTTTGTAGTCCAAAGCCTTGATTAAGCTGAGGGCCAGCTCCAGCCTGTTCCCGCTCAGCGAAGAGTTTGGGGTCATGCGGTCATCTGAGAAATCGTCACATTTCCCATTCCCTTTCACCCCCTTATCTGCATCTTCGTCCTTCTGCTGTGGAGGGCTCGCCTCCACGGTCGTGTCCAGGGACTCAACAGAGGATGCAGGCGTGCCTTCCTCCATGCTTTCCCCATCCACAGGCCCTCTGGCGCTGGCGGACTCTGCTGCTTCGCACATGGATGACTCCTCGTTGCCTATGCTGGCCGACCACCGGCTGGACAGCCCGCAGGAGATGCTTCTGGCCACCTTTCGCGGCACTTTGCAAATTGCTTCGTAGTCAGCATCGGCCACCCGCAGCGCGGCACAGCCACGGCAGCGCCGCGGGCGGTTACTCGCTCCCTCTGAAGCATGGCAGCTGTGTGGCTCCAAGCTGTGCTCTTCTTGATCCGTCCAATATTCATACCCAGAATAAGCAAAGTCCTCCTGAAGGAGGGCAGCGTACCGTACATCAGGCAGATTAGAAAGGTCCACAGTCCCATCCCCAGGTCTGTCGTCTGTGCTAGAGTCTTCGTTGTTCCGGCGGTACATGCTTGCAATGCAGAACTTGAGGCGGTCTTTCTCCAGCAGCAGTTTCTGCAGGCGCTCGATGGAGAGGGCTTCGATGCGTGCGATGACGGTGTCGAACCTGTAGATGCGGTCCAGCATGAAGGCACACTTGCTGCAAGCGAACTCGGATTTGCCATCCCGGCACAGCTCCCTGCCCAGGACGTGGGAAAGCAGCACCTGGAGGTTCAGCTTGGCCGCCGTGTGGAAGATCCATCGCCGCTGGTTGCCACACAGCTCCCGGGCACAGATCCGGCAGGTTTCCTTCATTCTCCCTCCTGACCAGCACCCAAACCTACTTCTGGGGGTTCTCAAGAGACCTTCCTGAGGCCTCTACCGCTCACTCAGTGCATCTCCCGAGGCACAGCTCCCTGAAGCCCTGAGCCCACTGGCACTTCTCACCCCACCAATCCCCCCTTTTTAGGAAGGTGACACGCTGGAACTCCTGCTGCTACAGAAACATCCCGCCCTACAACATCTCCTTCACATCTCAGCCCAACCAGACCAGGGCTGACCCCCTCTCCTGGGTGCCCCCCCGCTGCCCCCCCCCTTCACTGACCCCTTCTCCTCACAGCTCCCTTCCCTCCCCTCCCCTCCGAGGCTACTCCTCTCTCCTTACTGCCCCCCTTCCCCGGGGCTGCCCCTCACCCCGGGCTGCCCCCCTGCCCCACAGGCCCCGCCGCTCCGCCTCCCCCCGCCGCCGAGGATGCTCCTGCCACGGCGGCGCCCGGCTTGTGGCTCAGATTTCAAGATGGCGGCGGACGACAGCCCCACGCGTGCGCAGTAGCCGCAGCGCCTGCCGGGATTTGTAGTCGCCACGCCCGAAAGCTGCGCATGCGCAGTGGCTGCCCGCGGCCCGCCCCGGGCACACGTGGGTCTGGCAGAGCGCAGTGCCGGGGCAGCGACAGCGACGGCGACAGCGATAGTGACAGTGACCGTGACAGCGACAGTTCAGGGCCAGTGCCGGGGGCCCAGCCGCAATGGCAGTGCCCAGCCCCAGTGTCAGCGCCCCCCACTAGTGCCTGTCCCCAGTGCCAGCTCCCCACCCCAGTGCCCGCGCCACCTCCCAGTGGCAATGCCAGTGCCAATGCCCAGCCCCAGTGCCCAGCCCCAGCAGGCAGCGCCAGGGGGGGCATGTCCCCCCAGCACAAGGCCACCAGCACCCATGCACTGGTACCTGCACGGCGACCCGTGCCACCCAGTGGGCACACACCGGGGTCCCTGGGTGGGACCACCATGTGGGCAGCTCACGCACTGAGATGGGCCATGGCTGCTGGGGACAGTGCTGTGCCACCAAGATGCAGCATGGCCAGAGCCGTGCGGCTGCCAGGAACATGGTGCTCTGATCCCTTGCAGCCGCGAAATCCCACCTGGCACCATGCTGGGCTGCCAGGGGTATTTTAAGACTCGGGATTTAAATGGCAGACAGGCGCAGGCAGCACCGACACCCGCAGAAGGACTGTGCAGGCTGGTGGCCTCTTCCCCAACACCACACACCGGGTCCTCCCGGCCCCGCTGCCCCCCCAGCACCACGGCACAGATGTGCAAACGCCTGACGCTGCCGGGCTGGATGTGGCACAGCCCTGGCCACAGCCCCAGAAGGGGACAGGGATGACAACTGCCAGCCGAGCCCTGGGTGGGTGCGCTCCTCCCCGGGGTGCCGGGCTGGGGTTCCCTGCGCCTGCACACCCACCTGCCCCGCCACGGCTGGGGACTCCTCCAGGCGCTGCTGCAGGTTGTGCTTCTCAGCCAACAGCGTCTCCACAAGCTGTTTGTTGGCGGCTAGCTCTTGGGTCAGCTCTTCGATCCTCCTGCGAGGGAGGGAAGGGTGGGGGACACTCAGCATGGTCCTCTCCCCTGCAGCCCGGCTCTCTCCCCTTGGAGTCACACCTCCATCCCCCTGGATGCCCGTAGCCCCCCGGCCCCGCACAGCAGCAGCCCCTTGGTGGTCCCCAAGGACCAGCACAGGGCACAGGCTGGCAGCACAGAGGGGACAGGTCCTGGGTACCCACCTCTGGGCCATGGCGCTGCAGCCATCATTGCTCCTGTCCTCCTCCTTCGTCCTCGCAGCTTCCTTCAGCTTCCCTGCCAGCTCCTGGCACCGCTCCCCCTCGGCTCTGGCCAGCGCTGTGGCCTGCTCAGCCTCACTCCGTGCCAGCCTGGCCTCCTGCGCAGCAGCAGGGTAAGCCCCCAGGCACCAGCCCCTGGCCCCCCTCCAGCCCCCACCACCCCTGGGCTCACCTCCTGCAGGAGCTGGATCTTGTTCTCCAGGAGCTCGTAGACGTGCTCYGACTCCCGCTGCCGCTCCTCATACTGCTGCTGGAGCGCTGCCTGGCTGCGGGTCGTCTGGTTCTCCGCGGCCACCCTGCCAGGCACAGCACGGCATGGCACGGCATGGCATAGCATGGCATAGCGTGGCACAGCACGGCATGGCACGGCATGGCATAGCCTAGCATGGCACAGCATGGCATGGCACAGCACAGTATGGCACAGCACAATGTGGCACAGCATGGTATGGCATGGTATGGCATCTCACAACATGACATGGCATGGCACTGCATGGTATGGCACAGCATGGCATGGCTTGGCGGGGCGCAGCATGGCATGGCATGGCATGGCATGGCATGGTACAGCATGACTTTCCTTTGCAAAAGCCTCCACACCAAACTGGCTAGGCTGGGTGAGTCGTGCCACCCCGGGTGCCCCCAGTCCAGCTCCCCCCATGCCGTGGGTACTGTTTCTGCAGGACCCCCGGGCAAGGCGTACTGTAACCTCCCACCGTCGCTGCCCTGGGGACACGGGTCCTCCAGTACCACCAGGTCATGCTCAGGCTCTGAACCACCAAAGTGGTCCCCGCACACTCCTGAAACCAGGGGCTCCCTGGCTGCCGGGCCCCCCGCCCGCCGGTACCCCGCTGCGGGACACCCGCGCCACAGCCCCCGGGCATGGCGCTGCCCTCCCCCACCAAACAGGTGCTGCCCTTTATTTTTGGCTGGCGCCAGGGCTGTAAGAGGAGCCCTGCGGGTGCCCGGTCCCATTGCAAACCCATCCAGCCCCACTGTAAAACCCTCCGCTGCCCGCTGCAGGCAGGGTGCAGGCAGACAACCCCCATCCCCTGTGCCCACGCAAGCGCCACAGATGGTGCGACGCGTGGTGCCGCGTCCGCCCCAGGGCAAGGGGTTTGGCTGGCCCCACTCACCATGTGTTGTCCAGGGCTTGTTGCTTCTCCTGCAGCTCCCGCTTCAGGCTCTCCACCTCCACCTTCAGCTCGATGTTCTGCGGGGTGGGAGGCAGGTGGGTAGGATGCCCCCGTGCTTGCCCGGACCCCCCAGCGCCGCTGCCCATGGGAATGCATCAGAGGTGGCACGGGGGTCCCCCACCCCACGGCAGGGCTTCGGGTGCTCCTGGCGCTGAGTGCCACGGGTGGTATTTTAGCCCGCTGGTGCTGGGACGGGGTGTACCCGCTCCATCTGTCTGCACCAAAACTGGCACCGCCACCCATCCCAGGCACCCCACCGGGCTGGGGACACCCTCCCCGACCCTGTCCCCGCTCTGGTCAAAGGCAGTAAGGGGCAAACTCCTGCACAGCAGCTCCCCCAGCCCCAGTGCCGTGCCTGATCTCCTCCCTGGCATCCCCACCAGCTGCACTCCCCCGGCCCCATCTCCTCCTGGCAAAGGGGGGACGTCGGGAGGGAAACCCCCATGGGGCACCCGTCCCCCATGGGCGCTCACCCGCCGGTAGACATCATCCCGGCTGCCCTCGCCCTTCTGCTGGACGCGCTCCTCCAGAAAGTAGATGCGCAGCTTGAGGCTGAAATTCTCCTTCTTGAGGTCGTTGAGGTGCTGGGAGAGCGTGCGGTACCCGTTAGCCATGGCCGGTGCTCCATGGGGGGGGCATCCCGGCACCCCTCACATGGTGCCGCCGGGGACACGGCCCGGGGTCCCTGCCCGCCCGCAGCTCCCGCCGCCGTCCCCGCCGCGGCCCCTTTCCTTTTTTTTTTCGCCTCCCGGAGCTATTTGAGGAATCGCCGGAGCAGGACGGTGGGGACGGGCGGGTGGTGAAACCCGAGCCCCGGCGGCCCCCGCGCGCCTCAGCCAGGAGGGCGGCGAGGGGGAGCGTGGCGCCCAGGGGGGGCTGAGCCCCCTCTCCCCGTCCCACCACCACCTGCCCCGCATCCCCCTCCTGCCCTCTGCACCCCACTGGTGCACCCAGGGGATCCGGCACGTATCCTGCAAGAACCTGGCAGTGCTGGGGGGGTCCTGGCAGTGCCATGGAGGGGTCCCGGCACCCCGCAGTCTCACCTGCTCGAAGTCCCGCAGGGTCTGCGTCTGGGTGAGGGGACCCATCTCTAGGTCCTGGAGTAGACACGTCTGCACCAAGGGGCCAGGCTGGGGCTGAGCACCCGGGGGGCCATGGGAACCCCCCAGCTCGGCCAGCATGGGGTCCTCGTCGCCCTCACGCCACGGCATGTCTTGGGAAGCTGGGAGGGAGCGAGGGAGAGCGGCAGTCAGACAAGCAAAGCAGCTGCTCCGCACACCGCCTGGCCCCAAGATGTCACCGGGAGGGACACCGGGACGCCTTGGGGCCCGGCGAGCCCCTGGTCATCCCCTGGGGCGATGCACACTGCCGGGGCGCTGAGCACATCACCCTCGGCGGGGCACGGGGCTGAGGCATGTGGGGTACGGGGAAGCTCTTGGGGTGTCTTACCCGCCATGCGGCTGGCTCCGGGGAGCACGGCCGGCCCGTCACTGCTGCAGGGGTCCCTGCAGAGAGGAGCACACGGCCGCGTCACGCAAGGCATCGGGGGTTCAGCCCCCAGGGCCCCCATGCCCCACCCAGCTGCTGTGCCAGAGGGGCCAGGCAGGGCGGGGGGGATTTTACCAAAGCCTCTGCACGGCGGCTGCTGCATCTCCCCTACCCCGGGGGGGTCGCGGGCAGCTGGTGCCCGACATCAAATGGTCATGCAAAAGCCTGCCCGGGGTTGGGGGGGAACTCCAGGCAAGGAAAAACCCCTGTACATCCGTGGGGGTGCATGGGGGAGGGGGGTGCACCCCTCTGTGTGCGTGCACAGGGGCACACGGGCGTCCGTGCACACGTGGGGGTGCCCGTGTGTGTTCCCACAGCCGGGAGGCATCTGCTCTAAGTGCAAAGACACGAGGCCCTGGGGACCGTGCAGATGGCGGTGCCCCCTTAGGAGCACTTTAGCCCCATTAGCAGCCCTGGCAGGGCCACCTGAGCCCCCGCAGCAGCCCCCCGCGGCTCCGGGGAGGGGGTCTGGGTGCTGGCAGCGAGCAGGGGCTGCCTAAGGCAGGGCTGGCCCCGGCCGCTCTCCGAGGGGCCCCCTGCCTCTGTGCTATCACAGCTCACCAGCTCCTCACCTCAGCCGCAATCAAGTTTATTTTCAGCAAAGAAGCGTGAGTCATTTCATGGTTTAAAAGAAAGAAAAAAACCCCAACCCACGCATAAAAAACCCCAGATTTTTTTCCTTAAAAACAAATCGGAGTATTTATTATTATTATAATCCCAGCGTGACAGCTTTTTGCTGGGGTCCCATGAGCAGGGCAGTGGGCACTTGTCCCCAGCACCAGCGACGGGCACAGTGCCCTGCCCACGCGCAGGATGCTGAGCCCTGGCGGCCAGGCAGGGCCAGCAGGTCCCTACAGCACAGGCCATGACAGGGGCCCCGGGACCGTGCCCCCTGAGCTGGGGACACCACACCTGCACCTCATGGGCAGGGGACACAGCACTGCCAGCCTGGGAGGGAGCAGGGGCAGGCAGCCACAGGGTGTCACAGCCCCTGTACCAACAACCTGCCACGAGGGGAAACCGAGGCATGATGGCTTTAAACACACCAGCACTGGCCAGGCGTGGCCCCGCACCCTGCCAGGCACCATAACCGGCACAATACCCAGAGGCACAGTACCCAGGGGCACAGTACATGGAGGCACAGTATCCAGAAGTGCAGTACCCAGAGGCGCAGTACCCAGAGGCATGACATCCAAGGAAGCACAACACCCAGAAGTACAATACCCAAAGGCATGACACCCGAGGAGACCCGGTACCCAGAGGCACAATACCCAGGAGGCATGATCTCTGGAGGCATGACACCCCAGGAAGACCAATACCCAGGAGGCATGACACCCTGAGGTGTGATACCCAGAGGCAAATCATCCGAGGAGCCACGATACCCAGACTCAGGATGCACAAGGATGCACAATACTCAAGGAAGCACAGTACCCAGTGGCACGATACCCCAAGGCACGATATCCCAGGAGGCAAAATACCCGAAGAGGTACAATACCCAGTGACATGACATCCAAGGAGGCATGACACCCAGAAGCGTAATACCCGGAGACACAACAGCCAAGGAGGCATGACAGCCAAACGCCTGATACCCRAGGAGGCGCGATACCCAGAGGCACAATACTCACGGAGACGCAGTACAATACCCAAGGAGGTGCGATACCTGGGGGTGCGACACCTGAGGAGGTGCAACACCTGGAGGGGTGATACCCAGACAGGAGGGTGGCCAACCCCTGTGGCTCCAGTGCCGTTGGGGCTCCTCGGGGCTACCCAGAGGCAGGGCCAGCCCGGCGCTGTGGCTGGCTGTGGGCTCTGGGGTGAGCAACCAGAGCACCCGCTTTCCTGCAGCCTGAGTGCCCAGCCAGCACCCCCCAACACCAGGACTCGGAGCCCCGTGCCGGGCCACAGGGACGCTGGGCTGGCAGGAGTCCCAGGCTCTGCCATGGCCAGCTGGGCTGGACAGAGCCCCCCCTCCCCGTCCGTGTGCCCAACACTGGGAATTTGTTTGCTGCAAAGGGGAGGCCACCGCGGTGCTGCCGGGAGGCTGCAGGAGGACAAGAGCCCTTTCATGCCGGCCATGCCACCCCGGAGCGCAGAGCAGAGCTGCCAGAGCAGCGCGGAGCTGGAGGGGGGCACAGCCCCAGGGCCCCCCACCCACCAGGCAGCACTTCCCACCCCTGATGTACCTTCAGGCCCTGGCACGAGGGGTGCCACGCGGCTCTGACTCAGAGCACTCACTGACTCACAGCATCTCCATGGCATGACACCAGGGCCATCGTGGCTGCTTGCCGGCACTGGCACTCTGGGGTGCCGTCGGGGAGAGAGGACAGCACAGGGGTGGCTGCCAGGGCCATGGCACGTGGGCTGCGTGAGGGTGGCCACTGCCCCACAGGAGAGCATCCCCAAAGCGCCCGGCACCGCTCAGCGCACCGACGGCAACTCACCTCCTCCTGTTGCTGGGTCACCTCCCGCGAACAGACAGATGGACAGAGGGATGGACGACTGATGGACGGCARCCCCCTGCCCTGTGCTCAGCCACAGCCACTCTGGGTGCCAGCGACTGTCTCCGGGCTGGCAGAGGGGCCGTGGCAAGGGCTGGGCAAGGCCAGGTGAGCGTGGCGGTTCTGCCGGGGGCCGGGATGCCGAGTGTGGCACAGCCCGGCTCCTTGCTGACTCGTCGGCACAAATGTTTCTGCAGGGGCTGAGTGCTGCCACGGGGGAGGTGGAGCCGGGGACAGCCAGCCACAACCGCGGTGGCTGCCTGTGCGCCTGGGCCTGTGTGCACGGCACACGGCACACTGCACGGCTGCCTGCCCGCACACAGGGCACGGCAACAAGGTCTCCATTGAGTGCGGCAGGACGGGGTGAGCTGGGGGCTGGTGTTACCCACACTCCTGGCGAGGACGGCACTGCACCGCACGCGTGGCAGCCGGCACGGCTCCCGGGGCCCGGCAGCCCTGGCCGGGTGCCGGGACAAACGGTCTGGCCAGCGGCTCAGGCTGGAATTGGGGATGGGCAGAGCCAGGGGAAGAGTGGGGAGGATGCAAATGGGGCTGGGGAGATGGGGCAAGCCAAGCTCCCCGCGCCGGCACCCCGAACCACGGCCCTTCCCACAGGGCCACCCTTCCCTGGGCCCAGCGCCTCCCAGCAAACCCCACCTGCCCGGCGCCCTGAGGAAAGCCCAGTGCTGGTGCAGGTGCCAGCCCAGCCCCGCAGGACCCTACAGCCCCTGCCCTCTCGCTTGGCACAGCACATGCTGCCCCGGCACCCCCGGGTCCTCACGGCACAGGGCAGCAAACACCCGTGTGCTCCCCGTGCTGGATGAGGGGCCCCTGTTCCCTTCCTGCACACCGGCAGCTCCCCCAAACCCCTTGCCTGGATGCCCAGCAGCGCTCCCAGGTTTGTCCTGTGCCGGGCCCAGTGGGCCAGAGCCCAGCTGAAAGTGGGGTGGGCCACAGCCCCGCCGGCAGCACCAACCCGCGGGACCCCAGCAGCAGGCAGGGGACACCCATGGCCCAAGGGGGATGTGGTTGGGGACAGGCAGCGTCCGGCCCCACACAGCCCCGAGGGAGCACAGCCGCATCCCCGCCGCATCCCGGCTGCATCCCGGCCACACCGATGCCGGTTGGTACCTGGGCCTCAACCTGCCGCGGCATCCCCACAGCCCAGCGTGGGCACACGCAGCCCCCACGGGTGTCCCGGGCACACGGACATCCCGACCCGCATCACCCACGGACACACGCACCCACGGATGACACACGCACGCACGGACACGCTCCTCACCTCCGCCGCGGGGCTCGCATCCTGCCCCGGGCCGGGCACCGCCGCACCGCGCCGGGCAGCACCGCA
>JAYKAV010002442.1:1183520-1288563 GCA_035582835.1 Phoebastria nigripes | reverse complement strand
GGCACCGGGCCGAGCCGCCGGGTCTCCGCAGGCGCTGCTGGGCCGCCCCAGCGTGCGCCGGGGAGGCGGCTCTGCGGCACCGGCCGGCTCCGCCCGCCGCTGTATCCCCTCCTCCTCCTCCTCCTTTTCCTCCTCTTCCCTGCCTCCATCCTTCATCCATCCCTGCTTCCCTCCCTCCTTCCTTCCCTCCCTCCATCCCTCCCTCTGACCCTCCATCCTTCCTTTCCTGCTCCATCCCTCCCTCCATCCCCTCCCTGCTCCCTCCCTCTGCCCGCCTCGCTCCCTCTCTCCATCCCCGGCTTCGTCTCCCCAGTCCCCCCGCCCAGCAGTCAGCCTGCTCCGACTGACACAGCCACCCCCTGCCCCAACYCTCCACTCCCCCCAGTCCCTCTGGGCTGAACCCCAATCCTTCCCCATCCTTCAGTCCCCCAGGCACCATCTCTGATCCCTCCCTGACCCCCCAATCCTTCCCCCAATTTCACAGTCACCCCAAAAGACCTCCATTTAGCCAAGATCCCCCATGGCACTCCCAATCATCCCTCCTGACATCCCAGTTACCCCCAGTCCTCCTTGTCATCCCCTACAACCCTGGTCTTCCTTGGATGCCTCCATCCCAACCTAGCACCCCCCAATCCCCCTTGTCACCCCAGAGCCCCATGAGGCCCCTGGGTACCCTTCCAGCCCCACAACACCCTCACTTGCTCTCTAATCTTCCATGACTTCCCAGTCCTGCACTGTGACACCCCCATCACCCTTGATCCCCCTTGACACAACCATCACCCCGACCCCCCTTTAACACCCACCATCCCAACCTAATACCCCCAATCTCCCTCACCCTTGCCTCTCCTTTGCTACCCCCTATCCCGAACCTAATAACCCAAGTCCCCTTTGACCCCCCTAATTCCTTTCCCTGCTTGATACCCCAGCCCCAGTGCTGCCCCCTGCCCTCTCCCCCAGTCCCAGCCCCTCTGCAGGGACCACCCCCCCCAACACTCTCCTCCATCCTGCACCCACGGCCCCTTGGCCAGTCGTCCCCTGTGGCCCCCCACACCTGCCACCAAGCAGAGCCCATCCAGGACCCCACTGTTAATGGGGTCAGCAGCGGGTTGCCGTGTCCCCATAACCCCCAGACTCAATACCAGTGGTTCATCGGCCACCACAGTCCATGTCCCGCTGGCCCTGCCAACTTTGGGGGTCCCCACCAGGCCGAGGGGCCCTTCCTTGGGACACAGGCAGGGAACAGATTCAAGTCTCTCCGGCTGGCTCCCTTGGAGGGCCAGGAGCGGGGGGACATGCCTGCTGGCACCACCACCCCGCCAGCACCCCCTGCGTACCAGCAGGCCCCCCGCAAGGGATAGGCTGCCGGGGTGCCTGGGTGCCATGGGGCTGTGCCTCCAGAGCCGCTCCCCAGGAGAGGGCACCAGCCGGCCAGGAAAAGCCGGCAAATATGATGCGGCGGCAGTGGCTTGGCCACGCGTGGCCTCCGCACAAGCGGGCCACACATGCCGCGTGGGAGAGGGGCCATGGAGACGTACAGAGGCATTGGGCAAACCCAGGCTGTCCCAGCACGGGGAGCAAGGTCTTAATGGTTAACGGAGCCCAGGGCCAGCAGCGGGGCTGTGCCAAGGGCCAGCAGTGCTGTGGGGTCGTGTCCCAGCCACAGCACRTCCCACAGCGTGGATGCCCCCAGCCCACGCCATGGAGGAGGCTGTGAAGAGGGAGCCCTGTCCCTGTCCCTGGGTCACATGGCCCCGCCGAGGGGCCATTTCGGGACCCCGCTACGGATTTCTCCAGCCGCTGCCCGTGACCCTGTCTCTCACCCTGTGTTGGCTGCCCTGGACTTTCCCCCCTCTGGCGTCACGGTTGTTCCCTGGCTGTGGCTGCGGTGTACGTAGCACTGGGATATACGTAGTGCCAGGGGGTACATAGCACTGGGGTGTACGTAGCGCTGGGCTCTCACACCTCGGCAGAGCTGGTCCATCACTTGGGCTCTGCTGGGTTTAACAGCCTCTGGGGGCCACCGCAGGTCTCACATGGGGCAGTTTGGTCCAGCCCTGCTGCTTGGGGTGCACACAGCCCGGGGAAGGGCTCGGTCCTGTCAGGAACTGGCTTGGGAGCACCRTGTCCCTGCTGCCCACCCGAAGTGCATGGAAAGTGGTGGGCAAGGAAGGGCCAGATCCTGGCTCCCCCCTGGGCAAGAGCTGGGGTCTGTCTGGTCCAGCTGCGCTATGAGGTTTTGTCCCCATGAGCAAGGGGACGTCCTCCATCCCTCGCCATCCCTCACACCAGGCTGTGCCCGGTCCCATGGAGTCCCCATGCTGTCCCCTCTCGAGGGCCAGCACTTTTACCCCATGAGGTCACTGGACACAACCACGTGGCTCTTGCCCCATGGAGGGAGTTTGCTGGGCGGCTCCTGTGCACCCCACGTCATTGGGAGCCAGTGGCCAGGGCTGGCTGCGTGCCCCTGGCCCCTTATCGGGGGCATTGCTCAATGGTGAGCGCGATGCCGGGAGCAGGCAGGGGCCACGGCACTGCCTCACCTCTGGGCTGTGGGGCCTGGGGAACCCCCATTCCTGGGTGAGCTGGGGGGACGTGGCCGGGCTTGCCATAGGCTGGGGGACAGGTTGCTMCCTTGCCGACAGCACCCCCAGCTTTGCGGGGAGCCACCTGTACCACTGTGGCTGCCACCACCGTCCCCCTCCCGCCTCACTGTGTTGCGATGTGCGGGGCAGGGAAACTGAGGCACGGCCGCGCTGCGCGGGGGTGGGGACACGCTGCCCCCCGCTCCCCTCGGCTTCGTGGCTCCCTGGCCCAGGGGCACCGGGGTCCTGCCGGGGCACCCCCTTGCTCTGGGGCTGCTGGGGGGCCCGCCACAGCCCTGGCCCCGCTCCCCTCCGCCTCCTCCCTCCCTTCGGGGGGCGGGGGGGGACCCGGGCGGGCTGGGGCGGGGAGGGGAAGGGAAGGAGGTGGGATTATGGAGACGGGACCCAATGAGCCCGAAAAACGTGCCCCGCTCGCAGCCCTTTTAGCGCGGCGGGCGGGCAGCAGCAGCCTCCCGGCGGCGTGCGGAGAGAGCCGGCACCCCCGTCCCGTCCCGGCCCGTCCCGTCCCGGCCGGTCCCGTCCCCTGCCATGGCGCTGGGGAAGCTGCAGAAGGTGCTGATCAGCGACAGCCTGGACCCCTGCTGCCGGGAGATCCTGCAGGCCGGCGGCCTCCGGGTGCAGGAGAAGCCCGGCCTGAGCAAGGAGGAGCTGCTGCGGGAGATCCGGGTGAGCGCCGCGCGGCCGGGCAGCACCCACGGGTGGGTGGGGGGCGTGGGTGGGCGCAGCCGGGGTCCGGCTGTCCCGGGTAGCAGCGGACCCCCTCGCCCGGCGGGGCCGGTCCCCGCCTCCCGTCTGATGCAAGAGCCCGGCCGGTTTCGCACGGCGGATCCCAGCCCCCGGCAGCGGCTGTCCCCAACCCGCCACCCCCCTGGGACCACCCCGGGACCGCCAGCCCCGGCCCCAGTCCCACCTGCGGTGTCTGTCCCCCCCCAGGACTGTGATGGGCTCATCGTCCGCTCGGCCACCAAAGTTACAGCTGACGTGCTGGAGGTGGCGGAGAGGCTGCAGGTGGTGGGCAGAGCGGGCACCGGCGTGGACAACGTTGACGTGGAGGCAGCCACCAGGAAGGGTGTCCTGGTCATGAAGTAAGAGCAGGAGCATGGGGACATCCCTGCCTGCACTCCTGGGGAGACAGGGGAGGCTTCAGCAGGGTGCCCTCCCCACCCATGGCACCACCCTGAGGGCCTCCATCCTCACGGGGTGCAGACCCCCATCAGCCCAGGGGGTGACACACCAGTGACACCACTCTCCATCCCCAGCACGCCCACTGGGAACAGCCTCAGTGCCGCTGAGCTCACCTGCGGGATGATCCTGTGCTTGGCCAGGTGAGCACGGGGCAGGATGGGGGGACGGACGTGTGCCCCACGGCCCCCTGCCCCTGCGCTGACCACAGCCTCCCCTTTCAGGCAGATCCCACAGGCAGCTGCCTCCATGAAGGAGGGCAAGTGGGACCGTAAGAAGGTAGGAGGCGGGCGCTGCACCCTGGGCAGGACAGGGCGGTGGGTGCCCATGTGGTGTGCGCTCRCTCACTGTCCATTTTGCACCCTAGTACATGGGCATGGAGCTGAACGGGAAGACGCTGGCTGTGCTGGGGCTGGGGCGCATCGGCAGGGAGGTGGCCACCCGCATGCAGGCTTTTGGCATGAAGGTAAGGAGCTGGGGCAGGGAGGAGTGATGGGGAGCAATGGGGAGCACGGACCCCCCTAGCCCAGCCATGAGCACCATGCCAGGCTGCAGGAGCGAGCACCCACTCTGCCTCAGACCATAGGCTATGACCCCATCATCACCCCCGAAGCCTCGGCCGCCTTCGGTGTGGAGCAGCTGCCGCTGGAGCAGATCTGGCCCCGCTGCGACTTCATCACGGTGCACACGCCGCTGCTGCCCTCCACCACAGGTATGGAGTGGGCACTGGCGCAGGGGAGTTTGGGGGGAGCCGGTGCAGCCCCCCACCGCTCACGGCACTCCCTCCCTCTGCAGGGCTCCTGAACGACAGCACCTTCGCCAAGTGCCGCCGTGGTGTGCAGGTGGTGAACTGCGCCCGTGGCGGCATTGTGGATGAGGGCGCGCTGCTGCGGGCGCTGCGGTCGGGGCAGTGTGGTGGGGCCGCCCTCGACGTCTTCACGCAGGTGAGTGGGGCTGCAGGGACCCCCTGAGCTTGGCTGTGGCTCAGCATCACCTTAACTCTGCCCAAGCCAGGCCAGGGCAGCCGGGCAAACCCCACAGAGTCAGGGACAGCCCTCCCCAGCTCCTCTCCTTGAAAGGGAAGAGGGTGTAAATGCCCCCCCCCGGGCTCCCAGGTGGGTGCTGGGGGCTGACGGTGAGATGGGGCTGTGTTGGCAGGAGCCCCCGAAGGACCGCGACCTGGTGAACCATCCCAACGTCATCTGCTGCCCACACCTGGGCGCCAGCACGCGGGAGGCGCAGAGCCGCTGCGGCAAGGAGATCGCCATGCAGATCGTGGACATGGCCACGGGGAAGGGGCTGGCTGGCGTAGTGAGTCCTCCCGCCGGGCACCTGACCTCTGTGCCTCAGTTTCCCTGTCTGTAAAGCGTGGGTGCATTGGGAGTGAACCTGTGTGCTTGCTGGTGGGTTCCCATTGCACGTCCTGCTCTTCCTTGCAGGTCAACGGGCAGGCTCTCAGCAAGGCTTTTGCACCCCAGACCAAGCCCTGGATTGCCCTGGCCAGGGCCCTGGGCACAGTGCTGCGCACGGTGGGCAAGCAAGCGCAGGGCAGCGTGCAGGTCTGCACCCTAGGTGAGCCAGGCAGGCTGCGCCCGGGCACAGGGACCCCGATGGGTGGGCAGCACATAGGGGTGCGTGGGGACCCACTGGGCTGGGTGGATAGGAGGAGGGATGGGTGCGCGGCCAGGTGGAGGGATGGATGGGAAGGTGGTTGGATGGTGGGGTGGGAGGATGGTGGGAGGTTAGGGGTGTGGCGGTACGGATGGGTATACAGATGGGTGCATGGATGGGAGGGAGGATGGGAGTAGGAACGTGTATGGATGGGTGGGTGGAAGGACCAGCCCCAGGCTGGCTGCTCCAGCATGGAGTTGACCCCTCTGCTCCTGGCCCATCCACCCCCTGCCTCCTCCCCGCACCCCAGGGACACCCCTGCGGGAGGCCGGGAGCTACCTGACGCCTGCTGTGGCCACGGGCATGCTGGCTGGAGGTGCACAGAAGGAGGTGACCCTGGTGAATGCCCCGCTGCTGGCCCAGGAGGCTGGGCTGAAGGTGCGTGGACACCTGGGGCTCCACACGTCAGCCTGGTGCACCCAGACACTGTCCTTCCCTGCCAAGCAGCATGAACCCAGGGTGGCTAACGCACCTCTCAGGCTGGGAGGGCATCCCCTGGGGTGGCCTCTGAGGACATCCCTTCCCCGTGCCCTGCCACGTGCAGGACCTGGGTGCTGAGCGGCCACATCTCTCCGGCAGGTCACGACCACCCATAGCGACGTAGCCCCCGAGCCTGATGGCAGCGCCGGCTTGCTGCAGGTGGCCCTGCAGGGCACCCCGCACCGGGCAACAGGGACGGTGCAGGGCAGCACCCCAGTGCTGTGGGAGATCAATGGGGCCACCTTCAAGCAGCCGGCCCCCCTGGCCGGCCCCATCCTCATCTACAGAGCCAAAGCCTCTGAGCCCAGCGCGCTGCCTGCACTCGCCGGTGAGCTCCCCACGTCACCCCCGAGCAGGGGGGACAGCCTGGGGGGACCCCGCATCTGCCCCGGAGCTGAGCCCCAGCTGCAGCAGGGAGGGGGCAGATGTTGCATGGAGAGACGGGGACGGGGGGGCTTGGGCAGAGGGTTGGAGGCTTGGAGCAAAGGACTTGGGGTGGGGGAAAGAAACAGCATCGTGGACCTTTTGAGGAGTGTTGGGGTGGGCAGAGCCGAGCTACCTGCCAGGTGCTGGGGTGGTGGGGCAGCCTGCAGCCCCTAACCCCTCTCCTCCTCTCCAGGGCTGCTGGGGAAGGCGGGGGTCCAGCTCCAGTTCTACCACAGCTCCAGCATGGTGGCAGGGGAGCAGTGGAGCATTGTGGGGCTCTCGGCCCCACTGTCTGACCTTGGAGAGCTGAAGCCACGCATCATGGAGGTCTTCCAGATCCACCTGTAGCCCCCGACCACCGGCAAGGACTCTCCCCACGGCCACAGCACGTGGACCCCCCCCCAGCCAGGGGAGCATTGCACCCGGCCGCCCCTGGCCCCCATGCTGGGCTTGGGGTGGCTCCGTGCTCAATAAAGGGTCCAGGAGGAGAGAGTGTGTGATGCCTTTTCTGTGCGGTCCCTTGTCCCTGACCCCAAAGCTCTGGCAGGCTCTGTCCCTCCTACCCCCTCCGGCCCCACTGCTGTTTGCTCAAGGGTGCAAAGGTCTCCACAGCTGCTGCAGCACCACCGAGGTCCTGTCCGGCCATGGTCCTGTGCCAGGGCATGGCACAGAGAGCAGGCAGCGCTCCAAGGTGGGGGCTGAGCCCTCCCGTGAGCCCCCACGTCGCCTGCCCCTTCCTCCCCCCCAGGGTTTTCCCATGGGGATGTTTCAATTTGCTGGTGTCACAGGGAAAACGGCATTCTACCACCCCCAAAACGGAGACTGGGGAGCTGGGGTTTTACTTGGCTCCTCCAAAATGTCAGGGCATGCTCCCATCCTGGGGAAAGGGGGGGTACTGAGGCACGTGTCCAACGGGACAGGCGGCTGCGTTGGGTGCCCATGGGATAAATCCTGCAAGGGACCGTGATCCAGCCTCACGGTGGTTGAGGGAAGGGCCCCGGGGCGGGAGGGGACCCCTCGTGACCAGGAGCCAGAGCCGGGCTGCTGCCCCTCTCATCCGCGTGTTTATTCCCCYATGCCGCCCGGGTGTTTGCAGAAAACGCCACAGTCTCCACCAGCTCCAGGGTCCGAGGTGCTGCTGGCCGCTTCCCAGCCATCCAAGGTGGGGTTTCCTGCGGAGGCCAGCCCCAGATTTGGGGGTGAGCAGGGATACCGGTGGGGAGGAGAGCATCCCCCTCCCCGGGGCTCACCACTCCAGTCCCCCCTACATGGGCTTCCTAGCGTATTCCCGGCGGTACTTGGCATCCACCCGCGTCAGGTACCAGGTGCCAGGGAAGAGATCCGCCTGGGAGCCGTGGGGAGCGTGGTCAGCTGCGGGGAGAGGGTGGTGATGCTCAGCAGGGCAGTGGAACACCAGTGGGGAGGTGTTGCGTCCCCCCGGCCCCACTCACCCAAGTGATGGGTCTCCTCCCGCTGCTTCATGATCTCAGCGAAGTCCTGTGGGGCCACACACTTGCGGGCGTCCAGGCGAGCCGGCAGGTCAGCCAGGCTGGAGACCAGCTTATCCAGGGGTGAACCTGGCGGCGGGGACCCCCCGGGTGAGAYGGCATTGCCAGCGGCCCTGGCTCCACAGCCCCTCGCCATCCTCCCCTCCCAGCCCCCCCTCTCCCATGCGGCTCACCTGGGGCCGCATCCTGCGAGACACGGAGGGAGAACATGCTGGCGGCCAGCCCCGAGCCATAGGAGAAGGCACCGATCCGGGAGCCGGCCAGGTCCCTCGCCGAGGATCTGCAGTGAGGGGTTAGTGGGGTTAGAGGAGATTGGGGGCTGGAGGGGGCAGCRTAAGGGGCTGCCTCCTGCCCCCTTCACAGGCAGGGGAGTCCTGGGACTTGGGGCTGGATTAAGTGGCAACTCATGGCCACATTGCCAAGGGTGGGTGGCCCCAGAGCAAGGGGATGCCTGCGGCTGGGGCTCGGGGCCGGGGAGCACCAGGGCTGCCCAAGGAGGGGCAGTGGGTTGAGGCTTCTGTTCCCCCCCGCCTGGTGCCTGGCCGTTCCCACGGCTCCCTTGCCGCCGCTGGCAGCAGGGGACAGACATTCTTCTGGGCATGACAAGGGGGTTTTCATCCTCCTGGTGCTGACAGAAGGGCTTTATGTGCCGGCCCAGCTCCAGCAAACTGAGATGAAAAGGCTGGCTGGGAGACAGCATGGGGTGGGAGGTGAACGTGCTGGGGGTTATGTGCAATGAAAGCATTGGGCCTCTGCTGTGGTGGTCGGGGATAAGTGCTGGTGCCTGCCCCCCCCAAGCCAGCCAGGCCAGGGGCTGCCCTCCCCAAAATGAACTCCCCCCCACCCTGAGCCAGCTTTTGGGGGGACTCACTGCGCCAGGAGGGAGGCCAGGCAGCCGTACATGGACGGCGTGTACATGTTGCCATTGCGGGAGGAAAGGAGCAGGGAGGGCTTGGTCTTCTGGTTGAAGATCTCCTGGCTGGCCACCTGGAATGCCTTCTCCACCTCCTTGCTGGTGTAGGTGTCCTCCAGCTTCACGCCACTGCCCAGAGAGAGGCCGGCTCGAACCCCGCACAGGCACGTCCCTGGCTGGGCTGGGGGACAGGGGACACGGCGTGCAGACCCACCTGAAGGGCTGCAGCCCCTTGTAGAGGCCGGCGGCTGTGTCAGGGTTGGGGGCGGCCAGGAAGTCGTTCAGCAGCAGCCGTCCCACCGACTTCTGCACCAGCTTGCAGAAGGGCGTGTGGAAGATGATGAATTTGAAGTCGTCGAGGGTGAAGGGCCGCTGGATGCCAGCTGGAAGGCAATATGGGAGCTGTCAGCACCCGGTGGCATGGCATGGGCACCCAGGGGTGCCACTACTTACCCTGCTGCCACTGGCTCTCCGCCTTCCGTCGGTACACAGCATAGCAGCGGTCCAGTGCCCGCAGGTAGCACTGGATGGAGAGCTGCCCATCCACCACCGGGTACTCGGAGGCCAGGTCCGGCTTGTAGAAATCATAGGCGTGCTCCATGTGCGTTCCCCGCAGGCCTGGGGGCACAGGGAGAGCTGGCTGTCAGGGAGTGCYGGGGGGGTCCCAGCCGGCTGGCAAGCACCCACGGGTGCCATGCCAGCCCTGGCTTCCACCAGCCTCCCTGGGTCACTCTGAGGTGCCCACAGGGATGTGGCCGGCTGGGATCCTGGGGTACCCAGCACCGGGCAGCCACCAGGGCCAGCAGAGCCAGTGCTGCCAGAGCTGAGCTGCTCCATCCGGAGCTGGGATGTGGATGTACTGCCCCCAGGAACAGCACCCATCAGCTCATTGCCCCCAGGGTCTCGTGGCACTGACCTCTCTCCAGCACCAGCGGGGCGTTGGGTCCCACCAGCATGGCGATGGCACCGGCCCCTCCTGTGGGCCGCGCATTCCCCGTGGCGTAGACGGCAATGTCCCCGCACACCACCACGGCATAGCGACCTGGGGGAGGACAGGGGGGCCAGCAGGGCCATCAGCAGGCGGGAGCCTCCATTCTGCAACCCTCGCACATCCCCATCCCCACACTGCTGGGTGTGACGGYCGAGGCAAGTGAGAAACGGTGGTGACGGAGAGCCTGGAGGGGAGCATCTTTGGGTTTCAGGCCACCTCCTGCCTCCTTCCCCCATCCCACAGCACCCACCGCATGTCCAGCCCCCCCCATCCCCACGGCACAGTCCCTGCCCGCACCCACCGTCCCAGGCGCTGGACTCCACCCAGGCGGCCGCGTTGAAGAGCGAGGCCGTGCCCCCGTAACAGGCGTTGGTGGTGTCGATGCCCTCCACGTCAGTGTTGCCTGAGTCATGGAAAAGCTGCATGAGGACGGTCTTGACGGCCTTGGACTTGTCGATGACGGTCTCAGTGCCCACCTCCAGGCGGCCAATGGCGTCCCAGGAGAGGCGCCCGCGCTCCACCAGCCGCTGCACCACCGTCAGGCACAGGGAGTTGATGTCCTCATGGGCGGCGCAGAAGCCCATCTGCTGCTGGCCCAAGCCCCGTGTGTACTTGCCAGCCTCCACGCCATCATACCGCTCCAGCTCCTCCTGCTCCACGTACTGGGCGGGGAAGTACACCTCCAGCGCCAGGATGCCCACGTCCTTGGGCCAGGCGCCCGTCCCAGCAGCACTGGAGAGGCTGCGGGGCAGAGGGAGCAGCGATGGTCCCGCAGCGGCCCCGAGCCTTGGGGACAGGTCGTGGCCCCCGGGGAGATGCCACCAGTGAGCACCCCAGGCTGTGAGCACCCCAAATCCCTGCTGGTTCCCTGTGCCCGGTGGTGCTGCAGGGAGGAGGGAGAGCATCCCCTTCCCCACCAAGGTTTAAGAGCACTGCCAGCTCCCCCACCCGCCCCGGTTATGCCTCCACCCCACCCAATGCCCGTGGGTGCTCACCATGCCCTCTGCACAGCCATGGGGTGCTGGGCCCCCCAGGGTGCCTGCTCCAGCCCTGGAGGTGCCCGCCTTGCCCCCCAGCAGCGTGCAGCACGGCCGACCAAGCGCAGCATCTCTCTGGCCGCTGCACAAACAGAGGGATGGACAGCGGGACGGACAGACAGACAGCGGGATGGGCCTCGCGTGGTGCTTTTATAAACTGCGCAGGCGACATAGCACAGCCCTCCCGGCCCTTATCAGCATGCCGGACCCCAGCGCTCAAAGGTCACCGAGCGCCAGCCAACGCAACAGGGACAGCAGAGCAAGCGCTGGCTTTGGAGAGGGGGACTTGCAAGAGATTTCTGTCTTGTGCCCCAAAGCCTGGGGACGCACTCGGCTGGAGCTGGGGCTGAGCCGTGGAATGGGCTCTCCCGCAGCTCCGGCTCCCTGTGCCGTGGGGTGGTGGCAGCTCTGGTGCCAGCAGCTTGCCGGCACAGCTGCGGTCACCACGCGGTGTGTGAGGTGCTGTGTTGCCTCCCTGGCTGCCCCCGCGGTCCCGGGGAGGGAGCAGAGGGCAGCTGGGGGTTTGGTGCCGGCACAATCTGTGCCACCCAGGACGTGGTCCACCTCTATCACATCCTGCGGCTCCGGGGCAGAGAGAAACCCATGAGCCGGGTGGGGGCAGAGCCATCTTCAAAACAGCAGAGCAAACAGCCATGTGATGCCTGTGGCAACACTGCGGTGACACAAGAAGGGACCTTTGGTCCCGGTGCTGCTGTCAACACGGCCACGGGGCAGCATCACAGCCCCCGGACCCCTGTGGAGCCATTTGCACCTGGGGAAGGCAGCCATCCGCATGCCAGCACACCCATGACAAGCTCCCATCCCCACCCACATCTGTGCCCCAGCTCTCCTCCATGCCTGCACCCTGGGGACACTCCTGTCCCCTCCACCTGCACCCCAGGGACATCCCATCCCCCCACCCCTCCCGTTTAGCACCAAAGGGCTGGGGATGAGCAAACACAAGCACCCAGTCGGGAGAGCTGCTGGCCCCGCGGCTCCCGGGGACTCACCCCCAAATGGCTCCACTGGCACCAGCAGCACCAAAGCCCCTGGCAGCCGGGAAGCTCGGGGAGCTGCGGCAGCGCCTGCTGCTCCCTCACCCAGACACCCATGGGTGGACTGTACCAGGGCTTTGCATCAGCGCCAAACTCACACAGCACTTGCATGCTTGTGTTTTTATAGATGTATTTTTAGGAGTTGGGGAGAGAGGAGCAGAGGTGGCAAGGAAGGAGTATCGCTGGTGTGGGGTCCTCCATGGGGTCCCCCGCAGGCCCGGGGGCTGTGCTCAGTGTGAGGAGGTGAACTTGCAGATGTAGGGATGCTGCTGGGCACAGCTGGCGCTGGACCACACAGTGAAGCCTGCCGGAGAGATGGGCCGGGGGTCAGTGGGGGCCACAGTGAGGACAGAGCCACCAGCTCTGCTCGCTGCAGTCCCCCGTGGGGGACCGGCCCTGGAGGAGGAGGAGGAGGGGGAGCGGGGGCGGCATGCTGGCCAAGACCGAGTGCTGGATGTGGACATGGGGTGTGGGCACTCACCGCTGAGGTGGGTCAGCATGCCGCAGGTCCCCCCGTGGGCACCGTTCCCAGCCAGCCCACTGCTGACGCTGTACTTGTCCCCATTCACCCACTGCCAGGCCTGGCTCTGTGCAGGGAGAAGGGGTCAGAGGCATGGCCCCGCTGCCCCCCGGCCCCCTGCCACCCCCTGCCGCCCGCCGCCTCACCTCGTGCCTGTAGCGGAGGCCAAGCCAGACGGGCTGCACGCGCTGGTAGTAGGAGATGACCTTCTGCAGGGCGGCCGCCTCCTGGGGCTCCTCCACCCAGGCCAGGTGGGCGCCAGCGTGGCTGTCCTGGCACTGCCTCTGCGGGGAGAGCCGTCAGTGCCGGGACACCCCTGGGAGACTGGGGGTCTCCAACCACGTGCGTACCCCCACGGGCTTACCTCAGCCTCGTCCCAGCTCTGGAACCGACTGAAGAACCTGAAGCAGCTGAGCTTGTAGTAGGACCAGCCCTCAGGGCAGTAGTTTATGTACCAGGCGCCTGTGGAGGGAGAGCCGCGGGGAGGGATGGGGGGCAGCCGGCGTCGCTGGCTGGAGAGGAGCGTGGCTCCCTCCCGGCCCTGCTGCGAAAGTGGCTGCCCCCCGAGTCGTGGGACTCACCGGCCGGCCGCGGGAGCCCCACGCAGCCCAGCAGCAGGAGGGCGAGTCTGGCCGCTGCCACCATCCTCCTCATTCCTGGACGTGTCTCCTGCAAGAGCTCAGGGGGTCACACCAGGTCCCTCAGGTACAGGGAATGCCACCTGCACCCGGAGGGTGCAAACCCACCCTGCTATGGACTGAACCTGGCCCCTTTCAGCCAGCTGGAGGAGATGGCAGCCCTGGGGTCTGTGCCTCCCTCTCCTCTCCCTGGCATAGGTCACTGCCCCGTGCCCGCACCCCGTTCCCCAGGCATGGCTCAGGGTCCCCAGCCCACACTGGCAGAAGGGTGTCCCGGCCCCACCAGTCCCAGCCTCGGCAGGAGGCATCTGGGTGAGCCAAGCTGCTCTGTGGGGACACGGGGAGAGTGCTGCCACGGGCACGGGTGGGGGGATCCCAGCCCTGCCCTGGCATTGGGCAGCAGCAGCAATGGCACAGGCAGAGCTGGGGCTGGTAGGGCTGCAGGGACTACGTGCACAGCATCGTTTTCACCCCCTGAGCTCGTAGTGCTGCCAGACCCAGGCCGGGGAGGCAAATTGGCCACATCAGCGCAGTTCCCCTTTATCTGGGCTAATCCCCGGGCACCGGGGCCGATTTGCAGACTCAGCTCGTCTTCCCCTCAAAGAAGCAGCGACAAAAGTCAACACGGGGCTGAAAATTGCCTCGTTGCAGCCTGCCCCATCCAGCAAGGGCAGCGCTCAGCTCCCCTGGGAGCTGCCAGGGCTGGGACCGGCTCCTGCTCACCCACAAGCCACCTCGGAGCATCCCGAGGCCACAGCCGCCCCGCGAGGGTCCCCTTCCTCACCTGCTGTCCGGAGATCAGGAGGAATAACGGCTTCTCATGGGTTGCCGGGAGAGGAGAGGAGCTGCGCTTTATAGCCCGGTGCTCACCAGCTTCACTGTTTGCCCAGCTCAGGTGATTCCCACTATAAAAATCTTACTGCTGACCCCACTCCATCCTCCCTGCTTTGCTGGAAAGCTGCCCAGATCTCCACTCTGTTTACATTCAACATTTCTCCAGAAAAGGCATGAAGAACCTCTCCTAGTTTGTCAATAAACCCCCTGCAATTAGTGTTAATTACCAACGCAAACACAGAGTTAACCTTGCGGCAGAGAGCAGCCTGGCACCAGGCAGGGATGCTGGCTGGCCCAGCCCCAGCTGGACCAGGGTCTGGCAGGGATGAGCCCTAGGGGAGGCTGCCCTGATCCCGGCCGGAGCACCCCTGCGGCGACCAGCTGGGCTGTGGGTACCACCCACTGGCATTGCCTGCATCCCCAGGTCACCTGGTCAGGTCCCACGCCCTGCTCAGCTCTGCCATGTGTCACCGACACACCACCCTTGTTTGAACTGCCTGGGGATGTTTGTCAGCAGGATGCAAGACGCGGGGATGTGGGAACAGCCTGCAGCCAGGGGCTGGTGGGTGCCATTAGATCGTGGTGGGGGTGCCCGGCCCCCGCGCCCGGTGGTGACGCAGGTCTTCGTCAGTTCACGTCCCTCCAGGAGGAAGGGGCAGGTTCTACAGCAGCAGCCCCCCACTACCCCTGTGGGGAACCCGCAGCCCTGGCCCCAGGGAGGCTGCCACTGGCATGGAGCCGCAGATGGGGGCTGTCCCCGGCCCCCAGCCAGAGCCCTTTGGCACCGTCGGGCACAGCCTTCTCTGTCATGGTCCTTGCTCCTCACCACAGGGTGTCCTCTTGCACTGGTGGGAGGTGGCTGAAGCTCATCTACCCTACCACTTCAACCATGCTGCTCTGGAGCATCGCTTTGTTGGCTCCTAACATACCAAAGCAGCTTTGAAAGCTCTTCCCCCTGCCTGTCCTGTGGCCTCCTGCAAAGCTGCCAGCTCCTGCCCAGGGCCCTGCTGCTGCCAGCTACGGCCAATGCCCGGCTCTCCTTCCCCCAGTCCTCTCGAAGACCCTTGGAGGAGGCCACTGGGAGCTACCCAGGAGGCAGCTACCTGCAGAAGATCCAGCCCCAGAGCCAAGCTCCTCAACTCCCAACATGGAGGGCTTGTAGCTGGCTGAAGCTGTTACTTCTGGCTGTCGCGCTCGAGCCATGTCCTCCAGCCCCCAGGGATCTCCCACAGCTCCTTTGTGGCAGCATTTGCCGAAACGTGCAGCGAGTGCTGCTACGCCCACAGGGAGCAGCTCCCCGCCAGCGTGCAGAGGCAGGTCTGGCTTTCGCCCTGGGGAGGCAGGAGGATCAGACCCATCTCCTTCGCCTGCACAGCCGGGCTCGGCCAGCTTGCTAGGCACCCTGCGGGATCAAAGGGGTAAAGAAACAACCTTACAGAGATCGGCCGCTCTGACTAATGGGGAAACTCTTCAAACACAGCAACCCCCACCCAGAAGACAGGACTCCACCCTTGTTTTATGAAAAACCACAAAAATGTTCCCCAAAGAAGCCCAAGGCTACACCATTACTCCTGTTAGATAAGGGATACCCCAGCTCCCTGCCTGGCTCATTCAATCAGGCTTATTTGGATGCAACACAAGTTTTCACAAGCCCCTCATTATCCCGGGCAGGGGTAGAGGCATGAGCCATCCCCAAGGAGACGCAGCTTCAAGTCTCAGCCTGAGCACCAGCAAACTCAACGCAGCGGTGCCAGAGACACAGCAGAGCTCGCTGAACTTTGGCACAGATGTGCAACCTATGGGAGAACACGGATGAAAGCCTCCTGGAGGCTTGCACTTGCCAAGCTGGCTCTACTAGAAGATGAAGGAGCTGCGCTGTTTGAATATTAAACCCTTAAAATGCCCCCAGCAGCTTTATCCCTGCAAGGTGTCGTAATTCAGCTACTGGCTCCATCCGAGTCCGCAGTGAGAGCTGGAAACCGGCCAGGTGAGCCCTGGCTGAGCCCAAGGCTTCGGTGGCACCTCTCTGCTCAAAATACAGGAACACAGCCATTGTCAAATTGTTCTCTAATTGTTCAAGTCAAACTTTTCAAGTCTGAAAACAGCACGGAGGAGCCGTGATTCCCTGTTTCAGAGGCTGGAGAATCGCACATCTTCATGCATCAGCTGCCAAGCGAAAGCCAGGGAGGCAGCCTCACCTCCAGGGACAAGGGTCCTCCTCCCAGCTGCAGGAACAGAAACAGCCTAGGGAAGCAAGCAGGACCTCAAAGGGCGAGTGAATCCATGGCTCCACTAACCACCGCCTGACCCACGCTTGCCCACAACCTTCCTAAAAGCCACACAAAAGCCCTAGCCCTTCTCCAGCTCCCAGGCAAGCGAGAGCTCTTATTTAAAGCATCTCAGAAAGGCCCCATCCCAGTCCCTCCCAGTATGCCCAGCTGCTTGGCTGCTGGTTACTGCCCCCTTCTCATCTAACCAAGACACTCAGAATCCTCCTGCTACACACCCGAGCTAGGCTGCTTTCAGCTCCCAGGCACAACTCCCTTGGATGGAGCTAAGCTGTGGGGTTTGTGCACTGCTGAGCCACAGCACAGAGCACCTTGATCCCCAAAAGCTCTCTCCTGACGTGGACTGCAGAGGTCCTAATGAGCCCTCCCTTGCCAGGGGTCTGAACAGGTATTGAACACCGATGATTCGTTTATAATCCTGTCTTTACAATCCAGTGGCTGTGCTGCGATAGCCAGGAAGACAAACGAAAACAGCAGCACACAGACGCTGGGCACATACTCTTTATTCTGGGGATAAAAATTGCTTATACATTTTGCAGCAACTATTTTCATAAAAGACTTTTATAAAAAATGTAAAAATAAGCAAATATTTTCCATTATTAATATAGGAAAATGCTGCTGTGTGAATGGTTACTCTACAACTTATGAGATAAAATACCACCTTAAGGAGATATCTTTACAAGTAGTTAAAAAAAAAAAGAAAGGCAGAGGGCCATCGTATTAGCACGCCAGGCACGAAACTGGCTTCATTCCACAGAAAGCACTCATCTTGTAAAAGGTAGCCACATATATAAAAAGGCACTTGGTTATTTGGGGCTTATGAGGAAAAGCCCTTTGTTTCTTTAGCATCGATGTAGCAACACTTCATTATTTGCAGTGAAACATGTACCTGGACAGACCTCCAGGAGCTTGTGGGCTCCTGCCCAGAGATCTGAGTCGGTTGCAGCTAAACTTCACAGGACACACTGCGGCGAGCGTGCCGGGGAATGCTGTGTGCGTCGTAAAAAGCAGTAACTTCAGAATTAAAAACTTCAGCCCAAAACGACAGCCCCGGGAACCAGCTCCTCCTGAGGCCCTGCCTTCATGTACCATTGAGTCGAATCAAAAGAAAAAGCTTTTACTCTTGACTAGAATGGAAAGAAACATTGGAGAAAATACTGTACATGGTAGGATGTTGAATGGCCGCTGCTCAGAGGGGAGCGGCCTTCTCTGTCCTTTGGCGGCAGCCGACAGCCCCAATCTCTTTGGAATGCGTGTCTGCAGGGTTCCCCCAAAGAGGTAGGAGCAAACCATCCCTAGAAATGTTCACTTCGGCTGCTGACTGGTTCAGAGCCCTTCAGGGAAGCATTACTCTTGCAGACAAAGCAGAAGGAACGGCTGTTTGTCTAAGGTCAGCGACAGCTGGCTTCCGTAACTCCAAAAATATTGGGGGAGTTGCAGTACAAATGGCACTACCGTCCCACAGAGCATGTGGGGCACCTCAGTTGGGAAATCTTGATACAGGCTGAAGCTGAGAGCAGAGGACAGCCCCAAACCTGTTAACCAAACTGCATTAGACAACGGTTTCTGAGCTATGTGGTCTGCCACTTAAGCCCAGCTCCTGGCTTCAGGCACACTGCTGCTGCTGGAAGACTGTTTGGGAGTCAGTGCTGCAGCCTCCTTGTAGGGAGGGGAAGACAAGGCAGCCCTGCGCCAGGGCTGGAGCAAAAGGGGCACTTTCAAAGGGCTGGACGCCRTTCCTGATGCAGAAGGACACACACTGCAAATATGTAACGACATCCTTGACACTTCTTGCTAATACCATAAAGAGGCAGCATATGGTATCTGGAGGACAGGACACACAGCCACCCTTGGATGGAGGGTAGGGGAGTACTGTGCAAGAACGCTGGGAGCTTGTGTTTCCAGGTTTTGAAACACTCATGCTCATCCCAAGAGTTTCCCACAAGGCCCGTATCAGTTGCAGGGCATCTCTTCCAGCACGGGAGCCCATGAAGGCAGTCACGGACACACCTGGCAGGACAGGGGCACGGGGAGGGTAGTGTGTCAAAATGGTCAGGTGTGTCTTGGGGAAGACATACAACACGGGAGAGATGTGCCTACAGGCCACCGCGGGGGAAGACCAGGTCAGACCAGCGTTTTCAGGGGTGGGGGGGGAGACCTAAGAGAAGACTATATGTATATATAATCTCATAATACCTGGGGGGCAGGCAGTGAGAACGCTAAGGGGTGTTAGTGGGTTTGTAGAAGACAAAGGCTCTTGAAGAGGAAAGGGTGAAGCTGCATGACAGAGGGTGTCACTTGACCTGCAGGTATTCTGGGAAGTCTGGCTCGCTTGCTGAGCAAGAGTGGCTGCAGGAAGGAGGGGTCTAGGAACGTGGGTGCAGCTCTGAGCTGTGTCAAGACAAGGCAACTTGAACTCGAGGAGAACTAGTAGAAGGTGCTTCAGAGAGAGGTTATGTGGGTAACAAAAAGAGTAACAAAATAAGGATACAAAGCTGGTTTTGGCTAGATTTCTGGAGAAAGGACCATGAGATGCATTAAGCTGAAGAGCTGTCTCCCCAAACAAATGGTGGAACATATTTAAAAGCAGACTGGAGAATCCAGTGCAGACAGCAATCACACCCAAGGTGCACGGGAGTTGCTTAGAAGTGACCCAGCTGTCTTCTCCATCACCAGCTTCTACAGTTCTCTGTTTAGCATAAAAGCATACAAGCCTACAGCGACCACAGTCCCTCCAAGGAAAGAACAGCCTGGGCTCATTAAGACTCTTGGATAATAAAATGGTTCTTCATTTTCATCCTGGAAGACCTTCATGAGTTCTGGAGTCCGCTTTAATTGGGCTTCACCTTGGCCAGCCTTCAGGCATACACCTGCATGTTGTTCCGCTGTTGCTCTGTCATGTGAGCGGCCGCCGGCCCGCGCTGGTTGTTACTGGGACTGGTTGCCACATCAGACCAGTCAGAGGCAGAGTGTGGGGAGGAGCTTGACCACTGGTCTGGAGACTCAGGTGACGGAGTCAGGTATGGGTGCTCCCCTTGTAAGTGCCGGTTGTGGCTAGGAGTCCGTTCTGTGGCCGAGGAGTAGCAGCTGTGCTGTGACGGAGGCGTGGGGTACTTCCCCATCGAGCTCTGGAACTGGTGGTAGGCCGGGAGGACTGTCTGAGCCACCTGCCCATCCTGCTGAGGGATGGCAGCCATGGAGAATGAGGCGCTGGGCAGCTGAGCTAAATCCGGTATCTGGTACATGGAGCTAAGAGGACCAGCCATGTTCTGAGCGCAGTTTGACTGGGCCTGCTGTGGCAGTGCTTGCTGGTTTATGCCACCCTTGGGAACCAGCTGGAAAGTCATGATAGGGGGCAGAGACTCCCTGGACACTCCCATGTGCTTTGTATCTGCTTGAACCAAACCACTCTGCTGAGAAACACCGGGGTGTGAATGCATCACCTGTGGCACCATGCCAAACATCTCGTTGTACTGGGACTCGTTCACCTCCATACGGTTCATCCACTCGGTGGAAACATTGGCTGGCCGGAGCCTGCCAAGCCCACTGTTAGGAGGGGTGGTTCTGTGCTGCGAAAGCAGCTGGCTGACGGATGGGAGCACGGTGCTGGATCCACGTCCTAAGGGCTGCATCTCATGGAGGTTGGAGAAGGACATCGTGTGTGCAGCCTGCACCGACGGAGCAGTCAGCAGTGAGCTGGGCGACGAGTGTAACACCCCCGGCGATGGCATCACAGGAGATGATGTTGGTTCGGATGCAAAAGCATGGGGCGATTCTAGGGAATCAACTGGTGACAGGGTCACTGAGCTCTCCGAAAACTGCCCTTTGCTCTCACTGAGGGACTTCTTCCTTCTCCTCTTTGCATCTTTGGTGAGGTTCGTGGGCATGATGCCTTTGGCATTCGGTTTTCGTGACTTCTTGCTTAATGAAGCATGCTTCAGATTGAGGAAAGACCTATTCGGGCCACAGATGACTGGGGAGAGGGCAGAGTTCAGCATGGCGCCGGGGTGCCCAGCAGGGCTGTGCGCCACATTGTACTCGTTGAGAAGCTGCACTATGTCGTGGTGCATCCGGTCCTGGGCCACATCTCGGGGCAGGCGGTCCATGTGGTCCGTGATGTCTCGATTGGCAAAATGGTCCAGCAAGATTTTTGCTGCTTCGAAACTGCCTTCCCGAGCAGCAAGGAAGAGCGGTGTCTCTTCCTGAAAACACAGAGGATAAATATTTTAGCAGCTTCACTGTGGGGGAACTGACTTATAGCTAACACTCCCTTAATGGTGCGGCAACACCTGGAAGCACTGTTTAATGCAGTGTCGCATTAATTGTCTCCAAGAACAACCCACCCTATGAGGTGCCCACTGAAAAAGGCAGATTACAGGAGGTTATTTCATACACAGCAGTGGAGCACCACAAAGTGCACTATTCTGCCATGGGTCCTTGGAGGAACTGTGAAAGCATCTGGTGCCTTTCTCCCATTGTCCCTTATGAGGGAAAGGTACAAAGGACTAAAACAGCCCAGTGAAGAACTGCAGCTTGTTGGTAGCTCTAAAATCCACTCAGCAATACATAATAATCCAAAAAAGAAACCCTAGGCAAAGGAAAGAAATCAAGGACTAAGACACAGCAAAAACTAACAGTGAAGCTACAGGAGGTCTGCACAGTGCAGACTGTCTCTCAGAGGGGCTTCTCCCCCATATCCACCCGCCATTGAGATCCCTGGAAACATGACTGCTGCTGTGCTGCCAGATCTGGCTCTCTGCTAACCAGAATCCAGCTGCTTGACACCAGCAGCACTTCACTCTGGTGCTCTCACACACCACTGACTGTGTATCGCATTCCTTTTCTGCAAGAAAAGCAGGACAGCATTGATGCCCGGGACTTGGCCACACAAGGAAGAGAACTGCTCTCCCACATCAGAAATCCTACAGGACATCCAGCACTTGGGGAGAGTTCCAGTCACAGTCTGGGTTTGGAAGACCTGCACTGAGCACCCAGTTTAGAAAATCTGAACTTAGCTCACTTCAAACAGCGAAGAGATGCTTTGTGWTAGGAAGGACAGCCATGCTGAGTACACCCAAACTGTACCTTGTTATCCTGCATGTCTCTGTTGGCTCCATTTTTCAGCAGCACTAGTGTTGCTTCCACGTTGTTGACAGCAGCAGCCCAGTGAAGAGCAGATTTACCTGCAGGGAAACCCAACAACTTCAGCAACAAACTGAGGAGCTATTTTCTAAAGCACCAAGATGGACAGAGTACACTGAGGGAAGAAAGCAACTGCAGTGCAGCTTACAGCATGTGAACATGTCCTGAAGTCACGTTTACACTTTGGAAATCACCATGCTGTGACATACCCCTATGTCACCAAACTGCAATGGGACTTTCAGCACTTGCTCTGGGACTTTTTTATTTTTATTTTTTTAAATAACCTATCCACAGAGTCATGTCTGCAGTCCAGAAAATCCCAGCATATCCAACCCCGTATTTCTTCTGCTTCTCTTCCAGGACTGTCTAACCAAGCCATTGTGCAGCAGCCTGCAGTTTATTACTGCTGGGAGGACTTCCGCAGGAGAGCCTAGTGTCTCATTTAGCCACAGAATTTATGAGCAGCCCACACTCCAGTAGAGCAGAAGCCCACCCCTCCTTGCTCACACCATGACAAATGTTGGCCCAGCCCAGTACGTCGTGTTCACATTACCATGGTCGTCTACGGCGTTCACATCTGCCTGGCAATTAATTAGCTCGGCCACCATTCCTTCCACAGCCAGCCGTGCAGCCAGAATTAATGGGGTCGTTCCATCATTCATCCGAGCATCCAAGTCTGTCACTCTGTTTCGGATCAGGATCTGGACAACAGGGGAAGACAGATTTTTTTCAATACCACTACAGAGCGAAACTGAGGATTTGGCAGAAACTCAAGAGAAATTTTATAATGAAAAAGCAGCCTGAGCACTGAAATGCAAGGACCCAGGTAATAGGTGACAGAGGCAAACAGACCAAATAAATACATGCCAGATGATTTATGCATGCCGAGTTCTTCAAGCTATGAATACCTGAGGAAACTGGATGTAAAATACAGTTTCGCCTGGCCATCACACTGTGGAAGGCATGAGAGCAAGGCTGTGAGTGAACAGAGCACAGCTTGGGCAGGCTCATATAATTACAGAGCACAGCTACTCTAAAAGGGGTTCTTCAACTGCTGTACCTGGAAGACACCCTGGGCATCAGCAGCTACAGCTGCGTGCAGGGGAGTCCGTCCCATGTTGTCCCGTGCATTAGCATCCGCACCAGCATCCAGCAAACGTTTCGCAGCATCTGCTCTTGAATAACGGGCTGCTAAGTGCAGTGCCATCTCCCCAGTACGGTCTGTTTGGGCCTGCAGGTTGGCGCCTTGATAGATCAAATCTGTTATTATATTTGCTGAGGAATCTTCTGCATCCTCATCATCCTCGCTAATATCAGAGCTGCCCACACGCAGAGATGCCAACATAAGCGGAGTACATCCATCTGCAACAGAAGAGATGTAGTAACCTGACGGTGACAGCAAAAGAAAGGAAACCCTCACACAACCCTCTCCCCTTGAGTACCTACAGCTAGAGACAATCCTCCAGTCACTTTAACTCAGACGTCGTCTCTTATCTTAAAGCCCAGAGTTAGCGAGTTGTTTTCCTTCCAAGCAGGACTTTAATGCTTACTGCAACCCCAACAGAACTTAGATACTTCTCAAATAAGTAAGATCATTATAAAACAAAAAACGTTTGCTGCTAAAGTGAAAAACTTCCTCAAATGTAAAGGCTAGCTAAGCTCCTAAAGAGAAGCAAGGGCTATAAAAATCAGAGACTTCACATGACTAAGTATAACTATTCACGTGGATGTTCTAATCACGTACCTGGGGAAAAGAAACCATTTACAGAGAAAAATTACTGGACAACTAGCCAGCGATTATTGGCGGCATTTTGCAAATAGTAACCTGAAGAGAAATGCAGGCAAAAGCCTTTATATCTATTACACACCAAAGTCTTCATTAGAAGGACCCTGAAGTCGTGAGTCAAGCACTCAAAGCTGAAATGCACCACAGTACGACTGCCTGAACCAACCTCATTTTGCTTTTAATAACATCCATGACCAGAGCCCTAAACAAACTGATCAAGCACATGCTGTAGTTTCACAGAAGTACACCATGTAGGAAGGGACCAGGGAACAGGATCTAATGCAGTATTACTTCACTGGTGTACTAGTAAGCATCCTACACACACACGCAATGCCTTGTTCCCCACGCATACCTCCATCGCAGCATGGACTGTCCACAGCTACAAATTGCTGGAAGTCTCACCACAGTTTGAGTGCTTTGAAAGATACTTGTGTCTCTCCACAAGTCTCCAGTGATGGGCTCAAACTGATGCGACATCCACAAAGGCTAAATTCACATTCATCCAACCAGGATCCTTTCATTGCCACTGGAAGGAGAAAGGCTCCTCCAAACCTCTAATTTAACTTAGCTCCCTTGGAAGAACATCCCCTCCCTGTCTGCTGATCAGAGAGGGTGGTCCAGGAAGACTAGCTCATGCTGCTGATTTTTCACCCTTGTTAATGAAACATGTCCACATATTTTCAGCAACCTATCAAATGCCAAGTGCTTCAGTTTCAGCACACTCTGAACTTTACAGCATATTCATTACCTAAAACCAAAGACTCCAACTGTAGACAGTAATGCTCGCTTGCTGATTTTACTGCTTTACTCCACACACATTGTAGGCACCTGGAAAGTAAGAAGGACTAAGACGGCAGCAGGAGTGAAACACTCTGTGCTAAGTGCCCCACTGGAGCTCTGCAAAGGTGAACACAAATTTTGCTTCTCCAGCGTGGCTTGCTAGCCGAAATTCAAGACAATCTTCCAGCAACTGCCTGATTTATTCCATGTACAAGTGGGGGACCTTCCTGGACCCTACAGACACCAGCTTCCCTGCCTGCACAACTCCCAATCTACAGTGCACTATCTGCACTGAATCAAGTGCATGAGCCCTGCAGAAAGGCATACGGTGTGATGGCAGAATTACGATTCTGTGCAGATAAACAAGGCGATGATCTCCTATTGAAAGTAACATACGGAGTTCTAATGCCCTGACCCACTCCCGACTTCTGATCACCAGGCTTTCCTGACTCTCTCTTTTACGGCAGTTCTAAAACTTTCTAGAAATCTATCGTTCTACCACAGGGAACAGCGTCGAACACCCGCAGAGATCTGGGCTGCGGCCTCCAGGTCCGCTCCCCAGCCAGGCTGGCGGCAGCAGCATGCACACTCCTCCTAGTGGCTCGCAATCACAGGACACGCAGGCTTTCGCCAAGCTACTTTCTCAGGATTTGTTGGACGGCAGCGAAGTGCTGACGTATGGGCCTGGCTTCAGTTCCAAGATCCAGTCCTGTCTATAGACCCTCTTGCCAGTTGTCCAAGGCTATACCTCCTTTTGTGCTTCTCCCTCCCACTGCTGGCTCTGCTTCCTTGTCCCAAATGAATACTTCTCAGTATTCAAGTCAGGCTGTGGTCTCCTCCGTACTGCCCCAACACAAAGAACAGAGAGACGGAGCACAGAAAGGAGCTTTCCTTTTCTCCAGCACCGCAGCCCTGGGAAAAGCACTCGCAGGAAAGGTCTTGCTTGCTCAATCACTGCAGTAGTCCTGGACGGATCATGCCTAGCTGCTCTATAGGGACACAGCTATAGTATGCATTAAATCCTTGGAAAAATTAGCTGCCACCTTCCAAAAAGTGCCTCAGGTATGTGCAGCTCTTTTCAGAGCTTTGTAAGTTGGCCACACACGGGTAGTTTTATGAGGCTAGCAAAAAGCACATCCGGCTAGACCGTCACAATTAAGTGCTTGATGGACTACTAGAAAAAAAAACTGAGGACACAATGTCTTTTTTCCTCTTTCAAGCTTGTTCTCTGAAATAGCTGGAAAAGAACCCAAAAGGATCCAGCTGGAGGCAGACACACAGCATGGAAAATTCCAGTCCAAACCACTGAAGTTTTAGTAACTGAAAAAGAGGGGCATATAATAGGGACAGTTAATCAGTTTTAATTATAGGTGGTATTACCAGTTATGCCCATAATTGCATTACCCTGGTTACACACTCACAATAACTCCAGTGAAAAGAATGTCCTCACCACTCTGGGGGACACAGAGAAAGAACAGCATGGGGAGACAAAGGTGACAGCAGCATTTTATAAAATCTCTTCTGTTTGCTGTCTTTCAAGAAGACAGCCCCTGAGTAAATGTAAAACTCGTAGTGAGATGGTAAAGCCAGAAGATCACCAGATAGGTACAAGTGTAGGACTCATAGAGGCACAACATACTGAAAGCTGGGATGTAAAGAACCCACTGGCAAAGCCTCTAGGCAATACTTCTGTAGGAGACTGGACCTCTTGGATCCCCCTAAACTCGAGAGACCACAGAAGGTGCTGGATTAAGAGAGGGAACAACCCGCTGGTACACCAAGGCGTTTCGACTTGCCTCTCCTCTCTCTAGAAAAGATCTCTACTGTTCTACCTGCCACCTGGACCTGTGGCCAGGATCTAACTCACCCAGCTTCACATGGCTCCAGCCCAGACACCTGCACCCAAGTCAGTCAGCCTCAACACCCTTTGTAATTAGGGGCAGCGAAGCATTTACTGGAGTGTGAGCCATCTAGTCTTCAGGTGACTTCTGCTTGAGACAGAGATGAACTGCCTCTCAAAAGTGCCTATTTCTTCCCTCTGCCTGCAAAGGAAGAGGAAGGTAGCCAGAGCAGATGAATAGCTACTTTAACTGTGAGGAATCCTACCCCTCCTTACTAACGCATTACTCCAACACTTCTCAGACTTTTTAAACAATTTCTTCCCCTGACGATAACTCAGCTTCTGATGCCGCAGAGCGGGACAGCTTACAGCAGCTTGCTGCAAGCTTCACAGTTGCATCTGAATGGCAGGAAAGCAACTCGCAGGTATTATTCCATTGCTGTTGTTGGACAAAGCTTTGAGTGAATGTGAAAATAAGCAGTCTGAAGTCTTAAGAACGTTATTGCCTGCACTTGGAAAGCTTTTACCCCGCCACACAACTAGAAGCTTCAATAGGGGAAATAAAGAAAAGCTTAAATTTGGCAGAAACTGATGGTTTATGTTCTCACACTCATTACACAGAAATCCCTCCTTGCCTGTGCTTTGCATTTAGGAGAGCTAACGGGTCAATGAGCAGAAAAGACAATAGAAGGGAACTGAGAGAATGGGTCCAGTCAACATTAAATTACATGGAAATATTCCCACTAAATCCAATAAAAAGCAATTGCAGCAATATCATCAGAATCACTTCTCCACATATGAACAAGAGCCATGCTTGCAGCTCTTCCGACCAGGATAAAGTTCTTGGTCAACTCTCTCCTCTCAGAACACAGGAATCGGTTATTACCAGGTGACCCACCCAGTCCCTTACCAGGTTACACAGCCTTAGTGCTACACTTATAAAAAGCAGCAGAGCATTCTTACTGCATCTAGTCATTTGAGACTGAAAGACAGCAAGGCTGTGTGCGTGTGTGCATGTTAAAGAAGTTTCCTTCGAAGTTCACAGTTGTGTTACGAATTCAATGAGTTGATCACCATAAGCTGAGGATATAAATCAGTGAATAAAAAAAATCATTAACAAGCTTGCTGCATTGCTGCTCTGTTCCACCACAGATGTCTCACACACTGCTAATCAGGGTATACTGTCTGCCAGAAGTCATCTTATTCAGGAAAAGGCCATCGTTGCTTCCACCCCAGATAACAGACACCTCAGGTATAAACCCTGCTAAGTTGGTCCTTAGCAAAGTCTGGCATAAATCTCTGCAGTGATTCAGCTGGAGAAGCTGGGGGTTATTTCCAGCATGACTAGGCATTCCGATTTCTGCCGCAATGGCATTCTGACAGTATCTTTTAGGCACGCACTGTTATAAAGGAGATCCTATAGCTGTAGTTCCTATAGGTGCTTGCTAAGTTAACTCTTTTTCTCCTGGTTACATGATATTCCATGTGCTACAGACCATGATCCAATCTCTCCAGCTTTCTTTTCTGGAGCGCACATGAGCTCTCCTTGAGTACGATAAAATTTCTGCTGCTCTTCCTGTATACTCCATATAATTTTTAAATGTTAGCAGTCCCAGCCATTGGAGACAGGGGAGGTTGGTGGCTGGCTGGCAGAACACATGGACACTCAAGAGTACTGACCTGGCCCTCTGACATTGACATCCAGAACATCCACTTCTTGATCTGCTTGAGGTGGTGTAAGGGCTAGTGACGTGCTCCCACAGACGTCTGCTGCCTCCAAGTGCTGCTGTGTCCACTGGCGCTGATCTATCTGCTCATCACCTTCTGGGAGCAAGGCTTGATCCTCAGCCTGAGCAGTTGGAAAATAAGCAGTTGCTTCAAAATGCTCATCAAGTGGCCAAAGACACTGAAAGTTCTTGGGGTTTTCTTTGTTTTGTTGGGTTTTTTTGTTTTTGGGTTTTTTGTTTTGTTTTGGGTTTTTTGGTTGTTTTGGGGTTTTGGGGGTTTTTTTTGTTTTAAGCTAATGATGGTCTCCATTTACCTCTGCTTGGCATTCTCAACTTCCACACTCCCACCACATGTTATCAGGCCTGAACTGCAAGACATTATACTACCGTTAACCTTCTCTTCCCTTTGATGCAGCAGGGCCTGGGTAGGGAGGGGACACTGGAACAGAAGTTACCTGGTTTCTCTACTGGCTTGTGGTGGCAGTGTTGACCCAAGGATTTGCTCCTCAGATATCACTAGTTATATATTACAAACCCCTAAGCAAAGGGAGGTTTTGAGCAAGGGGCATACTCTGGAAGTTAATGCAGCTGTTTTCCTCACAAGCAGTTTCAGCGGTAAGCATGTAATACTCAAGTCTTGGAGCTCCTTACCTTTGGTCTCTTTGGCTGAGGTCCACCATCACCTGCCCAGTGTTCAGTTGGTCCAGAATCTGCCAGGTTACCCTCTGGTATCTGGACTGAGAGATTTCTAACAAACAAGAAGAACACATCACTTTGCAGGCTGACCAGGTACTACTACTGCTTCTTATACTAGCGTGCAGAGACCAAGGATGGGATGCTTGCAAGTGTGGTAGCTTGCAAACAGAGGGACCAAGAAATTAGRAATCTCAGCCAGCCAACAGTGGCATTAAATGCATTTACAACTGCAAACTTGGTTAATTCAGTGGAAAGCCAAAACTGCATAAATGGGATTCTTCTTTTGAAACTTTCCATTATTTCTGAGTGATGTCTTTAATGCATTGAGCTAGATGTATTAAAAGTTCGTTGTCACCTATCAATCTAAAAATGTCACACCTAATCCAGGAGGAAATTACGCAAACAGTACCCAACCGCTGAACTAAACAGAGTGTCAGAAAACCAAAAATAACCAGGAGATTAGATTCCTTACTAGCATTTTATAGATTACAGTTAATTAAAGTTCTTCTGTCCAAAACAAATGTATTAAAATTTAGAGAAATAGCCTAAGAAGTTTTAGCTTAAAAGGCAGCTTTCTCTATGGAGTTAAGTGCCTTTAATGAAAGATTTATACACCATGTTCTCAAAATCCTCTAACACACTAATAAACACACTGTCAGTGGCCTAAATGCAAACTTACTTGAGTCCAACAGCATCTTCCCCAACTGGCTCTCTGCGCTTATGATTACTAGGATCCCTGCGCAGAATAAAGCCCTCTGGGAGCCACAGCGAACCATGTTTGCGCTTACGCTTTGCCATCATCACACCCAAGAGAAGGATTAAGAGGATGATCAAAGCTGCCACAGCAAGTAGGTAAAGCAACTGGGTCTTTGGTGGTAACAAGGGTTCACCTAAAAATTCCAGTTAAAATACAATGAGATTAACAAAGTGGAGACAACGATCTTCAATCTACATACTTTCTTTTCTCACTCAGTCTTCCCCGCAGAGAGTGTATTGTCTCTATACTGTGATGCATTTAGAGCAAAAGCTTGAGGAAGTTTAGGCTCTGCTGCAATTGTTTTAAGAATACATCCTGTCTTTCTGGCTTCCCTTGATCTTGTTTCTCAAAGTATTTTTTAGAGTATATGACTGCCGAACTGAAGATCTTGCTCCTTCCTCAAGAGTCCTGCTGGCTGAAGACAGCCACCCTGAATCAGTGTAGAGAGAGCTGATCTACACAAAGATACGAGCATGACCCAACTGGAAATAGTGATATTACCAATCTAGTACAAGGTTGCAGCCGAGCCTCAGACTGAGGGAGAGGGGAGCAGAAATCAAAGGGATTACATATTGCCAGAGGAGAATGCCCTCCACCCCCCTCTCTAATGGCATCTTTTTCACTGAATTCATGGCTTAGAGCACATGAATGGTTTTTAGTGCAGACAAGATCACTGCAGTGTGTGACGTATTGCTGCAACACATGTGAGATTACTGTTTCTACAAGTATTAAAATGACTAGGCTCCAAACTTAAATGCCCTGCCTTACTAACCAGATGTCCTCTCAGAGCAGAATAAGTATATTGCACATGCACTTCTATAACTGGGAACAAATAAATTAGCTCCTAGAAACCATACTGAATAGTGAGACATATGATCAATAATCTGAGCATGAATTTTGCAAGCCCAAGTTTACTGACTGCCTTCCTCCACAAGCCATTTTCCCTCTGCAATTACTTACTTTGGACAGACACAAAAGGATAGGGCAACATGCCCTTGATGGCCTGAGCAGCTAAGAGAGCTGCAGCAGCTTCTGTGTTCTGAAAGCATTGCTCCGAATCCTCTGCACACTGACGGTTGTCAATCTCCAGGAACACCCTGGTGCTGCAGAAACACAGTAAAAAGGGCACAGAAGTCAGCAACAGAAACTTTTGCCAAAGCACTAAGTTAAACTGTGGCCTTTTAAGTTAATCTTTCCACCCCAGTACTGAATTCGGCAACTGCAATACCTTTAAATTTCCCCATAAAAATACAGATGGGCTACAGCCCCAGAAGGTCCAGAATGCCCACAAGAGCTACCAGCACAACAAGACCAGAGGAACACAAAGGCATTCACTCACCCGATGACCTCTTGCTCTAGTTCTCTGTGCTTGCGAATGACCACAAGCGATCGCCGACTCCGTGCTGCTGATTTCTCCCCATAGTATGGGAATACCATGGGGTTTCCCTGGGAGTCCAGCTTGATTCTCAGATTGGTGTGCAGGAGAGTTCCCAAAGTGCGCAAGAAGCTGCGAACATCACCCAGCAGCTCATCAGGGGGCATCAAGACCACAATGATTAGGGTCCCTTCTGCCAGCTTCTCAGCTTTGTCACCAGCACAGTCCAGACCGTCCCAGCCACACTCCTCACTATTACAGCCCTGGTCACAGCGGCCATCTGCGTAGTGATCTGCACAATACTTGTCATACCTAGAACAGCGAAAGGGTTACAGGCAGCATATAGGACATACACATTCTGTACAGTATACCTGCAGTCTAGGGGCCAAGGTCTTACACTCTTCATAATCATTTGAGGTAAAATAACAGTCATATTCAGGATACAAGGAGAAGAAATATAACCCCAGGATAAGCTTGCAATCTCGCAGGGTGGAAGTAGGAAGCACAGAACACCCCAAGAACACGTGGTTCAATTCTGGTACCAGTGGAAGAGAACTGCTTATTCTGTTCACTAAGATAAAGCTATAACACCTCCTGCCTCACCAAGGGAGGATCATCACAGCAAAGTTGTAGCATTTATCACCAATAACTGAAGAGAAAGAAGTGCCATGACAAACAAGCTGGAAAACACATTCAGAGGTAGCAAATACAGCTGGGATAAAAATACAGGTATTGCTGGTATGGAGTGAAATTCAGGATAGGAGGCAGTACTATTAAAATCTAGTACAAGGTGGAATGCCTCCTATTTACATTTCCACAGAAAGCAGGACACATCCATCAAGCAGGTTAACACGTTACATTGCTCAGGCTATCAGCTTAGTTCATGCATACAAATTCCAGAACTTCTTCCCAAAAATAGATGAAAAGTACACAAAGCAGCTGAAACTCCTTGATGCCAAACTTTCAGCAAGAACAGGGACCAGCAACAGAAACAACAGAAAAGATGGGAGCAGCAGGCATGAAGCGTACCAACTACTGAAAGTGCTAGCAGGAGATATATTAGTGACACAGAGAAACCGTTCTCAGGATCAAGCCTTACTTGCATGTTTTGCCATTTTGCTGACATTCAAAGTTGTCAAACAGGCACTCGGGTGTGTTGCAGAACTCGTCACACTGTCCATTGAAAAGCATCCAGCAGCGCAATGAAGAGGAGCAGTTGGCCCAAGGATCTTCCATTGTCAGGGAGCAGTCGCCTCCATCCCACTGGCAGGCATGAGTGTTACAGTCTTCATCACAATAGCCATCTTTTGCTTTTTCTGCACACTGGGAATCCAAACATCCTCGGGGCTCTGGGCTGAACGTTACTGGCTGTTCACACTGGCTGCCTTGGGTGTGAACAGGGCACTGGCAATAATAGTAAGGAGGCTGAGAATGAGGGTGGCAGCTTCCACCATTCTGGCAGGGGGCACTGGCACAACCCGTGTTTGTCTGGCATTCCTCTCCCACAGACAGCTTGGGGCAATAGCACCGTGGACCAGAAGATGTCTGGATGCACTGCTCCCCCTTCTTGCATTTCACTTGTCCACAAGTACTGTGGCTGCTGAACTCACATTTTGCTCCAGAATAACCCTATGGGGGAAAAAAAAAGCAAAACAACCAGGTTCACAAACTTATTCTTCAACGCTCCGAGGGCTGGAGGCAAGGTGTCACGTGCAAACCCTTTCTCCCCCGTAATTCCTCTAGCCTCATTGCAGGAGCCCTGATTTTCTGGATCTAGCCTCAGGGATAAACTAGGAACTTACAAGGCTCTGTTACATTTTGAAAGGGACTTAGAAGAGCCATGAACAAGGGGAATCTTGCAGTAAGCACAGAGAACACAGGATAGCAAAAAAATCATTGAAATTTAATGCTAGGCTTAGGACAGGAAAGCCAGCTATCCTGCCTCAACAGCAGAATTGTTTGGGGTAAGAACAGGCAGCATCACTCTCCTAGGGCACCTGGAAGCCCTGGGTTTGCCAGCTAAGTAGATAAACTAAAGGATGTGGGTAAAGAGTGTCCAAGGATGCAGCTTTGCAAGTAGTAGAGAAAAGATAACCTTCACCTACAGTGGACCAGTGAAACTAATGAGACTGTAGCCAAAGAACTCTACAGCTGAGGCAGGCAATCCAGTTTCAGGATACGATGCTTACCGGAGGACACTGGCAGATGAACCCATCAGGCATATTGCTGGCAACAGCACAGGTACCTCCGTTCTGACAAGGCTTCCGGGGACACACATCTATTACACTCTCACAGTGACGACCTGAAATGTACACACATGGGGAGAAGAGAGCAGAGAAATGTGTGTGTGTGCATATCAAAAAGCCTTCACAAAGCAGAACACTCCAAGGAATAGTCAATGAGCCAAACACTCCAGTGAGMCCTTCCCCTCAGAACAGGTAGGGAACATCTCTTCAGGTAACACTTGGTCTCTAAGTAGCTGCCAAAGTAGTGGTAGCGGAAGGCACAACCCCAGAATCCACAAGGGGTATTTGGAGACAGTCCACCTTGTCTGCCTGCTCAGGAACGCGTGCAACCCAGCATGAAGACAGAATTTGCTGCTGTCAACCCCAAGTCAGCCAGGCACAGAGGCTGAAGGTGCTGTACCACATCAGTTTGGGGGTTCCTAAGACGGGAGATGCTCAATGAGTCCAAAGGCAAATCACTCTCTAACCATGAATGAACAACCCTCAGGACCAGATGCAACATGAGTGAACAGGACAAGCAAGCGGAGCCTCCTCAGACTGATCAGCTAGACAGAGAGGTCTTACTGCACTGACTAGCATTTGCAGCAGCTCCCAGAGTCAAACTCTGACACCAGACTTTAAAAAGATGAGGATGACCTAAGCATGACTTGGACCCCCTAGGAAAAAGTTAATAGAAGTCTCCACACATGTGCAGCCAAGACTGACTGCTTGCAGACAGGGCAGGATGGCCCACGGAGTCCTGGCATCCTATCAGTCACAAACCACAGCAAAGCCACCCCCGTCCCCTCCCAGGCAGAAGGGTCAATGTGGAATGCGCAGAAGACGAACAGCTAGAGGAAGAAGCATGCTCCCCCTCTGTGCCTAACATTTCCAGACAGATTTCATGTCTGAGACACAGCAGCTCTCCCTGCTCCTCCTAGGGTGCAGCAAGTCTGCGCTCCCCATGCCGCAAGTTCCAGCAACCCTTCCATGAGAGCCAGAAGCAACATGAGGCATAATTCATAAAAGCAAGCTTAACAGACAGGCTTAAATATAAACCTATCTGATGACCTGCACCAGTGTCCCACTAGCTAGCCTGGCTCCACTTCCCTCATATGTCGCTCTTTTAGGAACTTCTTTTGTCAGTCTAGGTAATGCATTCAAAAACTACTACATGAATTCTTCAGATGTATGTCTTTGTGATTTCTTTGCATCTGACAATCGCAAATTTAGTGGAAAATCACAGCATCTTTAAATTTTAAGAAAAAAAAAAGAGTAAAAACTACTGGCAAAGGAGGCAGAGAAGGTCACTGGTAAGCAGGGAAAGTGAAAGGTTTTAACGGAGGAAAACTGAATACATACAAAGTTAAACTGACATGGAAACTGGAAAGCTGAAAGTTGAGACACATCTGGAGACTATTAGCCCAAACTTATGCCCAGTGGGAGGCAGAAAGCAGAATAGCAGCAATACTAACAAAGAAGAGATCTAGAGAGAGTGAGACATAAGTTTGCGCAGTGTGAAATTCTTGCAAAGTTGTGATTCAAAGTTGGATTGTGGAAGGATCACATCACTAAGCTAGGAATGTACAGTCTGTCTATGCATACAGTATTCCATCCTGACCACATCACCAATGTAAGGAAGAAGAGGAGTGAGGAGTAGAAAAGGAGGCCAAAAGCTAATTATGGATACCATGACACTGATTTATAGAGAAAATTCATATGCTGCTTTGCAAAAGGAAAAGCCATGGAGAAGCTGACACGTGAACAGTTACACTTCCAATATTAGAAATGTGAAATTATGAAGGAGAGAAAAGTACCACAGAAAAAAAAATCCTGGCAGCCAAGTGTCTCAGGAGATTCCTTTGTCTGAGACAGCTCTGGAAGCCAAATTTCTTAGAAGGTTTAAAAACGGAGACATGGTGTAGGGAAACAATCAGATACTGTAAAGGGAAGTGACTAGATAACATGACTGCCAGAAAGGCAAAGAATGACCGTTTTTCAAGATATCACTCTGAAATCGGAAGCATGTTTACGACTACTCACCAGTAAAAGCACTACGACAGATGCATGTATAATCATTTATCAGCTGAACACAGTCCAGACTTCCACGAGGGTTACAAGGATTAGAGAGGCATTCGTTGATATCTCCCTCGCATCGCTCGCCTGCAAAGCCTGGGAGACAAATACAGCTGTAGCCCCCGACCTGGTCAATGCACTGCCCTCCATTAAAGCAGCGGGGCACTCCTGAGTCTGAAACACAGTCATCGACATTCTCCTCACAGAAACGGCCTGTCAAGACAGCAAAAAGTAACAATTTGAGGATAGTGTGTCATGGACTCATTTCCTACACTGCTCATTAAGTTTTAAGACCATGTCACACACAGTCCCAGATATAAACAGGTAAAGATCCCAGCTTAATGCAATCCATACCCCGTGCAGACAGACAGCCTCAGATCAGACCTACGGAGCATGTGTTTTAGATCCAGGCTGTTCTCAATGGTAGGTCATACTGCTATTTAGCAGCTTTCATGCTTGACTTAAATTAAGGGCATAATTAAAAACACAAAACCAAAACAAAACCAAAAAAGATGCACTCAATTTAGCCCTGCAACTGAACATAGCCAGAAAGCCCTGTGCTGCCCTTGCAAGGCTGCGAGCTTCCCACCATTCATTTAACTTGGCGGTAACCCTGAAACTTGGCAAAAAACATTTGTAGCGATATCACTAAAACAAGCAACAACAAACCAGCAGAAAAGCAACTGTGATAAAACACAGATTCCTGGCCAGCATGCCATTCCTGCAGTTTGACTTCTGGGGACTTACAGTAAACTCTCAACACCGGCTAGGGATGGCAGTTTCTCCCTCTCCCTACGGGGTTCCCTTTCAAGAGACAATGTCTGGTACTGGTTCTGCCTTCACTGCACAGTGTAATGGATAAAAGGGGACAGAGAGGGTAAGTTGAGCAAGGAGTTTTGTCCCTCAATACAGTCGATTCGTCTGGAGCAAGTAAAGCCATTCACCTAAACATGGAGGATGCTTACACTGGCATCAGTAAAGTATTCATTTCAAACTGGGCCAGGGACAAAAGCTAAGTCTTGATATCATAAATAATTATATCAATCTTTTCTAATTCCTTTCATTTACAAAAAAGAATTTTTCACATCCAAAAAGTAATTCATCTGAACAAATAAAGACTGAAGAATTAAAAGCAATACATTCAGAACCTCTCAAAGGAGGATGGGTGCTTTAGTACAACACAGAAACTCTGGCAATGCAGAAATTGGTACATAAAATACACACTTTGATGTAGAGACATAAGAAGCAACTTTTTTTTTTTTTTTTTTTTTTTAAATTGTTTTTTTTTTTTTTTTTTTTTAAATTGGAGGACCAAATTAAGAACAATACATGAAGAACTGCTAATGCAATGATTTACAATGAAATAAACACTTATCCAGACTTGGGAGATGTGCTGACAGACACACTAGAGTGAATGAACTGGTAATATGCATGGGCAGGAGGCAAATATATTAGATTATTTTACAATTTTACTTAAATTTACTTTATGAACCAAGAATTTAGTTCTATCTGACACACATCTGGAGATTTTGCCTACATTGAGATGACACACTTCAGAAAGAAAAAGTAAGTTCAGAGGAATGTAAAATCTTTAACCGACTTGAGAAATAAATTTAAGAAAAAAAGGCAAGTGAGAAAGCATTCACTGATGGGTTAAAATGTGCAATCCTGGATATTTTAGAATATAATAGAAGTCAGGGCCATCAGGTCAGATATAACAGCGAAATGGAAGGTTAGGTTTCAACAAACACGACGCTGAACAGGCTGTGGAATCATACTTACTGAAAACCACTATTATGCACTGTGGACTTTTTTTAAAAAAAAGAGCTTTTAATAAAAGATCTCAAATTTGCTGGAATAGTTTAAGCTAGCCCAGAGGCACTGAACTTCTTTTCCACAAAAGACTCTAGGACAGAGGACAATGCAGGGCCAAAATTTAAACAAGTAAAGGACACTGGAAATTATGCAAGAACTAAGCAAGTTTTCTGTATATTTCATAGCATCTTAGCCAAAAAAAAACCTTGGATTTACTGTATCAAAACAGACATGGTTGGGAGAGACCTTAACGGTAACCTAGTCCATCCCCATTGCCAACGTACGGATCATACATTCCCAAAGGACACTGTCATGACCTATTCCTTTAAAAGAAAAAAAGAAAAAAGAAAAAGAAAAAAGAAAAAAAGCAGCATTTCTTTTTAAAGAGAAAATATGTATCCCAAGGGATTCAGTGCACTTTGGGAACATTCTTCAAAGAAAATAATGCATTCCCTTTAGACTCTGCRTCATGAAACCAGTAGTCAGAAAGGAAAATTCACTCTTGTAACATTCACTTAATTGCTGAGCTTCATACCCCGAGTTCCTGGTGGACAGGAGCATTTGAAATGATTGACGAGGTCTATACATGTTCCTCCATTCTGGCAGGGCTGAAACTGGCACTCATCCACTTCATATTCGCAGTTGACACCCTGGTATCCAGACACACACTGCCAGTATAAAAATAAGTGTGAATAATCTTCTCCTAACAGATACATTAGTAGACATCTGAGAAAGGCTAACACAGACAAAACAAACCCTCAATGGGACAGATTATGACTGCCTTTGTAGCTATACAACTGCAAGTGATTTCAAGGGCTGCACCGCCAGCCAGCTTAAGCACACAACTTGACCATATGACTACTCAACAGCACACTGCATGTTTGAATTTGAGTGACTTTATTCCTGCAAAATATAGTGATCAAATCCTGATGCCCTTTAGCACTGAGACTGGCTTAGTAGTTTTGACTTAAGGTTTACATAAAACTCATCCTTTCCTTCTGGGCATGAGCTTCCAAGGTGTTCTACCATTCTGAAAAGTTTAGGAAGGTTGATATACCATAATCTCATGGTCTACACTGCTCTCTGCATCAGCTGTAGAAAACACAAAGCAGTGGAAGGCATCTCCTACTCTGAGAGGCAAGGGATACTTTGCCCATCCAATAGGGAAAATACAATATTCCTTTAATGCATTCTACATATATTTTAAGATAAACCACACCTCGGGCAAAAAATCTTTCAAGATAAGAACTCCAAAGAGGCAAGGAGTTCAAATGCCCATCAACCACACCTCCTTACGATCACACCTCTAATTCAGTCTTAAAAGCCTCTCAGGAGCACTGCTTCTGCCACAGCTAAATTAAAAATTCTTTCCAGGTGCAGGTTGCTTTTATCCCCTCTTTGAAGCTATTCTACCACTTGCACATGTTTCTGATTTCTTTTGATTCCTTTGCATTACAATGCTCTAAATATTTAGACCTCTTCCTACTAAACCACCATGCATTACCTCGCACTGGTATCCACCCAGGTGATCCCGGCAGGTAGCACCGTTCTGGCAGGGGCTGGAGTCACACTCATCCAGCTGCACCTCACAGTAACTGCCAGTGTAACCCACCTGGCACTGACAGTGGTGTGTGTTTCCAACATTGAGGCAATGACCAGAGTGTTGGCACAACTGGTCCACTGTGACTCCTGAAACAAAGTTAAATAAAGTGAGCAAACACATAAAACACACTTGCCGTCAGTGTTGGTAGCTCAGCCAGGAATGAATATGGCTAGACCCAACAAACTGAAAAGTTGAAACTCAAAAATTGAAGTTACTCTTTAAATTACAGTGGGTCAGAACCACAGCTGGCTTCCAAATGAAGTCACTGCTCTGTCCCCTTTGTATCATCAGCATCAACACTGGCATGAAGTATTTGTATTGCTGTATTATTTTACCACTGGCTGCTGAATACACATCTGAAGTACTACTGTTGCAGTACAAAGGTTCAACGTTTGTACCTAGAATGTCTGCAAAAGGTATGGGAGCTTGACACCCTTCTCCTTTGACACTGAATCTGCTTGTTTGGATTTCCTGGACTAAAAATGGCACGACACTGTCCATCAGCCTGTGCTACAAGTCACCTTCCAGGAAGAAATTCACTTAAAAACCCAATCTTTTACATGTACATCATCTGAAGCAGGAAATTACTACTATGGGGGGGCATGGTATTACCTATATAGCTAAATAGCGCACTTAGTAGCCAGTATTCTCTGGGAAAATACTTACAAAGATCATGAGTTACAAGATGCCTTTCTTGTACAAGGACAACATGTCTTAAACCTGGCCTGCCTGGGATTTAGCAGAAAGGCATAAATAGCTGATGTATTTCCCAAAAAGGCAGTCCACGTAAAACACTATTACTGAAACTCTGAGACTTCATAAAATATTTAGTTTTTCTTTTCTAATATTTTTATGGTAGAAGCTAGCTTCTTATGTCAGGGAGAATCAAGAAAGCCTTGACTCCCAAATACAACCTTGCASAGAGTTTTTTACCTTAGAAGTGATCATGATCGACCACCTAGAGGCAAAGCTCTCTGGGATTTCCAATACATGCTGTGTTCACAGGCGTATGCGGAAAGGAGGTGCAGATTAATGATGCATGGGGAAATGTTTTCAGTTAAAAGCATGGAGGATGCTTATTTACCCCTTTGTGAAGCTGCCACTTGGCACGAGACATTGGGCACATCGCAGTAAGCACCAGTCCAGCCAGATGGACAGACACATCGAGTCTGGGCTCCACTCTGGACACATGTGCCTTTATTCTTACAGGGAGACTTGCTGCACAGATCCATAAGTGCCTGGAGAGAAAAAAACCACAACATGATACATGGCAAGCGCAGCAGGAAACACTACTCAGAGTACAAGTTCAAGAAGCAAAGAAAGGAAGCTCTGCGAAGCTGGTTCCATGTGGCACTGGAAAGAAAGGGACAGTACTTCCCAAGTCTAAGCCAGGTGCTTCACTGACAGTCTCAAGAGCTCATATGCCTAGGAAAGTGCACATGTACAGAGAAGTAAACCCCAGATGGCAGCATCATTTCAAAAGTAAGCTGATCCTCACACCTTGCTATGCAGAGGGATCTTTGGCTGGCTGGGTTTGAGAAAATTCAGTTTTATCTCAGACTTGGCTTCTAGTTCCACATTAGTAGGAGGCTTCCAGCTATCTTGATTCCTTACATTAAAAAAAAAGTTTCCAAGCAAAGAGACTAAAACTCAGTAAATCATCATATGAAAGTGGAGTGAGGACCCAAAATAACTGTATGACCTAATACAAACCAGCCATTAACCATCATTTTTGAGCACTTAGTCTTCAAAGTAATACAGCTATGTGATTGATTTCAAGCTGACTTGAGGGAAGGATGAGGTTTTTAAAGCGAGTAGTACTGAATTTTGGCTGTAAAATGCAATTTCAATTGCAGAAAGTTCTGCTTTTCAGATGCAAACTGTCTGCTCACAAAGATTAAAGTAGAAAAATCTGTGCTTTCACAGGCAACCAAAAAGAAACTTGGAATTAAGTTTTATCACATGTAGTTGAGCGTGAAGAAGAAAAACACTGAGCCTCTTGCTTCTGCATTTGTAATGAGTAGCTGACTGTTTTACATGCAAATTCTATAACTTATGAATCATTGTCTGATTTTGTGCTGCTTATTTAGCTTTGCTAATTAGGTCAAGTCAGTTTACCACTAAGACAAGAACTACAGTGTAGCTGTAATCTATAAATCTCTCCAATACAGCTTTGAATAGTACTTATAAATTTAGAAAGTTCTGATTCCTTGTATAAAATGAGTAATACATTATGATCAAGCTTCTCTGAACGTAAAGCAGACTTTCTGAGAATCCACAATGTTTAATTTGGGGACAGGAACATCAATCCTTTTCTCAAGTAAAAACAAAGCAAACATAACAGAAGAGGAACTACTGAACTTCACAGTACTTTACGATCACTCTCAATGCTAATTCTCCCAATGAGGTTTAAGCGGTGTGCCCAGAATGCATAATTAGCGTAGCAGAGGGGTTGCTTTTTTATATCACTTCATTACTTTGCATTCACTTCCGCCATTAGCAATACCTAGAAGCAGACCTGACAGTTTAATGTCTAGCAACATACTTCTGGAAAAGCACCTCCCCCACTGCCACYAAAATGCTTCTTCTAACACCCACTGCTTTACAAAGACACATTGGCACGAAAGACAGTTGCAAAATCCTTACAAAATTGWAGTGTTTTCCAGCAGTTTAAGAAATTCACAGATTTTCTTTTTTTAAACGGCAGCACTCAGGCTGCTTATGAAGGAAGCCAATATAGTGTTTACTGTTCCACAGCTAGAAATAGTTTCAAATCATTCTTGCTGTTTTGATAAGCACAGAATAAAAAGAAAAAGCTCTGATTTGAAAAACTAAATCAGCATTCTGTTTCACTGTGATATGCCAAGTTTAAAGTCTTTAATAGGTACTTGTCAGCCATTTACAGTATGGGTTTGCAGCTCCTACGCTCAACTGCGGAAAACTGTAAATTGCCTGAACTTAAGTCTGAAAGTAAGGCTAGAGATTTTTATTGAGGCTGTTAACAGGACAATCACATCAGTTACTGCCTGGAAACGTTTTCTGGCTTCTTATGGAAAAAAAAAAAAATCCACAATCAACCCAGAATAACTACACCTCCCTGTATAAAATAGAACAGTTAAATCAAGGTCCTGCTAATCAGACTGATATGCCGTCATTTAAAGTGGTGGGGTTTTGTCTTGGTTTGTGTGTGTTTGGTGGCTTTTTTAATACAGGATTCTGCCTTCAATCAGGCCAATTTTATGCTTCAAATGAAATGCAGCCATTTCCAAAGCTAACAGCTGTTTTTCATTTAAGAAGAAAACTAATCTAGAAAGTTCCAATGACACCTGTCCTCACCAATAACCAAGCATTTTTCTCCTCCTTATAACTAAACACTTTTGATTTCCAGAGTTTTGAAGAGGGGCACCTGCTCTGCTAAGATGGAGGTGCTGGACTTATTTCTCCCTTGGGTAGCACCAGGGAACCGGAACTGAAGGAACAAGAGCTCTGCCACATGTGGTACCTCACATCTAACCCGGTCGCTTCTGCTGCTGGACAGTTCAAACAGCAGTGCCCTGTGCAAAACGGGCAAGAAAATGTCACCCACCTGACAGTTCTTCCCAGTATAACCCAAAGGACATATACATCGGTATGTGCCTAGGCTGTCCACACAAGAGCCTTTGTTCAAGCAAGGGTGTGAATCGCACTCATTAATTTCAGTGAGGCAGAAGGGTCCTGTAAACCCCACTGGACACTGGCAAGTAAAGGAATTGATCCCATCCACACAAGTACCTCCATTGAAACAGGAGCTGCAAGAGAGTGAGAACAAAGGTAAGCTGAGACAAAATGCAATTAGCTCACAGCCAAAACAGCATGTAAACATTACTGAAATGAGAGAGAAAACCAGATTACAGGATCTTCTGACCACCAGCAAGTTCCTGCTAAAGAAGCATAAATCAGATAACAGCAATTCAAGGGGACTCCAGCTCACCCTCCAGCTCACTGTCTTTCACCTTGGCAGGCAAAGAAAGTAAAGCAGGGTTTCAATGAGTCATTAGTGATGGAGGTAACTTAYTTAATGAAATCTTCCCAGCTTCAATGTGACCACAAACAGTAGTACTGTATCAGGCAGGCGTGTGGCTTGCTCAAACTGATAAATTTTATACAAGTTTTATTACAAATTACAATTGTATTACAAATTGTGAGAAACAAAACAATTCGCCCTTTTTTTAAAGCTTCAAAGGAGTCACAGGTATGCTTTCTCAAGGAAAAAGTTTGTATAACATGCAAAACACATGCATGTTCTTCATTGAAATTATGTGAAAGTATTGGTATTGCTAAATCCCTTCCTCCTCTTCTCATGAGAACCTTCAGTCCTTGATTTGTAAAACTACTCATACATGCTCTGGCAGAATTCAGATCAAAGGAATTATCCCCAATCTTCTGATCATAAGAAATTCTTCCAGATTAGGTGTCCTATGGAGAAGTGACTGGGAAAGTTAGGAGAAGCGAAGCCTCATGCAAAATTGACTCCTTTTTCCTTCTAAAGAAATGCCTGCCAGGAAACCCCTGCTCCTCTGAAAATAACCCTAGATCAGGCTCAAGATAACCAGTTTGATAAAGTACACAAAATGAATTCATGCTTGTAATCTGTTTTGTGCACTGTGAAAGGGTACTTCCATGAGAGAAGCCACTGACTCACCCCCTTGAACTTCCAGTGCAAGTTTTAAGTACCTAAATTCTGACTGTGATTACCGTAGAGATGTCAACATTAACCTATTTATCAGAGATGTTCCTCTGCCTTGTGGACTGATTTCTGTTTTACAGGAAGCAGAAACTGCTGTTTACGTTCACGGCAAAACAAGGAAGASAAGACAGAGGAACTGTCAATCACTTGGTGTGTTTCACTGAAATCAGGTACCCATCTCCAAAAGATGGCACTCTCTCATAGGCGGCTTCTCACACAAGACACGGAAGAATTATTTGAACCGAATTCAAATTAGCCAACCATCATGGTGCTCTTAAGTATAGAGCTCAGTAAATTTTGCTTCAGAAGGTGTGACTGGTTTAGCTTGGCAGAGCGTTGAAAATTGCTACATCCTTCATTCATACCTGCAAGACTGGTTTCTGTCCTGACAGATAACAAAAACAAAACCAGGATGAACCTCAAGGAAGAACCAGGCGTTCTGCTAAAACACCCAACATACTTCACTTGATTAAACAACTGTTGTGCAAATTAAACACACCCTCACCAGTGACACAATCCTGTTCTTAAGCAAAAGATGTTAAAATACTTCCTCCCCCACAAATGCAATTTTATAAAAGATAAGAAAGATCTTTGTGTGCAGAAAACGCATGAGAATACCAAGAGCTTTGCATTTAGGCACCTTATTTGTTTCTGGTAACTGGACTAGAACAGACTATTTTTTAATTTTTTTTTTAACCATTTCAAGCTTTATTAGAAATTGTTTCCATTTGAGAATCTGAAGTTACTTACATCAATCCTAACAAAGCTTAAAATAAATATGCAGGCAGATGATGGATACACAGGGTTAACTCCTAAAGAGCTTTTAAAACTACCAAGTGAACCATTTATATAAGGACTAGCTGTTGAGCATTTTAACTCAGTTCCACACCTCCCCCTTAGAACAACCTCAGGTTTTATCTCAGCACTGCTAAACCACATCCAATTTGTGAGCATTAAAAGATCTCTGATGATTAGACCTTTCCAGTACAGAATTTGTGGATTTAGTGTTCCTCCTGGTTGCTTCTTCATATTATTTGCAGTCAATGACTCAACTCAGGGCTAATTTAATTTTCCTGCCTTTCTGAGAGTTGGCCATCGCTTCCATTTTTGCAGCTTTTGTATTTCTCAACACAGTAACTGTTCATACCCAGTCAATTATTTCCCCTCCCCATATGATAATGGTCTTATAAAAAGATACATTATTTATGTTTTAATAAGCTAACATCTGTTACTGTCTTAACGTTTGTTAAACACTGTCATAATTCTTCCTATAATGGAACTAAGCTTCTAACCAGTCGTGCAAACTGAAGACCAACTTTGACAGCTAACTGTCTTTCAGCTGGTATCCTGCACAAGGTAAGCAAGTTTTCCTTGCATGAATCACAAGTATGTCTCAGTGACAAAAGGCAGGAAAACAGATCTTCATCGTTAAAAACTGCTTCTGAGTAGGACTGACTTGAAGCCATGAGCACACATGGTGTGGCTCCTTAGCGCAGCAGCACAGTGAAGTTACCTCACCTCTCAGTGCATTCATCGATGTTGTTCTCGCAGTTGGTTCCCTCAAACCCAGGTTGACACTTGCACGTGTAGCTGTTGACGTAGTGGGTGCACGTGCCTCCGTTCCTGCATGGTTCACTCAGACACTCATTGGTATCTGTTTGACATTTATCTCCATGAAATCCAGGTAGGCAGATGCATGAGAAAGAGTTTATCCCATCCACACACGAAGCTCCGTTTTGGCAGGGATCTAAGATAGAAGCGTTAAAATGGGTAGCAGTCAAAGGCCAGGCCTAGAGTAGTATCACACAGCCCAGAGCGTGACAGACTACTGACAAGTTTTTCTGAGCCACTTTACGGAACAAATAATTGCAAAGCATTATCAATAACAAATTCACAAGAAGGTGTGGATCAAGACCAAGCTTCAGGGCCTAAACGTTTCTCTGCTCCGATTTGTTCAGCCAAAACCAACAAAACCAGACCCAAAGTCTCTTGGTTTAAAATTCAAACTCTGCTTTTTTGATAAATGCCTACTGAGAAAGACAATACAAACAGCACAGCAACTGTTTCTTCTTCCTTATCAAGTCTTACTCATAAGAGAACTCGGACCGTTCTCTCTTTTCCAGACACTGCTCAACACATGAAAGAACTTGTGTGCTTCATTTTAAGCATGAAAGTAGTCCAGTCAAATCAAGTGTGTATGTGTAAATTAGTATATAAATGAGCACTTATGCGTTACTGAGCACTTAGCATTTTTCCCAGTATCAAAGGCTGACTGGGGAAAGGCTGGCAGAAAAGCTCACAAATTCATACACAACCTTGGATTCTCCCCACCTCTGCATTTCTTGACATTTGCTTTATCCCTACCATGATCTTGCTACTTGTGTATCACCATTTTTTGGTCTAAGCCACCCTCTACTACTGTATTCCCTCTACTTCCACAAGTACCAATCTGCCTGAAAGAGCTCCGCCATTCAGTATCTTCCTGCTTTGCTCCTTCCACTTTTGGATTTAAGATCCACATTCCTCTGTTGGATACTGCCTCTGAAGCCAGTTTCCTTTTCTACTCTGTGTTCCCTAGACCAAAAGCCTATGTATATGAAGGCAGGGAGGGAAACTGGGAGGGGGGAGGAAAAGGGGAGACAGGAAGGGGGAGGAAAAAAAGGTTACGGAGCATTTTTTTTTGATCTATGACTATCTTTAAGTACTACTAAAATACAAACTTTAAAATGCAAATAGACTCCACCAAAAATGTGCAGTTCAACATAAGTACAGGATCATTCTGTTCACTGGTAAACAAAGAAAACAGACGTGAAAGGTAATTAAAGCTCATTTATTGACTGAGAAATATGCTCACATGATAAAAAATTGTGTTAAGAGACACACCTGCATCCATTTAAAGGTCATCTGACTACTGCAGAGAAAAAGCACATTCAAAGTGAGACCCCTGGCAGCTATAAAATGTTGTGTCTATGGCAGCCAGCCATTTATGACTGAAGCCAAATGCTGCACATTAATTTTCTGTGCCGCACATTTACTGACAGAAAAAGGAGACTCGAGTATCAACTTTTCAATAAGTTCTTGTTATTGRAGGGTTTGTTTGCTTCATAGATTAAAGACATTTGGCTCAAGCCATGGAAGGTTTTTGTTATGCTAAATGAAATCAGCTGTAGCAGTAATTTGAAATTCTTCTTCAACCTCATGGGTGTGCTGCCTAACAGACAACACAGGATGAATCTCACAGCTCTCAMAACACTTAGGAATAGAGAGAGATTTCCCAGCTGTTCAAGAGAGAAAGATGAACACTTTAAAAACGCTTTTATCTTCAGACACCCACGTAAAAACTAACAGGACAAGCAATAATTTTGTTGGCTTCAGTAAGCAAAGCTCTGGGTCAATGCACCAACATGACATTTTTTGTACTGTACCTGTTTGCTCAGAAAGAGGCAATCAAAAGCTCAGGCTGAGCCAGATGTCTTAGAAGTTCTTTCAGCAGTGCTGCTTTGGGGTCTCCCACGGTAACTTTTGCTAATAGACTTGTTTGGATCCTTCTCTACAGCAGTCACAAATTTAAATTTTTTTCAATGCAAAACACAACTCTCTAAATTCATACCTAAAGGCTTTAAGACTTTGGTTTGTTTTTAAGCTATGCTAATAAAAAAATAGAGGTTTGGTTGTGTTTTTTGTTTTTTGTTTTTTTTTTCTTTCTAAAAAGAGCCAGCCAATTAAAAAATCACAACATTGTGAACTCCTCCAAGGTTTGATAAAGCACTTTTCAAATAGTAAGAGATGAACTTTTAAACACATGACACTTCTCAGGAGACTCTGATTTTATCTGGTGATGACACAGAATATGCCCAGCAAGAAAAAGAAGTTACTATGTATTTGGTCTCCCTTGGAAACAGCAGTGTCAAGGGCATGAAATTAACATTTACTTTCTTGTATTTTAAACTATTTCAGTACTCATCAGTATATGGGCTATCCTCCTGCAGCTGATACCTATTCCGGAATAGAGTGCCTTCCTGCTGCTTAATTTGCTTTCAAATATGGATTAACTGGAACAGCAACAGGACCCACACTTTCCAGAATACTAATGTCAGACAGAGACATTTCAGGAAAGACTGCTATACCCCAGATTCCCACCACACCTCAATCAAGCTTAACGTTGAAATACAGGTAAGCCCTGCAGTGTTACTTCAACTTGGTATATTAAAATCTCAGGCAAATATAATTCTTCATTTAACAGTGCTCCTTATTAAAGTATGTAAACTCTAAGGACCTTTTCAAGTTAAGAATCTGGGAACAACTCCTGCTATCAGTTAGAACACTGTAGTCCATTTCTAGCAGCTGAACGTGATGCACTTTGGCTGCCTCAAACATGCAAGTCTTTCAAAGCTGAGGTTTGGGATTTTTTTCTTTTTGGTAAGAGATTATAAAAGAACTTCCAGTATCTGTCAAATAGCAGTCATCAATAGTACAGCAAAATTATTTCTAGGAAAAAATGGAATACACAGAACAATCTGCTGATACTCACTTGAAAGGCAGTCATCAATGTTACTGTCACAGTCTCCTCCAGTGAAGCCTGGCCGACATTCACACAGGTAACTGCCTTGAATATTATGGCACAGAGCATGATTTTTGCAGGGCTTTGAGAGACATTCATCAATATCCACTGTACATCTCTCCCCTGAAACATGGAGAGTCCAGAAGTAAGACCCCTCATAAGGCAATGGTCAAAAAGCTCAATGCCAATACTGCTCAGCGTTTGAAGGTACAGTATGTTCCCCATCCACATTACCTTCCCAGCCAGGGGCACATTGGCAGGTGTAGCCTTCAGAGTCAGGAGATTCTTGGCAGATTCCTGAGTTCTCACAAGGATCGGGGGAACAAGGAGCAACCACCACCTGGCAGTTCACACCTGGAGAGCAGAAGGGGAAAAACCAGGAGAGTATGCTGCTAAGAGCTTGGTGCTTCTTGGAAGAATGAATAAAGAGATTGTAACTTGCATGACTATCCTACACAAGCAGTGGACAGCATTTCCATATTTGAGAAATCTCAGCAGAAGGAAACTGAGATCAGAGCACTCCTCATGGGCTCAGTGGGTACAAGCAGACAGCAGCCATGGTAATTCTGAGTTTAATGCCCCTTCAATTCCCAGTGCATTTATGTATCTCAGTCTAACTTTCTTACAAAGAAAACCAAGCTGAGCTGCCACCAGGACATTTCTTAATGAGTCCAAACAAGGCTTAGATATGGTCTTACTAAGTATTCTACTACTGTTATCATGTCTACATGAACTGACTGTAATTTAACTTCATACAACCATGGCATTTCCCCTCCTGATTCCTATTTCCATGAAGTTTAATGAAAAGATTAAAATGGCATTAAGGGTGCAATGAAGTGGAAAGAAAAAAGAGAACAGAAACTTCTCTCTGAATTTTCACCTTTGAATCCTTTCCTACAGGTACATCTATATCCATTCAACAGATCCTCACAAGTTCCTCCGTTCTGGCATGGGTTTGATTTACATTCGTTCCCTTCTGTTGAACAGTAATCTCCTATCCAGCCTGGGTCGCAGACACACTTGTACCTTTAAAGGCAAAAACAGCAGTAATTTTAGAGCATTCTGAAATAACTCCTCTACCAGTTTCTCCTGCAGATTAGTTTTGGAGAGAAAACCAGAAGACCTCTCTTTAGGAGAGCCCTAAGTTACGTTTAGATTGCTTACCCCAGCTATATAGTTTTGAAAATACTGAAAATAAACCCTCCCTTAAAACCACACTTCCCTCCGTTACAGTTTTCACAAAGCRCTCAGTCAACCAGCAGTGTGTTTCTGCTTTGATAAGACCATCTCAACAAAGGCAGAAAAAAAAGATTAAAAAAAGTGGAGGGGAACAATAGGTTCCAAAGATAACTAGACTGATTTAATACAAAGTAGTGGTTACAAATGAAAACAGCTGGCTGGGAGCAGGAGCAATCTTCTCCATCATGTTTCAAAATCTGAAGTAGAGCAGCACTCCACCCATATGACGTAGAACCAAGGACGTGGTGAATCACCCTGGACTCAGGCCACACAACACACACACCGGCCTCCCTCCCGTCATGCAAACAAGACTTATTTTATCTGGCACTGAGCGTAAGGTGTACATGGGCATAAATATGAATGCAGGTGACAGATGATAGACAAGATGAACCAAAACATTTGTTTTCCAAGCTTACATGGAGGCTGAATTAGCGGTAAAGGCAGCCTTCCTGCCAGCTCCAGGGAAAGTGCTGAATCCTGCCCTACAGAGCTACCCGCAGTGGTAAATCACTTCCTTGCCCATGTGCTGACAACACTTTCCAGGACGCAGCACACATCTGGGAGGCACTCCCCACATACAGTTGGGAAGTTTCACAAACACAAGCCCCACCTCCCCAAACCTGTTGACTCCACAGGCCCTGCGCTCCCAGACTTACCATTACCAAAAAGAGATCTGATTCAGGGCTCCTGAAATCAGCATTTGGTCTTCCTGGATGGGAAGATTCAGAAGCAGCTACTGCCATCAAAATAGCCAGGAAGAGCTTTCCTTTTTTCTCTCAGGCATGCAACAGTGTGACTAAAGCTGACGAAATCTCAGCCTTGGATAAACTGTTCTAAGCCAAATACCACTCTATCTCCCAGTGTCAAAAGTTGTCTGCCTGTTCCTTAATACAGAATATTTGGGTAGCAAGAACAGCACTAGCCAACAAAGATAGTCTCCACGCTCAACGTTTTAGAGTTTGATGGAATAGGTAGCTGCTGCTCCCCAAAGATTCAATTTGGAACCATTTCTTTATTTTAATTGCATTCACTCCACTCACTTGAATTGCCAAACCCTCCCTTTAGACAGTGGCAGTCTACCCTGCGCTACACGCCCATGCAAAGACAGCAAAGAATACAATGCAGGACAGAAAAACCTATGTTGAAACAGCACAGACTGCAGCTGGTGACTAAAGTTCTACACCTTACTGTGATTATGTCATGGACAGCAGATAAGTCTGGATCCTAATCTGAGAAATTAGAGAAAAATCAGAAACCTCAAATCAAGATGGAACTCAGGCAAAGCAAAAAAAAAAAAAGTATAGAAGGCAGCAGATAAGTTTAATGTGACAATAAGTACTTACCCACTAGTAATATGTGTGCAGTTGCCATGTACACAGGGATTACTAAGACAGCCATCTGCCTGTGACTGACAGTGAGGATGATGGTAACCTTCAGGACATACACACCGAAAGCCATTGACTTCATTTATACATGTCCCACCATTATGACAGGGGCCGGATGTGCATTCATCGATGTCCACATTACAACGCGGGCCTAGAAAAAGAAACAATACTTACTAAGTAGTATTTCTTATAAGAACACTTGCTTTGCATGTCTGCAAGAACATACATTGAGAGACAACTCAGTAAAGCCAATGCAGCGGGACAGATCTTGCATGCCTCCGTGCTTTAACTGAAGTCAAGAGAAGCATTTTTGGAAGATGCAGCACTTCTCTGTGCCTGGAAAACAGTACTTACACTCAACAAGTGCTTACAAACCATTCAAGAATCTCAACAGAATTCCACTAAAAATCACTGGTTAATATTCATTAGGAAGACAAAAATCACTCAACTGTATCATGCTTGGAACAAACCTCTTGAGCTCCACTTGTCATAGCCCTGCTCTTCTGCTTTGAAAGTACCTACCCTTTGAACAACCAATACTGCCATGCTGTCTGCAGTAAATATAGTTCTTGTGGTTTATTGCGCAAAAGGGACTCTAAAAAACACCGTTTCCTGTTTTGCCTGCCTCTGATTACGACTGCAAGATCCTTGAAGTAGTGACCATAAGATCTTGTGAGGCTGGAAAGCTAAACAAAGTGAATGTTGCAGTAAGTTGAAAGCATTTTTAACATAAGGAAAGGATAAAGTAACGAGACCCCATGCAAGCCAGCTCTTTAAATACTGGAATATGCCAATTCATCATATTACTGAATTATTTTAACAGCATAACAGTAAGAAGTCCGGTAGGATAACAAATATGGTATGCTAGCAACAAAGAAGACTGAAAGGCAAGAGTGACCAGGATCATGCCTCTTCCTGTTCTGGGGACTAAAGAGTACCACCATGCCAGAGCCAAAGGAAGGAAGGAGCATCAGAAGTTTAGAAAGATGCCAAGAGAAAAGCACCAGACACATGAAACCTCTTAGTGCTATTTCGAATGCATTTCAGATCAATTCTAATTAGAATCATTCAGTAACAAACAGTAACAAACGCAATGAGAAAACTGTTATAAACAGTACCAACTGCCTTACAACAATTATTTTACGAGCATATTACCCTACATGGCTCAAAACATATTAAGTCCATTATAAACAGTGTTGAGATGTGCTTTAGTCATCAGAAATAGTCCTGATGTAGATCTACAGTTCTAAGCATGGATCCAGAAGTGCCTAAAAGCTTCTTTTTTCAGCCCTACTTTTACTGTATTAGGTAAGTCTTTATAATTTAAAAAGGAAACAGAACAGACCACACTATGAAAGAGAAGTACTGAAAAAAGCAGGTTATTCAGTTGGAGACTTCAGAGTGGAGAGCAGCTCAACAGAACACTAAGTTAGTGCTTTGCTTTTGCAGAAAGAGAAATACTATTCATGGTCAAAGCCCAAGGTACTGTCTAATCAAACACCTCTCTATATAGTCCATAATCTCTCTGTCCCTGGAAAGAAGCTGTAAATAATAAATAGAAGTCACATGGGTTTATTTGTTATAAAACCAAGAACCATGAATTGGATGTAATTACCTAACAAGAATGGCATTTCACAGCACAGGTTTGGCCATTTTTCTGCTTGGTAGAACTTGCTGTAATGTAAGATGCTGAGATTCAAAGATTAGAAGGATTTACCGAGATACTAACTGAATCCCTTGCAGTCAGTATGCAAAGAACAGCTTCCTTAGCTACCCGGATAACTATCTTCAAAACAACTCAAAGCTATCGGGTAGCTGACTTTACCTGTAAATCCAGGTTTGCAAGCACAATTGTAGCGATTAATGCCATCAATACAGTCCCCGTGAATGCATGGGTTACTTGCACAGTCATCAAAGTTATTTTCACAGTTCACTCCTGGAAAAAAAAGTTAGACGAATAAGGAGGCCAAATCTTACAAGGAAGACAACAAAACTATTTCCCAGAAATAGCCAAATTAAGAATCCCACCTGCTTCAAAGTTACATGTGCATTCGTGCAGCTTAAACAGGTGATGATGCAGAAGCACTGTGACACCAGGGAACATCACCTGAGTCACTGGGTGCTGACTGAATATGACCCTAAACTTGTACTAAATGTTTAAACAAAAAGAATAAACCATTTTGAACACCATACCTAATTTTTTTACTGCATGCCTGAATTTTGGGAGTAAAGAGGAGGTAAATTCTTCCAAGATGAGTTGCAATACCAGTAAGGCTTACGCAATCCACACAAACACCAAAATTCAGCAAGGAAAAGTAATGTGAAAATTATACTCTCATACCATAAGCTTATCTCTGTATRCAAATTTAGCACACACCAGAGCACACATAAGAAATAATTAAATGCTTAAATTCTGTTAGAATCCAATCCTTCCACTTGTGGTTTATGTACCTGAAGTGCCCAGCAAACAGTTGCATTGGTAGCCATTCACCAAATCAATGCAGCGCCCTTGATGGAGGCAAGGATTGCTGTGGCATTCATCTATCTGCTCACTGCATATGGCACCCATGTAGCCAGGATTACATATACATGTGTATGAATCAATTCCATCTTGACATTCCCCATGGTGGCAAGGATCAGGATCACAGTTGTTGATATTCTCCTCACACAGAAGGCCAGTAAAACCTAAGGAAAAATGATGAACAGGAGTATTTAGGAAGTTAACTGGTATGATGCTGCAGTGAATATAATGCAAATATAGAAAGAATCATATTAAGAATCAGCAAAGTGGCAGACAGCACAAAGGGTAACTGGGCATCTCAACTGCTGCCCATTTTCCAGCCCTGGAAAACAACACTCTTCCACTGCTCACAGCATTACAGAACAACATCTTGCATAGAGAATCCTGGCATTGGAAGTGGTTACCTTCAGTTTATTCAGAACAGTAGCAATGAGAGGAAACATGTAAATCTACATGAGATATATTTACTCGCATCAGTATAAACTATCTGAAGGCACCCTCCTGTCATTATTTCCTCTACACAGTACCAGGGGGGGTTGACTTTTTTAGTATGAGAAATTACAAAGATGCTGCAGAAACCTTCCCAAGGGAACTCCCTTGGCTCGTGTCAAAGCTTCTGCAGCTCTGCTTATTAAAAAGTTTCTTGCCCCTCTCATTGGGAAACCTTTCAGTAACTCCAGTCAAGCACCAACAGCCAATTTATGAAAGACTGCATGCAACCTCTTCAGTCAGGAGCAATGAAACAAGCAGCAACTTGGCCTGTTTCATTCTGCTTCAGCTGGGAAACATCCTGAGCAACAGAGAAGGACAGAATCTATTCACCAGAAGGGCTAAAACAATGGTTCAGGAAGCTCAGAGCAGCAAACAACTCCCTCAAGAGCCCTGTTTTCCATGATGGAGCAGAGCTATATGAAATAGGGACAATTTAAAATAAATGGTTTTCAGAGATGAGGTTTTGGAGCAACAGCTCGCACTGCCTTCCAGCAGCTGGAGATTAGGAAGGTAGAACTTCAAATTTCAAACACCAACTGGAGACTGATACAAACCAAGCTGCAGGGAATTTCAACAGCTGAAGAGTGATTCTCACCTGAGTATTTTAAGTGGATAACAGGCTCCCCATTTTTCATACAGGTTTGTGGTTATTTCTCTGGTCAAACATACCAGGTGACGGCTAACATTTCCAAGTTCTGCGAACGTATGCATGGATGAATGGGTGTGGAAGTAGGTGGGGAGAGGGAAGGGAAGCTAGTTAGAGAGATGGATATAAAAAGATGTTAGGGAAGGAAGAAAAACAAACCGGTAAGAGAACGAACAGTGGCAAAAAAAAAAAAAAAAAAGAGGACAGAGGCAAAGAAAAGAGGAAAGACCTAGGACAACTCAAGAAAAGAAAAGCCATGATCTACCACTGGGAAGGAGAAGTGGAATAATGCCAGAAGGGAAAGAAAAGACAAAAAGCAAGCAGTAAATAGAGCTATCTGTACAGCATTTGGCCAAACATTTTGCAGTTTTCAATCACTTCGGCAGCTGGCGATTACCATTCAGGGAACACATRTCACTCATAATACGAGATTAATAGAGCAAGAACATACTAAAACATTATTTTCCAGTAACTGACCTGCCCCAATGATGAATTCCACATTTCAGTCTTATAGAAGGCTGTCAATATTAAATATAATACTTATCATACAGTCGCTCAAAAAATTATTACCTTGCCTCCTATTTGTAGCTCAACTGAACCAGTTAAAGATCAGATATATTTCTTGATCTCTTAACTGAACATACCTTACTGAGATACGATTTCCCTCTTTGCAGACAAGAGTTAGACTAGAAAAAAACCACTTGAATATAGAACATAAGAATCCCTCAGACCAGGACGGAAAAAAGCCCTAGTACAGAGTCCCTCTTCCATTTTCAGCCAAAGTACTAACGAAGGATTTTACTAAGAGCTACTGCTTCAGTAACATACATTTGGTTGCTTTCAGCCTGTTCCTTGAAAATGCTCCATACATCATGTGCCTTCACGGAAGCAGTAGTCTTCCCTCCTCATCTGGGAAACCTAGGATTTCTGTACTGAGGTGGTTCCAGCAGTTTAGTGCCCAAACATGCTTTTCAAGGCACAGCTCCTGCACACTGTCCTCCACTACATGACCCAAAACCCTCCTAGGCCTGATAAGCTCTGCACTCTTGGTGAATGAAAGAAATCAGACCACACACCAGCTTGAGAAAGACTTTCTAAGATAGTTTCCAAGTTTGGAGAAGATTTGAGCTTTTTCTTCTTTTTGCAAGTATCAGCTTATTCTGTCACATGCAGTAATCAAAAGGAGAATTCTGACACCAATAATTATTCCTCTCCTGATTAGAACTACTGCATTCCCCTACTTCCAACAAATTCACTGTTTCTTCAGGCACTTTGGGGAAGGGGGAGAGGGTGCGTGTGAAAAGGCTGGGGAGGAATTTTTAGGCTAATCTCTGCTATATTCTGTACAGTGCAGAATAAATTAGCAAAGTTGAATTTGCCTTAACAATTTGATTATTGGAATGATTCAAAATGAGCAAAATTGCACATAAGTCTAGCCAACCTAACAGCACATTTCTGGGACAAAGGTAGCTCCAGGAATCGTTCAGTCTCTTCCCTAATGGAAGAGCTAAAGCCAATGCATTCCACGCCTGAATCTGCATCACGAGCAATGCATCAGGCACCATTAACTGAAAGCAACCAAAAGTCATGCCTTACTGAGAATTAAAGAGTGTAAGAGCTCTGAACTGCCCATACCGTCTTATTTGACCAGATGTAAAAATTAAGATAAAATATATCTACATCACTCCTAGAGGTCTGAAGATAAGAAAATCCCATAATYAAACCTGACACTTCTAAATGTGTAATTAACCAAGCAGTAAAGGAATTCAGTGCATTCAAAAAAACCACCCGAGTTCCATCCACAGCTCTGTCAAAATTTCTGTATGATGCTTGACAAATCATTTTAACTACATTCTCGCAGGCAGCTACTGTGTGGTATTTCTTCCAGTGGACACAATTTTTACCACATTTCAATCTTCCACTTTTGACATAAAATAGCCTGATGCAACAGAAATCAGAATACAGAGTAATACTGCTCTGTCCATCTCTTGGTTCTTCAACTGTATACTATATAATCCGACTTGGAAGAAAGAAAGGTAAGCCACAGATAAAAGGCTTCACACTGCTGTTTTTCCACTCGTGGATTCCATAGTCAATACAGAAGAAGCTGTCACCTTCTGGGAAATAAGAGATGGGGCTGAAAGAGGGAGGCCAGAACTCCCATCAATTGTGAACTTACTGCTGTCACAAGTGAAAGGTTTTCTGTACTTAAATGCTATGCCGCAAAGGAGTAGACAAAGCTTCGCAAGAAACAAGCAGTATTTCAGAGAAAGGAAGGATGCTGACACTTCTTTGACCACCCCTTTATGTACTTAGGTTACATGTGATCTCCAATCCAGGGGCTCTGAACACAAGACTAACCTGTGGCACACTGGCACTCATAGCCATTGGGATGGTCGATACATTTGGCTCCGTTGAGACATGGCGTGCTGGAGCAGTCATCTATATCAATCTGACACACGGCACCACTGAATCCTGAAAGGCAGAAAAAAAGATGAAAATCCAGAAGTAATTTGAAGTAGTTAATCTAAACAGCTGCACTGTCAGGAATTATTTATTAGCAAATCCTTAAAACCACCCAAATATAAGCTCAGTAAATCTAAACTCAATTGCATCATTAAGCGCACACACCACACCCTGGGTGGATTGGTTCCTTGTCCAAACCACCAGCCAAAACATAGTTTCTATCCTCCAGGTCAAAGAAGCCTCAGCTTGAAAACTGAGATGGCCAAGTCAAACAGAAATAAAGCACATGAAGCACAAGTGGTGTCCACCACTGGACAGTATGCCTGTCTGTAAAACAGAGAGGCCACCCATAAAAACTTTCAAGTAATCAAAGCAAGTAACTTAAAATGAAACAATAATGCATACATCACTAGAGCCTTCAGACTAGAATTACTACAGCAGTGTGGAATGTGGTTCAATACACTTGTTGAAATAGTTAACGAACTATCAATAGGTTATGTCACACGATGCAGATCCTTAGGCACTTCAAGAAAAAAAAAAAGAAAACTCCAGGAATGTTTCTTGGAGGAAAGAACCAAAGGAGGAGCCAGAACATCGTTACTCAATAAGAAGAGATGCAGAGCAGGCTTTTGTCAAGTATATTCTGATCTCAAAAACATCAGGAAGACAAGTGATGTTTACCCTAYAGCTAACATTGATCTCTCAACTCAGCATTCGTCCTTCTTTTCTAAAGTGGAGACCCAATCCACCTCCCTCTTCATGCAAGCAACATAAGCTATACTGATGCAAAAATGGCTTCTGCCTAAAAACCTCAGAAAAAGACAAAAAGCATGCAGAGGCTCTGATTTTTAAAATGTATTTAGAATTACTCATCTATATCTCACTATGATATCCACAAAAATGGAAGTTCTTGCTGCCAACTACCCTTTAAGGTGAGATGTCCAACTGTATGCTTCTCAGCACTTATATCCAGTTACAGGCACAATCCTACTGCAACCAATACATGCCTATTCTTATYTACCAGTGACTGCAACTCACTCAAACAGATGCTGCACTAAGACAACAGAAGCTTAGAAGAAATACACTGCCCGCAATCTCTCACTGGTTATCTGTGCAGTTCTTGGTAAGGTGAAGCAGGAAAAGCTTACCGGGAGGACAGACACAGAGGAAGCGGTTGACTTTATCAAGACACTCTCCGTTGTTCACACAGGGATTACTTAGACACTCATCAATATCTTCTTCACAGTGAACACCTTTAAAACCTGTTTAAAAAAAAAAAAAGAAGTAAGAAGAGGTGACTGAAGGCCTTAGAAAGTGCCCTTAAGAGTGTAACTGACTCTTATACCAGCGCTGAAAGTCTAAGCCTAGTCTCATTGCAAGTTTGCAGTTTGGACAGAACCTACAAGGTAAGAATATACACCAGAGGTTGAAAACGGATGTTGTATGTATTTTTCACAGTTGCTGAACATGCTCACTTAATCAGTGGTAAGAGGACAAGTTTGTGCTGAATTTGCATCTAATGTTTTCTTCCACTTGATGAGAAGGGGTTATGTTTTAACACTTGGGAAGGAATCAATATATTGGGGTACGCACCAATAGAAGGTAAAAGGTAAAGAAACAAACAYAGCAGATAGCTAAAAAGTCTTGAGCTAAAATTAATGACAGAGTAAAAGAAAAACATTAAGAAGCGTGAAATACTTGGTACTACAGTTCCACCTTTCAAAACAGATTAGATATTAATAAAAACTCATTCTAGTTTTCATGGTATCAGCTGATCACCTGCAGGGGTCACAATTCTTTCATTATACTTTTATAAGACTGTGCAACTGGCAGCTTGCACCCTTTTCTTTTTTTACCGCTTTCCACCAGAAAGCAAATAGCAGAATACATAGGTCACTGGTATGCTGGACATGTAAATTTTACAAACACAGTTTCAATCAACTAACTTTTTTAGTTATTTCCTCAGGTTAATGGGAGCTTGCATCATTTGCGATATCTTAAGCAGAGAAAAAACCCATACACTATTATCCAGAATCATCATATACATATCTCAAAACACACACTTAAAATTTGCACCTGCTTTGCTTTCACAGCGTTTCTGCACATGCACTTTACCGGGTATAGTAACAAATACATTCACATATACTCCAGCTGAGAATGCTAACTTCCTCTGCTGATGTAGAGGTTGGTTTCTTTCTCAGTCCTCTAATTGCTTTCTCCCTCCCCCACACCAATGCCAAGCCCTCCTAGCTGGTGCCGCCACAGCAAGCTCGCTCTCACCGTTTCATTTAGCCTCACCCCTTTGCAATTTTGTGTTCCACCTCAGCAGAGCTGGCAACCCTCCCTGTGCTCTGCCTTCTGAATTTTTCCTTTGCTAAAGCCCTGTCTTTGTCAGAAACTCCCCTCACCTGGCATACAGAGACACGTGAATCCTCCGATTTTATCCAGGCAGGTGGCATCGTTTTGGCATGGATTCGAATGGCATTCATTGATGTCCATTTCACAGCGAGGTCCTGTGTAGCCCTTCAAACACTCACAGTGGAAAGAGCCTTCTGTGTTTACGCATTTCCCAGCATGTTCACACGGATTGCTGTTTGCTGCAAGAAAAATATATACGTGTGTGTGTCAAAACCTCTCCTCAGAGCAGGAAAGCCACAGCATTCTCTATTAGTCATGGTCTTTTCCAGTGGTTATTCCTTTCTGGCAAGTAATACCGGGGAAAGACTGTTCATCCTTCTGGGGAAAGGCTACTATGATTGAAGAAAATATGTGGCAATTACTTGCCTGTCAGAGGCAAAAAAGAAAGATTGTCGTCATTACCAGTGGACCACAGGAGCAACTCTGGTCTGTATTACTAATGACAGTGCTTAAGAGGAGAGTATCAACTAGCAGGGATTAGAGAATTAATGATGGCTTTCAAGGCCTTATCTTTAGATCATCTTTTACATTTACTTCACTCCTGAGGCTGACAAGATGCCGCCACAGCCACAAAACAACCAAACTAGTCCTGAAGGAACAGCACTCTTGTCCAAGGCAGACTGACGAACGAAATTCAAAGAAGAGCTTCTTTCCCATACTTCCATGAGTGCTGGTTAGGTATTACCTTCATGCATCACATCTAGAAACATAAACTAGCACTCACAAAATTATAAGCAAGTCTGTGAGAGTCCAGCTAATCCCCAAAACAACACAACAGCATGTATCAGAGAACTACAGCTTTAACAGCCCACGTGGTCACCAGTCTCGGAAGGCACTCAAAAGATCCAGCCGTATTCTGGCTGTCAAACACCCTTGGTATATTTCTACCAAGGCAAGAGCTGCAACAGCCCCCGCACAAACTGCGGTACTTTCGTTGTACACTGCAGTTCTAAGGGTCAGCTTAATTATCGCATCTGTTTGCGTGCACTCCTCGCACAATGCTAAAGCCCTCTTGCACAATGAAGAATGGTTAAGCATCTCGCTGCTTTTCATATTCCAGAGGCTAACAGTTCAAACATGGACAGCTATTCTGACTCAGCCCTTTGCCCCAAGTCTCACACAAGATTTAAAACTCATCTAAAGACACTGAAATGGAAGGGGGAGAGCAGGAAAGGAGTTGCACTTATGTTGAGAAGCTATGACAAAATGTGTATTCTTGCCCCTCTGTTAGTTCATAAAGCAAATGACCCAACTCCCTGTTCGTGTACTCACAAAGAGCAAATAAAAACTCACCCATTGCACATTCGTCCACATCCTCAGTGCAGTCTGCTCCCTTATGGCCTTGAGGACAGGTGCAGATATAGTGTCCATTCACAGGATTGGTATCACACAGAGCACCCTTCTGGCATGGATTGCTCACGCATGCATCATCCAAGTGGCACAGAAGACCTAGAGAAGCATCCGAGAGTTTATTCAAAAAAGTGAGATATAGCAGTCAGACTGTATGTTACACAACCAAATCCTCTGTCCTGATATTTCAAATAGAGACTCCCACAGCCAGAAGCCTGAGCAATATCTTATAGGCTTCAACCTATAGACTACCACAGGGATTTCAACGCACGCTTTTAAAACATTATATTTAAATACAGATTCTGTGACGTCAGAGGTGTCTCCAGCACTTCTGGAGCAGTACAATGGCTTACCATTGGCAAAATCTCCTCCTTGGAGCAGTTAACTAACTCTTCTCTCTAACCACCATGATGATATTTCTGACAGCTGAAAACACAGGCGCACATGAAGTTCACATTCTTAATTCAGATATGCTGACCACTTGTATTTTCAGATAGTAGTTAGGAGACCTTTATATTTTTACCTACCATGCAACAGCCAATTTTCCACTATACCAGCAAGGGCATCCTCACTCACACAAAAATATCTAAATCTGCATTCCAGACTTTTAAGTACAGTTATCATACGTGGCACAGAGCAAGTCACCCTCATGCGTAACTTCTCAGGCAAATACAGGTCCTGCTAAGTGCTAGAAAAAGATCTGCCTTCCTTGCAATCTAAACTGTAGTAAGTTTGTCTTCCAGCCTAACACAAATACTTCTTTGTCCCAAACTACAGAGGTTTAAAAGGTCTTTGCTCACGGACAGCACACGTTTCCTTTTGTTCTTCCTGGTTTCATCACAAAGTGCATAAAATAAACACACCACTTCAAGCAAACGCATAAACTTCAGGAAGTATCTTCTATTCAGTGCCAGACCTATGCAAGTTTTCTGCCCTTACCTGCCTTCCCTTCTGGACAAATGCATGAAAAAGAAGCCACTCGATCAATGCAAGTAGATCCATTAGCACAGGAGGCAGTGAAGCAATCATCAATGTTCTTACTGCAGTCGTCCCCACTCCAACCATTGACACAGACACAGGCATAGCCTCCATTGTGGTTGGTGCAGGTACCTCCATTCTGACAAGCGTTGGGCTGGAGCTGACATTCATCAACGTCTTCAGTGCAAAACTGGCCTGATGCACAGAAAGAAACAAGTTTAATAAAAGTTCAGACACAAGAAGATTCTTGCACAGACAACGTAACCAAGGGAAACACTGTAGTCCAATTTGATTGCCACTTCTTATTTCTAGGACATTCGAGCCTGAGAACTTCCAACAACACTGTCGTCAAATTAGGCAAAGACAACTAGCACCCTTAGATGACCCCAAAGTAGGAGCTGAACTGCAAATAACTTTAAAAAGGCACCATGTGAGAGCCAGCAGGCAGCCTGCAGTATATGAAGATACATCTGCGAGGACGTGAGAAGCGGAAAGAATGAAGGTCTGCCTGCAGAGCAGCCAGAGGGACTAAGAAGAGAGAAGATGGCCTCACAAGAAAGTCTTGGCCAAAGCAGTGTCAACAGGCCAGCAGCAAAGTAACTCTTGTCAGGAGAACATAATTCCTTCCTATATAATTATGCAATGAATATTACGTGATGAGGAAGAACAGAATTCTTGAGACACTTCTACCTAAAATACTCATTTTCCTTCCCCCAGGTATTTCCACAGACAACCACAAATATTTGGGGTTTTCTTGGTTGTTGGTTGGTTGGGGTTTTTTTGGTTTTGGTTTTGKTTTTGTTTTTTTTAGAGACRAAATAAATACCCTAATAAAACGCTCTAATGACTGGAGATATTGGAGGGAAGGAAACAAATGTGCACTGTTTCAGGGAGTTTTAAGGAAAAGGACCACTGGACCACTAAGTATGAAATCAGTTTCAAGGGATACTGAATTTCACAGTCACATCTATAGGAAGCTCTGCAATTCACATTTACTGAAGTATTTATTTATCCAAATCCATCTTGCTTTGACATCAAGATCCGGAGAACCTACCACTTGCATCAATATTTTGTTTCAACACTTATTCATCTTCCTGATTAAAGTTGCATGGTTTACTTTTAAGCTGAAATTGTTTAGCTTAAGTTTCAAGTCATTCATTCTTATTTTGAGTTTCTTGAACAGATAAAACCTAATGGCTAAGCACCAGCTAATTTCTTCCGAGAGTGGCATATGAGTGCACATGTGCAACCACGGAGTACTGGTCACAGTCCACAATCTTCTTTTTGATAAACTATTTCTCCCCTTTCTGTTATGTTAAGAACTCTCTAGCACTGAAAGTTTGCCCCCCCCCCTTTTTTTTTTTTTTAAACACTTTCTTATAACTCGCTTTTACCACCCTTCCTAAAATGTTGATACCATGTATGTAGCACCAAAAGACCGCCCTTTATCAGAAAAGATGATTAGATTTGTTTGATGTGACCTTTTCCGCCCTCGCCAGCTGACAACATCACCTCCCTCACTAGCTTGCAGCAGCTTTCCATTATTTGGGTCAAGACTCTTAAGTAACTGCGTTGCTACTACCAAGATCCTCCTATTTGTCATCTCCAGCTACCGTACCAGCTAGCTGCACACTTACATTTGCCTGGAATTCCCCCCATATTCCAAGAATAAGAAATTCAAGAGCAGGCCACAGATCTTCCCTGCCAATTTGCCTGGGCTCCAATTTATTCAGGTTTGCCAATTTAAAAATACTTATTAGATGTTACTTAACAGCCACCTTGTTTATCAATGGCCCAGAAATTACGATGCAAGTGCACACACACCCCCTCCTCCAATACACAGAACTGAAACATTTATTGTTAGCAGGAATGTAAAAATGTTCAGTCTTAACCATCTCCATCTACTATACCCAAACCACGATTCCTTTTGTTTTCAAAGTACTTAAATAAATCTTAGTCTTTGGTCCTGTGAGCTCTGGATTTTTTCCCCTTAGTAGCAAAGAAATAAAATTATTAAAAAAAAAAAAAAAAGTTGCACAACTGACTTCGTTCTGTGCATGTGTTCCTTCCTCCAGCAGGACTACTTCAAAAGAAGGATTTTATCACTTGAAAAAACATAATAAAATTTTAACAGTAATAATAATTACAATAGAGTTTTCAGAATTAATCCTCATTTCCCAGTTTACTTAGCAAAACAGTTGGGGGAAATCTAACACTTCATATTGTTATCTGTAAAACATAGCTCTCTACATTATGAAAAAACAAAACCATGCATTCATCATAATAGAAGTAGTTTGTTCATTAGCTTTCGATAGTAGCTTATCAGTAACCAAACTGAAAAGAGACAGTTCTCTCAGACTGGTTCCTAGTAGTCGTGCATATCTCRCAACTCAACACAATTGACTTCCTTTTTGAAAAAATAATCAAGACATTATTTGCTTATTATAAAAGTCATTTTCCTTCTTTTCTTGGAGGGGGCCCAACCCAGATCAAAGAACGTACTCTCTGACAAACACTCATCCGTAGCGTAATCGTTTTGCAGAAGAGTTCTTGCAGCATTTACATCCTCCTTTTGACTGCAGCCAATTTAAACTCRGTATCACTAAAGCGTGAACAGCTTTCAGCGCTGAAGTTGCCACACCACTCCGGATTGTTATGCCTCTCTCAAAATCACTTGCCTTGTGATTGGCTGAATAGAACTCCTGAAATAAAACATTTTGTGGGGTTTTTTTGGTGGATTGGGGGTGCGTGTGCGCGTGTGTGTTTGTGGTTTGGGTTTGGGGTTTTTTTGTGGGTTTGTTGTTTGTTTGTTTGTTTTTTGTTTTGGTTTGGTTTTTTGTTTTTTAAGCAAAGATGGGCAAACTACTCCCTCACATAAACTCTCTGGGTTTGTTTTTAACTTCCTGTTTCAAGTGTCACTAGTAATATCAACACTTAGGATTTTTTTTTTTTTTTTCCCCTAGCACTTATTCTCCACTTCTAGAAAGGACAGTACGAAGCGACATCACTGATGTCCTTGCAATAACCCTGTGTCCTAGGCTATTCCATATTTCCACAGCCCTAAACTAAAACAAACTTTTAAAAGGTATATCACTGTCTCTACGAGGAGAAAAAAGCAGAGCTTAAACTTTTTTGAGCAATTCAACTGTATTTCAAGAACATACCACATTTGAGCTCCTTAAATTTGATCTTCACTTAGCTTCTCAGATTTCTAATGCTCCTTTTGCAGCTACCAGATCACAGTCATATTTGTGTTTAATTGTGAATATGAATCAAACAGAGCTCCATCTTAATGCAGTTTGTTTTAAAAACAAAGGAAATTCAACTCAATATATGAGGGGCATAAACGAGCAATTAACTATTGCATTTTACTATTGAGTATTTTAATGAAAAAAACTTGTTCTTTATTGAAGTTATAATTGAAATTCAGACTCAACTTCTAGGCAAAAATATACGAATCAAAAGCAACATAAGGCAAGCAGAGCATATCAATCTAACTACATTAATAAGTACTCAGTCTCATCACCATCAGGCAATGTAAGTGTAACAGTTTTTGAAAGACTTTAGAACTATGTTTTAAAATACTACAAATCCCAGACTRAAGTCCAAGACGCTCACATTTCCTAACTGGAGCCGGTGAATTGGCAAGAATGCAAAGAAATTTCAAGTTCACTGAAAATGCTTGAGCCCTTATTGCTGAAGTGGGGGGTCGAGTGGCTTGGAAATGCATTGTTAGCCCAAAGTCTTCAAAAAAAAGAGAAATAAAGGGGTTTTTTTAGGTGGGGTAGTTTGGTGGGGTTTGGGTTTTTTAGATACCCTATGGTTGCTTATATGGTGTTTTTGAATCTTTAGGTGTTAACAACATGGGATCAGTGGTCAATATTGTAATTCTTCAACACAGGTTTTTGGAAGGGTTTTTTTGTTTGGGGTTTTTTTGTTGCTGTTGTTTGTTTGGTTGGGTTTTTTTGTTGTTTGTTTTGTTGGGTTCTTTTCCCCCAAAAACCAGCACACACATTTGTAAATGGCTTTCAATACTGCCCTCCCTCAAAGCAACATCATCACTTAATTCTTAGTGGGACTGCAGGATGGCCACAACCTTTCATTCTCCTGAAAGGGCTGATTTGCCCTCAATAGACACTTCAACTCCTTGTGCAAATGAAAGAAGTAGATGAATATTTTGGGCAGGTGCTGCAAAGAAAAGATTTGATGTTTCTGTTGTTAGCGACCTAGATCTTCAATGTAGTGTCTGTCCTGGGAGCTTCCTGAATGACTTTTTCATGGCAGAGACAGAAGTCTCTTTCAGTGTCGGACATAAAACAGGATTTAATTCTAAAACTTCTCAATGAACATTCCGCACAAGACTTCTCTCTGCCAGGTTAGTTAGGTAGATTTAAATCAAATGAGACGAAAGATCTCTGAAACAGTTTACTTAAGGGATACTGCTTTGACTTAATTGTAACTGAGCCAAGTATATTTATTTGTAGCCGTGTACTTCATGAGCTTGTTTTCTGCTTGTTAAGAGTTTTAGGAAGAATCAAGTCTTTCATTCACAGAACTGAAATTCAACTTCCAAGTGCAAACTCCATTATGAATTGTACAGTGTAATACACATCTTCATAACCCTAGTGCTTCTGAATGCCACAAACACCTCAGCTAAATGTTAATTCATTTAGCTGCAAGTTCCTGTAGGTATTTCTTTGCCTGCGCCTTTGCCAGTTTCAATTACATTTCTAGAAGAAACATAGTAAATATAGGGTGAACTAGTGAAGGCAAGCGCAAATACACTAACTGTACAATATTTTAATGGAAATGTAGAAACATACATATAAAAGACAACAAGAAAGGAAACACAAATTACTCCAAGAAGCTAATAAAAGCCTAACCTGACCTTGATATTTGCAGAGCCTGGGAAATCAGCAAAATGCCGACTCAGGTTCTAAGTGACCTTGTACAAAGTAAACATCTAGTCCATGTGGTATTTCAAAATTGAAAACTAGAAGTAGAAAAAGGGAACAGCCTTCAACTCTTAGCACTTTTTGCCCACTATGAAACTAAGTTACTTCCTGCATATTTCCCCTCAGAAAAGCCATATGGAGTAAAACAGACGTGTTTGGTGCTTTGATTGCTCCCATTTTCAGACCAGCAGGAACTGGACAGGAACTCCAGGAGCTTCTCTTTAGGCAGACACAGGATGCAGTGGTTCAAGGCCCCTCAAGTAGTCGTACCAGACTTCACTGATGAGAAACAGCCAGCCCCTTCTCCTAGAGGTCTTTATGTTAAAAAGAAAATAAAAGCCTGATTTATAAAGGTAAGGCAGATGGCACATAAAATGAGTACAATCCTACACTGAAAAAGTAGAGCATTAGCTTGAGCAAATAAGAAACCAAAACAGTCACCCTGGGAGGCAGCAGCAGACACCTCCAAAAGCTGATCCTACCGAACCATACAGGCTTTGCATAAACCTCAATTCCAACTGCACTGATCCTGCAGCTGAATGCAGGACCTTCAGTCAGTTCAGAGGTCTTCGTCTTTGGCAGAGCAGACTTTCCATAAAGGAGAATGTTTTCTTGGCCTCTTAACAGCTCTCCAGCAGGAAAGACTGCTGATGCACAGCTGGAGTACCAGAGGCTAAAGCTCCTGAGAGATCTCACATGCAGTTTAAGCACTAAAAACATTTAGTAGGAAAAAGGATGCAAATACCTTCCGGCGCCTTGAAAAAAATCAGTTCCTTGAAAACTGAGCTGCGAGGAGACAGCAATGTCCATTTCTTTCAAAATCACAACCACAACAGCACCAGACTCAGACTGAACTGGAAGTCAAAATATCTTAAAAGTTTAGTGATACTGGAAGGGAAAGATAATCCAGCAAGAATCACAAACTGGTCCTGAAGGTCCTAAGAGACTCACTGGCAGAGGASCATCAGGTTTCAAGAAGCTCTTATGCCCCCATCCTCTCAGTACCTCACCAGAAGTTTGTCACTTATCTCAGACCAGCACTCCAGTACACAGGGAAGAGCTCGCTAGCTCTCTTGAAAGGGCTATCTGGGAAGCTATAAACCAGATCTAGACAGAAACTCTCTGAAAGAGTAATTTAATTCACAAAGTATTCCAAAGATTATTGTATGGTTTTTGAACACGATCAGTGTAGCTAAAGAAAGCATGGCTCATTAGAACTGTTCACATTTTTTTCTCCAAGTTTCAAAGGACTACTAAGTGAGAAGGTGAATAGCATCTTATCAAGACTCAAGAATGGGCTAAGAGATAAGAAACAGCATTTGTATAAATGACTGCATCTAACTGTGGCAGAAGGTTAGCAGTGCCACAYCGCAAGGGACCATGCAGCTGCTTCTCCTCTCTAACCACCCGTGTGTATATTCAGGATGCCGGCTGGCAGACCACATCTGGCTGGGGAAGGACATTTCTCTGTCCAGTTCTTTCTCGTAACACAAGGAAAACGTCTGCATTGACAGCGTAAGCCAACGCATGTCGGTCAGTCAGGACAAAGCTCAGTTTCCTCAAGCTGCTGTGTGAGTCTCCTCAGCAAATGGAAAACTAAAGGAAAAATTGCATGGAACCATCGGGCCTTCTAGTAAAATGGTGTTTATGAAAAATACTTTAGCTCCCATGTTTTTGAATTGTGTATTTGTAAAAACATTCAATTAATCTTTAACCCACAGAATTATCCATACTCCTTGAAAAAACTAAGTTGCAATTAATGAATACATACAGGCACYGGAGCATTTAATTAATGGCCTGGAAGGAGATGAACAGTAGGCAGTGATATCTTTAACGAAATAATATTTATATTATCCAAGAGGAAGCCAGGGAATTTCAGACAGATTCAACCAAGAGAGGTTGCTGGGCAGTGCAAGAGCAGGCAAGGCTTGGTGCACAAACRCCAAGTAAAATACAAAGGCAAAAAGACTTGTTGCAGGTTTCTGTTAGGCATTCCTTGAGGAAAGACTCCAGCTTCCCTGGAAGAGTTCAGTGGGGACCCCTGCTCAATCACAGCTTTAATCAACAAAATAAACATTGCTGACAAGACATTTGACTACAAGGAAGAATAACTAACACAAACAGTTGTTGTTGTGTAATAGCAATGGCAAAGCCTCAGTCTGGATTACATTTTGCAGTACTGAAGCCACCACCTCTGAATAAAGACACTGAAAAGGGGTAGAGTTCAGAGTCCGACAGACCGATGGAGAGAAGAATTTCGTAAGAGACTTACAAAGCAATTGTTACCCACAAAGGGAGAAAGACAGATTATAAAAAGTATAATACAATAGTTATTGCAGGGAAGATACAGCACATGGCAAAGTATACAAAAGAAAATATTTGATCATTTATATAATTTGCTTTATCGACACAAGGTACCTCAAAGCAAAGAACTTCAAACTTCTCTGAAAGAGGCGACACCTTTACACAGACAAGAACATCCAGAGCAATAAACAGGTAATACTGAAAGGGATCTCAAGTGTGATGTCTGGATCACATCCAAATTCCAGACCCTCCGACAAAGCCATCTCCCTGCAGCTCCCTGCAAGCAATCCGATGAATACGACTGCTGCTTTCAGCGCCAAGGATGGCTTCAGGCACACACAGAATTTAAAGGACTACACTGTCTACATCTGCAAAAAGTACCCCCAGTTGCATGTACGTTTAGTAAAGGTCTTCCACACTTAAGTATTACAGTCGTTTCCCCTGAAAAAAAAGACCGAAGCCAAATATTTTTTCCCTTGCAGGAGTTTCTAAAGAAGTGAGCGGCATCACAGCCCTCAAAAAAGTGCTCCTTCCCCAGGATCTCACAGCATCTTTCTCCCATTTGAAATACAGAACTACAGAGCAGCAAAGCAGTAGCAGCCATTCCCAAACCTCAGGTGTTGGGTTTTTGTTTTGTTTAATAGATCTACTGTATCTCGGGCAATGTTAAATGCCATCCAAGATATCATAAAATTTAAGAGCTTAATATAGAATTTGAACAATTGAAGATGAATCTACAATTGTAGTGAGCAGAGTAAACATCTGTGTTTATTTTAGGCTAATACGATGGAGAAAAGAGTTTAATTTCATAACCACACTGGGAAGCATGTAGTGGAACTAATGGGCTTTTACAAGGGATTTTACAACCCCCAAATACAAAACTCTGGGCTTTAAGARACTTACGCACGCCCTGATCCATTAAATACTGCCCTAAATCACTCCTCACAGGCTACTGGGTAGAGAAGGCAGTCCTGACAGAGCTCTTCAGAGGTAGTAATACAAATGAACAGAACAAAATTCATTAAAAATTATTAGTGATGCACTAACGACAGACTGGTTTAATATGGCGGTGGTAGGTGAAATGACTGGGGACAGCAGCAGGATAGAGAAGTAACCAAAAGGAAATACACATCACCAAACTACTCTCCATTTTGCCCTTCTCTTTACCTCCTCTGGAAAATCCAGTGAATCAGGGAAATACCTAACAAGTGAAAAGATCTGCAAGGCAAAAATGTAACAGTTGGAGCCAAACCTTACAATAAAAGCTTCATATTCTCAAGCTATCTCAGCAACGCATCTTTAGTAATTATCCAAAGACAAATCACCTCATTGTAAGTACAAGGGAAGGGACAGAAACTGCCAGAAACAAGTCAGCTGCAGATAAAACAACTGTTACCTATTAGCCTGGCCTCACAGTGCACATCCACCAACCCAGCCTCACCAGAGTGGTCTAGCCTATTTTGTTTTAGCGCCAAACACATGCAAGATGTACTGAAAACTTGAAGACAGCTCCACAAGAGATTACTTGGCACATTTGATCACAAAGAGTATTTCCCAGCCTGGAAAGTCACCAAAGGCACAAGGGAAGAAGCAGCAGCCTGGTCTAAATTGGATGCTGTCATTCTGTCATCAGATCAGTTCAGCTGTTAACACCTCAGGTGTTTTATTACAGCTACCTCCTAACAAAGGCTTGCTGTTGGGAAACGGAAAGCAGCATGAAACAAACGCGAGGTTGTAGTAGGTGTTCCAGAATCTATACAGGATAAAGTACTAACTAATGGTGTAACTTTCAATGCCCGCAAAATCCATCTGCTCTGCACAACACTGGAATCAAGTACCACAAGAGAAACAAACAACATCCAGGATAAAGTTTGTTTATGTCCGATGCTTCAAATCATTTGTACACTCAAACTTGGAGCTGCCAGGTCTGGAGCCTGCCACGTGCTCCCTGCTCCCTTTGTATCTGCCAGTTCAAACATGAAGGAAGAAAGAGAATCATAATCCCTCTTGGCCTCTTTCAGAGAGCTGTCTCTTGGAGATACTACTGTAGTGACAGCAAATCACCAGCCAACTTGCCAAGTCTGGCATAGATGGATCTCAGCCAGTACCAAAGTACTATGCTTTTTAATAAAGTCTGGAAAGGCACCAGAAAGTCTACCATTGCTACACCACTGGGAAAGATGACTGCACTTCTCACAGGAGTCTGACCCAGTCTCCCTGTGCTAATACAAAGGTAAAGACTGCTCTTTGCATGTTATGTATGCAGAAGCCAACAGGAATCAGAAAAGAGTGCAACCCTGACAGCGCTCTCTGGCAGGTAATAATCAATACTCTATAGAAAGCAGCAAGGATGTAAATTCCCGTCATTTAGGAGGCTGGCATGTTCAGCATTTATGATCCATGTCATCTAGAGTCAGAGTTAGTTCCTCTACATTTCAAGCCTCTAAGTATTCCAGCAGGGCAGTATTTTTTGAACACTAAGTTAGCATGACTTGTTACTGTATACTTTGTGATACAGAAGCTGAGGAAAGTGGTATTTGGCAAAGAAAGTTTTAAAAAACAAAATACCAGAGCATACGATCTTACATAAAAATGTTAAACATTAGCCTTTTGATGTTTATCCTCCCTTCTTAGCAAAGAAACATCTCGTCTGCCCAGAGTTTAAGGCTGGGATTTTCAAAGAAAACCGAGGTAGGGAGCAAATATTACTCTAATTAAATAGGAATCGAACTCTTAACTCCCCCCTTTGAAAATTCCTGCCTAAAGCTCTGCAGAAAAAGTAACCCTTGTGCTAGTGTTTAAGAGCATATGACCAAGCTAACAGCTATTTTAATTAAAAAGCACAGCCCTGCTGCCTGAAGAGCTTTTCAGCTCAAGACAAACATTTGCTTCTTAAGCTACCTCCCAGTGCTGGAGTTATTTGGTGGAGTCAGCTGTTAGCACACTGTGCTTCCCTTGAGACAAAGGTCTCCTAGATTTTAAAATATACAGTTCACTGGAGCCCCCTTTTCAGGGGAAAACAAAGCCTAAATAAATACAACTGCCATGGGAGTCTCGCCTTTCCAGCCACAGGGGTAGAAATAATGAAAGGAGGCAAGCAGGCCAAGCCTGCAACTGAAGCATTATAATGTAGGTCTTCCAAAACCCACTTGAGCAAGGACATAGCGTGCCCCACAAACCCAGAGACTCATCCCACAACTCCTGATCCAGCACTTCAGGAGCAAACCATGCAAAGGACTTAACTCAATGGAGGATACAAATCTTAATCTCTGCTGTGCGCCATTCCTGAAAAGGTGATTTGGGCCAAACACAGATTCATGATGATCCTCTGAAACACTGCAAACTTTCCACAGCGAAGTAGGAGTCCTTCTCAGCCAAGAAAAACAACAGCATTTTATATTGTTAATCACGTTAGTACCCAAATTCTCAAGTCAGCTTTCTTGACACAAAGCTGCGTAGGTTAGATCAACAGAGTAAACAGGTGCATTTTAACCAAAGTCTTGTTTCTTTATATGAATTGTAGTCTGGAACAACTGAGCAGCCTTTAAATCCTCAGATGGTTTCACCGTGTCCTGTGGAAGGACACCCTAACCTTCCACATGACTTTACAGCCCTGGACTGCCATCACTTCCTCTGCATCCGCTCACCCATGAGACCACTCTGTGAATTTTAATTCCTGATCCCAGACAAGGAAGGGGGTGGGGGGGGGGGGAAGGCAGCTGGACAGGATTTTTTCCTAGATTAGCGAGTTAAAGTGGCATACTCCAACAAATACCAGAGCCAGTTCAGGGGAAGGGGAAAGGTGGCTGGGAACAGGCAGAGAAGGCAAAGACACCTTCCTCCTCAGACCGCACTGAGCCCATCAGGCTGGTTTAACTGCTGCAGAACAGCAGCATAAAGCAGAGTCTTCACATGGCACAGACATTAGCCAGGATTTTTGGCTAATCTTGACTCAAATCACACTTAAAACACACCAAATTCTCTGGCCTGCCATGCACAGAGGAATAGACTTTGGTCTGTCACAAAAGCATCCTTATTTATTTCCAAGAAAAGGTGAGCTTCGTTACACATCTGCAACATCGTGCCTTGAAAGGTGCCAACACACACTGGTTCTGACAAAGGATTTAGCCTGGGACAAGATAAAGTCATCCTTAAACAAACAAACAAATCAGTTAACATTCAGCAACACGGAAGATCTGGGGCAGTTTCACCAAAACACATCCAAGATTGTCTTGCCAGTTACAAATTTATGAGGTTGACAATCATCATAACCATATGAAATACGAGAACTTTGAAGGTGACAAAAACATTAGTGACAGCAGGAATTTCTCATCATTGTTTCTGAAAGGCAAGATTTTATCTTTCCGGAAAAAGCAGCAAAATGAGAAAGAGAAGGCACGCACTTCAACAAAAAAGGAGCAGTGAGCTCTGTTTGAGGAGTAGGAAATTAGACCAAAAGCAAACAGTCTCTCAGAAGCTAGATTCTAGTAGCAAGCAGAAAAAATATTTTTAAAAAAAATGCATAGTTACGTAGTCCAGCCTACCACGTCAGGGAATTCCAAGAGGCAGATGGTTACCAAAAGGAATTGAGACAGATTCTGTTTCAGTAAAGGATGCTTCAATATTACTTCACACAAAACTATTCTTCATCAGATGCAGTACAGCTTCTTGATTTTTCCAGCAAGGAAGGGGACTGGTTGCTCTATGCCATGAAGCACAAACTATATTAACAAACATGCTAGATCATCATCCACACCAGGAAGATTAAATAAAGACTAAAACTGCAAACAGACCAATTTAAACTTCTCCAAGATTACTTGACAAGTAAGTATTTGAAAGAAGAGACTGCAGAAGAACTGTTATGAAGACAGCATATCTACACTGTTAAGTATTTTTAGAAAATTTAACATCCTTTCATTTTGGCTAACATTTACTTACAAACAGGTGTGTTTGGGCTTTTTTTGTTTGTTTGTTTTTTGGGGTTTTTTTTGGGTTTTTTGGGGTTTTTTTTGTTAAGCTGCACACAATGTCCTCTAACCTCAAGGTCTCATTGGAAGCTTTTGATTTCCTGAAGTGCTCACTCCCACAGTTCCACACTGTTGGGCTATAAGCATTTATCAGGACAGACTCCAAAAGAGTTGTTTGCTCAGCTCTCCCCTCTTCACTTACCTTAGAGATGATTTACAATGTTATAAAGCATGCTTGTGCAAAGGATGGACCTGCACTTGTACAACATTTCCTTATTGCTGAGTAACTCATTTTTTATTGTAGTTTACTCCTGTCAGCATCAGCTGCAGTTTAATCTTGAGAAAAATCATCTCTCTCTCCCAACTATTCCAGCAGTCCTCCATCTACCTCCTGTATTTTGTGCCCTGCCTCAGCGTCACACCTCATGTCTCCAAGCTGGACATGTACTGTTATCCTGCACCTTCTTGGTCTCTAATTGAAGATGCAGGAAAGGGATTGAAGTCCATTCAGAGAAACAAGCTTCTTTTAACAAAACACTACTGAGATGACAGAGCAGGGTCACTGCTGGGCTGAGCTGCAGGACCAGAGGCATTCAGGTGACTTGCAAGACATTTGTCCACTCACGCCACATGGCTGCATTCACTGTGGAGCTGGAAAGGATTTCGGGGCGTCACGGGACATCACTTGCACACACATTTATTGGGCAAAAGGAATATTACAGATACAATAAACGAATTCTTAAAGGCCAGCTGGCCAAGAGCTTTTCACTGCACAGGCTTTCAAGCAAAGCAACATAGAGAGGGCCCCAAACACAGCCCTCCATTGCCATCGTGAGCCTTCAGCCTCCAGAGACACTCGGATCAGCAGTTACACTGCAGAGGAATGGCTATCACTAAGGCACCCTGTGGATGCACACAGCTACTGCCCTACATGTRTCAAACATATGCCAATATGAACATGCATGGCTACTTCTGAAGTTACTCATGTTTTACTTTGAACACCGAAACTGGCACTGTTCATTTCAGACAAGACAGTTCAGTTCCCCAAAGGCTCTAACGTTCATTGTTCAAACAGCCAAGCTGCTGTTTCCTAAACAGCAAGACCAGTTTTAGTTCCAAACTGACCCGATTCTTGAAGTCTAGAAAGTCAACAGCCTTGAGAAGCCATTATCTAAAACCATTGCTGCGCTGATAACCTTAACTTCACCATAAACAAAGGAAATTCTCAGAAAGCCAATTCCATTAAATTGTTTTAGAAAGCCATTGGAACAGAAGGCTTGGRGAGTTCCTCTCTTTCCAGGGTTTCACTGAAGGGAAGCATCCTTCGTGCACGCAAGGTTTTCTGGAGAGACTGTCCACACAGAAGAAAGATGGCACAAGACTAGGCCACAACATGGGTCTAACGATTTTTCCCAATGTTAGTCAGTCAGAGCCCATAAGAGGTTCAGAGAGGGAACCACCACAACTGCATTGCCAAGAACTTTAGTGGTTAATCAGAGAGACAATCTACCACAAAACCAAACAGAATCACATCCTATTACCACCAAGGTCTCTTCCATATGAGTTGCAGAAGTCATCCCTAGTTGACAACAGCCATCCACCCAAATCCTGTAAGCCAAGCTAAGTTTTCAATACCTCTACAAAGCAAAATAATCCCTTGTAGATTATATACTCACACTGTACACACTCATGATCCATCATATCCTCTATGCTCCAGGAATAAGCCTGAGATTAATTTACTACTGACAGACGCTAGAAGCCATAACAAGGTTTATAATTTCTGTGGCGTGGAGCAAGATTTTAGGGGTCACTGAAGGGTTGTTGGCTCCACACCCAAGCTCTCTTCATGTTTTCCTTTGCAGGTTTCACTTTCTGCAGGCTTTAAGGACATACAGACAGAGAAGCAGTATAGAAGCAAGGGTACTTGCTCATTAAGGGGAGGACTCATTTTCTCCTATTTACACCTACTTTCAAAGAGCTATGCAAGCAGTAGTGCATTTCACTCTTATGTGGTTTTAACTTCATTTAAGAATATATAATTTTTTAAAGTTAATGAGGGTTCTTAACTGGCAGCCTCCTTTGCAGTTAATGACAACCGGTTTATAATGAGAATGATGCTCTCCGAGGAAAAAAGCTAGAACGACATGAAACCTCTGGTCTCTAGTAGTCAAACTCCTCACAGTGCATTTGTCTGAACTACCAATCACTACAGACGTTCTGGTTTCAAACATAGTATTTTCTAGATACAGAGAAAAATGTGCTAAAGGTTCTTCAGAGCTAGTTCAAGCTTAGTTCCAAAACAAGTATCCCAATCTACTTTGTGAAAGGAAAAATGCAAATTGAGGCCATACCTCAGTTTTCCAGTTCTAAGGCTGTTTTTCTACCTATGATTTTGAAAGAAGGGCAAAAGTACACTCAGCTGAAAAAGTGTGCCAGCTAAGAATGACTGGTTTGACTCAAAAACAAAACAAAACACGCGCCCCAAAACCGGAGGTATTTGTTTATTTTTGAAGTATGGAGACATTTTGTGACTAAAGATGACACTGAATTTCCCGTAAGCTGCTTCCTTACATCATGCATAACACTTTCTTGAAATTCACACTTTTTCCCCCTACAGACTCAGAGTAACACAGACTCATTTATGAAGCAAAAGTAGCTTTGCTAGTCAGAGAACTCCAGATAAAAATCAGTCACAGCAGGAAAAATAATAGTAGCAAAATCATAAGCTTCCCATACATACGCTTCTTCTCTTCCCTCCCTTTCTCCCACCTATGCCTTCTTTCAGATTTGCCCTGTTCTTCAGCAGCATTACTATTACCTACATGGGAATTGTTATCCGAGGTTAAAAATACCCCCAAGATGTATCAGCAAAGCACTGTTAATGCACACACCCGTAATAGCAAAGCCATGCTTTGCACTTTTGTAACACATATCCTCTTACAAAGTAATCCATACAAGCAGAATTGCAACTCTGATAGTCACACTGCATTGCAGCTCAAGAATCATGGTACCTGTCTGTCAAACCCATGCGCACATAAGCCTGTAATACTGCCTGGTGCAATGGGAAATCACCCTCCATTGTGGTGGCTTTGATGCAAACAATTTTCTTTTAAGGGTTCCACTGACATCTGCCCCCCAGACTGCAGAACAAGTCACAGATGTGAGCTGCATTCAGCCATATACAACTCCAGTTGTACATTGGGTGAAGGCCAGAAGTCCTGCATTTCATTCCCGTAAAGTGTGCCCAGCCCATACAGGAATGTTTTCCATAGTACGTACCTGTCCATTGCGGTGGGCAGCGGCAATTGTACGTGTTCACACCGTCCACGCATATACCCCCATTTTGGCAGTTGTGATTTGGGCAGTCGTCAACGTTGTGCCCACAGATGCTTCCCTCGAAACCTGGACAAAGCAGAAACACAGCACACTGAAATGGGCTTCCAGCCTCTTTTGAAGAGAATTCACCCTTCATGCAGCTTCTCCGCTTCTTTTTTTCTTAAACACTTGCCCAGTTAACCTAAGCCTGATGAATCTCAATATAGCATGCTGACCAGAGACTTTGTTGAATGCCTTTGCTGATAGCATGCAGGTCAGATTACACAGTTAGACCACTACTACCGCAGGTACATGGCTGAATACGTTTTCACCACCAAAAAGACAAGGGTATTTTTTCTTTAAGTGACTAATGAGCACTGTCATTCAAAGCAAGCAAAGTGAAGACAAACAGATTTAGTTTCTGTGAGGTAAACTCGTCACTGCCCACCAAGCAGCAGTGAGAGCACCACCCAGGACAAGTTTTTCCCATGGCAAAAAAGTGCCTGGCATTCACTTCATGAATACCTCAGCATAGTTCATATGCCTTGGCAACGTCAAAGAAAGATCTTCTATGCTTCGAAAATGAGCTTCCAAATTCCTGATTTGGCCCTCTTCAGTATTAGACAAGTCAGTCAATCAACAAATCAGCCACCACCCAAGCGATGCTCATACACTAAGCCCTGACTGAAAAGCAGAAGAAACCAGACACCCTTCCCAACAAAAATCGAGGCTCCTAATGAATGTAGCCACACTGGCAAAATATCCTTGCTAGATCTCCCTCTCCTTTCAACTAAGGAAAAGTGGGGACATTAGGGAAGAGAGTCGTCAACAATCCATCTTCCCCTTGAATCCCCTGCTGATTTACTTCACGCTTCATTAAATAAACCTGCCATTTCTGCTGGATGAGAGCGCTATTTATCAAAGCACAAGTGGATGCATGATAATGTGGACGAAGTAAATGATTCCAGAACACATGTGTTAATTTAAAACATCAGCTCTGCCTCTTCACTGCTTTGGAATGTAATATTAACATGACACAGTCCTCTCATCCAAAATTATGCTTTACCCCCTCTACTTTTGATGCCCTGTTCCAGACGCTTCCATAACATCTGTGTCAAGTCATATAGACCCTGTAAGCAACATCTGGTCCAATGCAGATCGTGCTGTGTGGCAGATGAGACAGACTGTAAAGCTCTGAAGCAGCTTCTCCAGACTACCGCTACTCTCAAGAGACTTGAGATGATTTGTATGCATTACTGCCTCTTGAACTTCTCCAATACTACAGGTAAGAGTCAGAAGCAGAGAGAAGTGCTGTTGCTAAGCTGTATCAAGTGCATTAGCATCCATCAGCAAGGAAGAACAGACTCAACATAAAAAAAGAGAGACACCTGCATTATTACCCTCTCCCTTCAAAGCCCTTCCCACCTTCACCCAAGATCCTGCAAATTTCACGGCAGTAGGGAAGGTTAAAATGAAGAGGAAATATACCACGGTTAGTCTGAATCCTAATCATCATAGCAGCGCCTTCCTGGCAAAAGGTGCTGAGGAACAACCACCAAGGAATACAATTAGTATCAGATCACTATATTTAGAACTGTATGAAGACCTACCCTACTTTCCACTCAACAAATTCCTGACAGCAGGCATTTATTTAAAAATATGTCACTGTACTACACACAAATTTAGAGCGGTCCAATGATTTTGAGTAATAATAAAGCATGGAAGTCAGTCCAATACTAAAACCTCACCAAGCCATATATTACCATTAAGAGCTGCTCCTCAAGCATCTCATGCAAATGTAGAAAACCATTAATCCCACACTAAAAGCTGGAGGATACCATTAGTGACAGCAGAATAGAAACAAAAAAGAGCTTACAAAAAAAAAAGCGATGCAATAAAAGGTTCAAGAGAAATGACACACAGCCAAGTGTGCTCAGTCAAAAGACATCTCCAAGGGAAAGGGAATCAGGAGGGGTTGAAATGGTGAAGACATCACTATTTTGAGTGCACAGCTGAAGAAAACACAAGTTTCCTTTTTGGTAACTTCCCAACTCCCAAATTCCCTTTAAATTCATCTTACTCTGAAGAACAACTTTGGCTTAGTTTCAGAACATCTAAAAGCTGTAAAGGCATGATTTTTGTGTCCTCTTCAAGTCGAACTTACACCGCAATATTGTGATCTGCTTAATTTGTAAATAAAACTGTCCTAGTGAAGTTTAGCTTTCATTCGTACAACCGGTCCTTTAGAGTCATGGTTGTTTGGGCCAACGCACCTACATTTGAGCACGACAAGCGAGAAGTTGCTCTGAGACATGTGAGCTTTTCTTAAGCTGGGTCCCAGGATCTGATTTTGCAGTTACATAACCTGACTCTTTTCCAGAAAGCCAGAGAGTTCACTGTTTTGATGTATTTGGACACCTGACACTGTTTCCTGTTCCTCTCTGTGCTGGGACTCACATGTCGTCCTTTGCTTTCTCCCTCCAAGAGAACAGTTTGCAATACATATCCTGACTTTTGCTCCGTATCTCCAAGCACAGCAAACTAAGAAATGAGAACCTCAAGGGGAAAAGTGTTCCCACTGCTAACAGCATGCTGTTCCTCCTCTAGTGCACAGAGGTATACAAGTAGATAACTTTACTCCTACGTCATCTGAAATCTCCAGCCCATTCCAGAACGCTATATCCAATTCCCTCCGTATCTTAATCCTTAGCCTTATTTCAGCCTATAAATGACACCTCAGACTTTCTGCAGGACCAATTATGTATGGAGGCAGGAAATTATACCTGAATGAAAATGTGAAGTTACTGCCAGATTTAGGGTCTGCTGACAAGAAAGTGGGGATCTCGACAGAGTGCTAAAACTGACCTGCATCATTTTAACACAGAAGCAAGTTTCTGCATACCAGGTGCCCAACAGCAGTTGCCTACATGCAACTCTGACAGTTCAGCTTCTTGAAATAAACGTGAGATGGGCCACTCCACGTAAGACAGCCAGCTCACCCGGAGCAGGGAGGCATGCATGCCATCTGGTACCCCAAGACCGCCGCCATGCAGAACCTCACACCCCGCAGGAAGCGTCTCATCTCTAAATCCCAGCAGGGTCTTCCCCACTGCGGGAAATTCAGTATGTCTGCTAGACCCCACTCATGATGCTCGCTGCGCGGGGCAGTGTGACACTCCGCTACAAACCGGTGTGAGGTTACTTCCTCTTCCCAGGAAGTGTTCCAGCTCTCGTAAACAGCCTGCTCCAGCCTGACAGATCGTTTCCTGAACAAGCCCTTGGAATTCCCTAGGGTCCTTATCTTAGTTAATGGGTAATTATTTTGATGGATAACAATGAATAATCACTTTCCCAGCTAAGAACTTCCTCTATTGACTTGTTTAACATTCCATTAAAGGTTAGTTGCCAAATGAACTCCTTTTTTGTCAAATATTTATAACTACGAGCTCATTCTTATATTTAAAGGAGTTGCTAATGCTTCAGATTAAGTCTCTCTCACAGAAGTATTTTGTTTTTACTACGAGACTCTGTTATGATTGACCTAACGCACTCACTTGTCTACAGTTTTGTTTTTACCTAAATCAACAAAGCCCAGAGAAAAATGATTACACTAGACAGAAAATAAGAAGTTACCTTTCATACAGACGTAATACTGACAGTATATATAACTCTTCACTTAGCATTTGGTGGCAAGTGTGACTTCTTCTAACACACATGACTTCATGAATTACCTAATGCAAGATTCATTTGTGTAAATCCACAAGTGAAATGGGAACCTGAGAATTTAAAATAGCAGCTTGACTACACTGTACATAAAAAGTACTTGCGCTACTGTAGAAAAAGCTGCTGTGATGTGTAACTCCAGGTTGTAGGTTTTTTCCACATTTTCAAGCTCTCACTCTCATGTATCTGTATTTACAAAAAATGAAATTCACTCAAAAGCCAAGAAGAAAACATCTACATGAAACAAGAACCCATTTCAGGGCCAGTCCAGGAGTAACCTAATTATGCCTAAATTGCTGCTTGGGCACAATCAGTTTCTTCAAAGCAGTTTCACAGGTCACAAGATGCAAAATCATATCAAAAACCATTCCAGCTGTGCTGGTTTTGGCTGGGATAGAGTCAATTTTCTTCACAGTAGCTAGTATGAGGCTATGTTTTACATTTGTGCTGAAAACAGCGTTGATAACTCAGGGATGTTTTCGTTACTGCTGAGCAGTGCTTACGCAGAGTCAAGGCCTTTCCTGCCTCTCACCCCCACCCCACCAGCGAGGAGGCTGGGGGTGCACAAGGAGTTGGGAGGGGACACAGCCGGGACAGCTGACCCCAACTGACCAAAGGGATATCCCATACCATATGGCGTCATGCTCAGCATATAAAGCTGGGGGAAGAAGAAGGAAAGGGGGACGTTCAGAGCGATGGCGTTTGTCTTCCCAAGTAACCGTTACGCATGATGGAGCCCTGCTTTCCTGGAGATGGCTGAACACCTGCCTGCCGATGGGAAGGAGTGAATTAATTCCTTGTTTTGCTTTGCTTSTGCATGCGGCTTTTGCTTTACCTATTAAACTGTCTTTATCTCAACCCACGAGCTTTCTCACTTTCACTCTTCTGATTCTCTCCCCCATCCCACCATGGGGAGAGTGAGCCAGCGGCTGTGTGGGGCTTAGTTGCCGGCTGCGGTTAAACCATGACACCAGCAGTTGGAGATGTAACTGCCTCCTGCCTCTATGGCCATAACTCTGAGCGATGGTAACATCTTAAGGCAGTCCAGAAGGAAGGGCTAGAACAATTCCATTTATAGTCACAATATCATCGGCATTGCTCCAATTCAGAGAGGGAGTCTAAAGAGGAATTTCTAGTCCATAATCTTGGCAGTCTCTTCCAGATGAGCAGGCCTTGTTCATATCGTCCCTGGGCGTGACAGGCCACCATTTCTCTTCTCTTTCTGTTGACCTTTCCTTCCCAGACAGAACCTTTTCCAACACTTCAGAAATTTCACTCTGCAGGCTTCACTAAGGGGGAAGAAATGGCTGGGTGCCTTGCCTTTATCAAAGAATTTAAATGTAAGCATTTTGGCCTCTCCAACCTCTCCTTTTTTTTGCTGTTTTTCAAATGACTAGTTTTAAAAAAATCAAGCTAGCAAAACAACATGGCCAACTTAAACAAATACAGGAAATACAGAAGTGAAGGCTCTCAAAGCCGCATTAACTCACCCCCACTATACACGTTGTGTAACAAGTCCAAAAAAGCAGCTAATAATCCAAAACGTGTGTGAGCAGTGTGGGTGTGTAACTGTTACTATAGTAATCTCATTTTCATTTCCTGACCATAGTTTAGCCAGCCCACACACTTGTCTAAGGGAAAATGTGCTCCTACCCAGTCTTGTGCCCCTGTAAGAGAATCACAAAAGCAAACTGTCTTATCAGCTTTACATGATCAAGTCCTTCAAACTTCATCTTCCTCTCCTCTTCGCCCCACCACACTGCTTCTGCATGACATCTTAAACCTTGAACTGGCTAAACAGTTCTGACTTTAAGAAAATTCTGAATTTCTGATCAATCCAGAGATATTTAGTTTACAATTTCATTTTAAAGAGATGCAAAGCAGAAAAGCAATAAATTCCCTGAGAGCAACTGTTAGTTAAGATATGGCATTTTCAAAGACCCTGTATGTTCAAGCACTGTTTCTTCAGGCATAGTTGGAAATGGTTGCTTTCACACAAAAATAAAGATGATACATCCTTCTATTTTAAGATTGACTTTCCTAAATTCTTCAAAGTCACATGCTTGCTCAAACAACCCAGAAAGTTGTTGAGCAGGCACTAGCTAAGGTTGGCAATGTACATTTAAGGTCATTTGAGCCAACACTTCAGGACAATGGTCTCCAAAAAGAGAGTATTTTTCACAAGTTAAGTTCTAGATGCTGTTTCCACATGTACCTGTGACTCCAGATGATCCTCATGAGAACRCAGTCACTCTACATTCATCCTAAACAGTATATGGTAGCTACATCTTTCACATAAATAACAACAGAGAAATGCTTAAGGGAAGAGAGTTTACTTTTCTAGATTACCACACACCAAGCATTGATGTGCCAAACTGCAATACACTTAAGTAGGAAGTCTAGTCAAAAGCATTTCCAAACAATGTTTCCCATGGACTGAATTACTCAGTAAAAAAAATATCAGCCTAAAATAAAACCCTGATATGCAAAGACAACTAGTACTGCCCTGTGGTCAGTATGACAAGTTGATGGGGAGGAGCAGGACAGGATGAGATGAGACCTCCAGGGTCCCAACCAGGTGACAWATAGTCATTTGTAGAGATGGGTGCCTTGGTGATTGGAGCCCAGCTTGACACACAAAACCAATACAGCCCATGATCCTGAGCAAGCACATCACCCCTGCTGCAGATGAACTCAAGGCAGCTAACAGCATCAGAAAATAAGCAAACATAATTTATCTGGAGGTAGTAAAGGACAAAAAGGGTGTGGTGAGTTGGAAATGGTATCTCGTAAGATTTGGAGAAACTGGTGGAGAAAAAGGAAGGGAATAGAACGTAATATGTTTTAGAGGTAAAGACTGAGAAGGAGAAAGACACATGTTCATCTTCAGTCAAGCACTGAAGTTAACTGTGGCCTTTACTGACACAAAACTATGTATTTGTAGAGGTTTATGTTCATGGAATTTTGCATTCCAAATGGGCATTAGGAGATACCACCCTAATCTCCTTGAATCTACCTCATAGTTCTTACCTATTTGATTCTCTGCCTCTAATTGGGTTCCAAAGAAATCTGTAATTTCCAGCCACCTTCCCTTTTCTTCCCTTCCGTATTATGAAATCCTGACACTCAGAAATTAACATCCTAGCAGAGCTTCCTGCCCTGCTGAGATTTCTCCCTTCAACCTTACATTACACAAGTATCACACAGAAACTCCAAGCGAAGTTTTCAGAAGAACACAGAATGGAATGCAGTGACAAGACTACAAAACCAAGCACTTTGAAGAAGCATCATTTACCTGGCAGGCAGTTGCACTCAAAGGTGAAGTCACTTGTTTGATGACAAGTTCCTCCATTCATACAGGGTGATGGGGAACAGGGCACATATATGCTCTCACAGCGATGCCCTGTATAGCCTGGCTTGCACTGGCATCGGTATGAACCAGGCAAATTGACACAGGTCCCACCATGTTGACAAAGGCCTGGTGTGGCACATTCATTTACATCTATCTCACACTTCTGGCCAGTGTAGCCAGACAGACAGATGCAGGAGAACTTATTTCCAGATACAGTACATGTACTTCCATTGGCACAAGGTTGAGATGTACAGGCATCAATCCACTGGCAATCCTTTCCTGTAGGATCCAGAYAGAGCACTCCGTTAATAAAAAGTTATTTCTATGGAAAATAGCATTTCCTTCATGCTACCTCAAAATGATTGGTGTACTAAATCTTAAAATTATTACAGGAAAATTTATGTCTGCATTTACAGTATTATATTTGAAATGAAAATCAATTTGTGGTTACAGTACAAAGTCATTTTATTTACAGGGTAGCAGCAAGATATAGAATGTTGTGATTTATAAAAATAACCCATGACCTGAAATCATACTACACACTGACAGTCACTCTTCTTCTACATCCCCTTCAAGAATGAAAGGGGTGAGTTTCCATGCTTCCCCTCAGGCACCCAGTTATAGTTTTCCCATAGAAAGATTTTGCTGGCCAAATTTACTTCATTTTTTCTAGAAGGGAGACTCTGAATTCAAAGTGTAACAGCCGCTCCAGAGTAGCTTTTGCGCTCAGTTTTCCCACGTGGACAACCCCACAAGATCTAAATGTCTTTCTGCTTACGTGTAAAGGGTAGGGAGTTTGATTCCCTAACCCCGCTTTGCTTTTTTTAGTCATGAAGTCATTTAGACTTCTTATTTCCTGTGCTGGAGCTAGTAAATTTGAGAGCTTATTACGACTGCCCCAGAACATCCTAGGATGAAGTAATTCACAAAGGAGGGAGTCTGGAGGTACAAACGCAGAACCCCACCTGTGTAACCTGGAGGACAGACACACTCGTACGTTTCCTGGCTGTGGGGATGACAAGTTCCTCCGTTCAGGCAGGGCTGGGACACGTAGCAGAGGTGCGATTCAGAGTATTGACAATCCTCTCCTGTGAACCCTGGAGCACATTTGCAGGTAGCTTTTCCTATCAGAGACGTAGTTTCACAAGTTCCCCCGTTCTTACAGGTATTGCTTTCGCAGGGGTTTCTGTACTGACAGTAGTCTCCAAGAAAGCCTTCTCGACACCTGCAACAGAGAAGAAATCACTGGCAGCACATTCACCTGAAGCCTTGCTGTCCTGGGAAGATACCAGGAATGAAGTCCCACGACCATCGAAAGTCTTGGAATTTGCCATTTTGTTGGCATTTGTTAGGTAACACTAACAGACCTAAATGCTAACGGCAYAGACGTAACAGGGCCTTCCTCTGGGATTGTCCCAAACGAGACCACTGAAAGCTTAAGTTCAAATTGTGAAATTGCTCATTACAAAATAAATAAATACTGCATACAATCAGTTACATCAAATGCAGGAACTTATTCTTGCACTTCCCTTCAAAACTTCAGTAAAAGCCTAAGTGCTACAGAACTGTTGAGTAACAATTAATTCCTTGTACCTACTCCCATTCTAATAAGCATCCTTTTTTAGAAGAAAATCAAGCAGTTTCAGTAATAGGTATTAACACCAGGTATTATCCATCTTCCAAAATATTTATAAACCTTGTACGAATGCAGTGTCTGAGGGCCTGAAGATCTGTAGCAGATCTTTCTCCACAACACTCCCGTGAGTCAGGAATATACTGTTATCCTCATGTTGATAAGTACATCTGGGACTGTGACATGCTGAAGTCTGCACTCAGCTAGCAGTGCAAGCCCTGAAGTCAGGTCTCCCACGCCCCTGGCTAGCGCCCTAACGACAAGGTCATTGTTCCCCTGTCTCCCACAGAAAAACGAGTACACACACGCTATCTACAACTACGGTAATATTTTATACAAAGGTCTACGATTGCAGAATAATTGCAGTTATTTCTCTCTAACCTAAACTTATGTCAATACAGTCTGACTACACTTGTCAGCTGTAATCCATCTTTTAACTGGCCTTTGTACTACGAATTTTCCATTTAACTTCCAGCAATACAGGATCCAGGCAAGCAACCCTGCAAACCCCACCTTTGTGTCACCCACGGTTCCATTTGCTTCTTCCAGGTAGCAGAAAGCTGCAAGATTATATGCTGGATAAAAATAACACCTAGCATACAAAACAGGACTGTCCACTTGCAGTTTTTTMTATAGTGCACAGCTGCATGCTTTAACTGGTAAGTAACCCAAGGTACACACAGCCTGAGAGGACATGTATTTCACTGCAAAAAATTAGAGGTGAACATTCAGAGGCACTTTGTTCCAGAACAGGATAGGTGCAATTATTAAATCAATGAGTTACTCAAATCCAAAGGGAGGAGATTCCAACTGCAAGAAATACACAAAGTCTCTAGCTAGCCCCAAGACAAGAATGTAACAGTAAAGAGACTGCGTTTTCCTGATGCATTTAAAAGTGTACRGTGGATTGAAAAAACAAACAAACAAAAAAAACCCCAAACCACCACCTAACTGGATAGGTCTTAAAATTTAGTTTAAAAATCAAAGAACGTTCATGAAGCTGTGTTTTTAAGACTACTACAGGGATCTGCCTTTGTTCCTATGGTATTCAACACTTCTATCAATGAATAACAACGGAAAACATCGATGCTGGTCAAACACGTAGGTAAAAGGGAAGACAAGTTCTTGATAGAGAGTAGTAACATGAACTGCTTAACAAGGCAGTCAGCACACAAAGTGCACTTTAAGCACTGAGAAGTCATACATCTAGAAACAAAACATATAAAGCATCCTCCCCAAAACAGGAGACTGATCTGGGAAAGACAGACTTGCTATGGGGGTCCCTAACAGTCAGCTGAACGTGAATTCCTAGCGTGACAGTTTGGCCAGGAATACTTTAGTTGTACAAACAGCAAATATCAAGGAGTAGTAAATGAGATTATGCTACACCTGATACTTGCATGGCACAACCATTACATCAGTTCTGGTGTCCGCTCTTTAAGAAGGAAGAGCTGAAATGAATTCAAAGCCAACAGTAATGATTAATAGAAAACTCCTGACACAATGAAAAGCTCAGGTGGCTCAGTCTATTTATCAAAGGGAAAAGAGAAGGAGACAGTTAATCAAAAGCTCCAAGTACCCACAAAGAAACTCAGATTTAACAATAATTCCCAATCTAGAAGGTACAGGGATAACAGGACTGAGCAGTTAAAAGTTCAAGCTAGATAAATTCAAATTAGAAATAGGGTAATATCTTTATTTTCAGACACAAACTTATACACAGTCTCTCAGCAGTGGAGAGAAACAACTGGAACAATGCATTTAAGGTTGCAGTGGAATTTCTCCATCACTCACGCTTGTTTAAAAGAACACCAGGATTGGCTGTTTCAGAAAGAGTATGCACGCTAGTTCAAACACAGCTATTCAGAGAGGTTATTATCCGAGTTACGCAAGGGGTCATTACTAGATGACCACAACTGTTTTTTCTCATGTTAAAATTTATTAACTAGCTTTAGCCATATGTCTAAAGCAGGAAAGTCATATAATAGATGTGCATAATTGTAATTTACCATTCCCCACACCCAAATTAGGCTCCTTTCACCATACCTTAATACTTTCAACTTCGTACCCAAGAACAGACATGAAAGAAGAGTTTTTGCAGGGCAAGGCAGGATTAATAAAGTTACAGAAAGCAAATCCTGAGACAATACCATTTGCAGAATATCCTCTGCCTCTTGTGCCATCCTCAGTGTAACAGCTGAAGGCTGTCGGTCAGCGTAAGCTGCTGCCGTATCACACGAGAGGCAATCTTCGGGTATTCTGGGCCCGAACCACGGCAGTTCTATAGGCTTCCTTTAACATCCCAAATCCTTCCTCGACATGGGTTAGAAATCAGTCCAAACGCCAGCGGGCTACAGCACGGCTTTGCAGGAGCTCGATCACATAGAAATCTGGCACCCAGCAAAGACGGCTGTGCCAGAAGCTGGAGGACTGCTCGACTCCCACGGCATTCAAGCCTGCACACGGTGCACTGGCTAGCTCTGCTCAGAGACCGCCTGGATAACTACAATTAAATCATGTTTCTGGACATCTATATGCAGCTGATGAATGTGTAAAGTCAAACTGAACTTCAGTCCCAGAAGGCTTACAAGATTTCGTTACAGGGATTTCTTCTGGTTTCACCACCACCAGTGATGGGGGGGTTCGGCAGCTCAGCCGTCTTCAKTGTCAGCAGTACACCAAGCTCCTCAGACTAACAGCAGCAGACACAGGCCATGCACTTGCAGTTCTCCTTATCATGAAAGAAAGAGCAACAAACCAGAACTTCACAGAACCCCACCTAGGGCATCTCATCAGGCAAACAAGAGGCCCTCCAACACCACCCACCACTCCAACAAATACAAAATGAACCAAAACACACCTAAAAGAGAAGTCCTAAAGTGCTTTTTCATTGAAGGGCTGTAAAACAAACTAGGAAGTCTAGAGGAACATCTCATGTTTTGTCCACAAGCAAATAAACCACCAAAATACGCCTTCTCTCCCACCCCCCCAACACTCAGCGATACTGGAAGGTGCGTTTAACTGTTGCCCCTAGGTAGCAGGGAGGAGGGAGCCCAAACACTGATCAAGAGTATTGCTGGTATGATTTAAAAGGAAAGCTGAGACCTGGGCTCTAAGACGACACTCGCAACCATCACCCACAAACGGCCCAGCGTTTTGTACACAAATGTTCTGGTACAAAGTTGAAGAGCGCTCCAAGACCAGGCTTGTTCCGGTATCTTCTGAGGCTAATCAGAAAAACATGAGGGAGCACTCCAGCAGGGAACAGCAGAAGCTCTTTTAACTTTAGCTCTTTATATTTGGAAGGACAAAGCCTTACAGAATATGCCAGAGGGAACGTGCCTGCCTGTGGAAAGATGGTAGGTCAGGTATACACGGCCCTTGTACCCACCATTTTGTTCTCCTCCTGGAGAAGTGCTTGGTCACACAGTTATGCAATTTTCCCCTCCAGCAATTCAGTGCAATCGTTTTTGAATGTTAAAGAACAAAAAACCTACAGTCCAGATTTTCAACCATGTCTCCTGTCATCAACACTTCTAGGCAGAAATACTAGTAATTTAGTTCTAAATGTTGGTGTAGACAAAACTGCAAATATTTGCCCCTGATTCATGTTGGGCACCACATTGTTTCTCTAAAAATAGAGGCAAACACTGAAAAAGCGGGGTCTAAGTCCAGACTTCTTTAAGGGATATGATTATCCTCAACAGCAATTCCAGCTTCCCACCACCCCTGCTCTGCTCTCATCCCAACCTACTCTTTCAAGTTCTTTTTAGGATAACAAAAAAAAAAAAAAAAGCAGCCACTTGTCTACAGAGCAGCTTAAAATTGTAGCAGCTTGTGTCAGCTCCAAATGACATGCTCAGAACAGGAAACCGAATCTTTTCCAAATAAAAGCCACTGTTTCTCCTCAGTTTTCCATCTAACGCTCAGAAACAGAGAGATGAAGTTTGTTCTGGCACTTTCTGGAAGCACATGAGGTCTCTTAACCTACTTCAACAGGAATTTAATCTTTTAAGAACAAATTTCACATACAACTTAATTCAAATCATGATTTCTGAAAGCTAGAGAGTTTGAAATGGGAAAATGTCCTGTGGGCTGCATCAGCTATGCAGCTGCTTCTAATTAAAGCTTCTCCTTTACTCTCTCTGGGCTACTTTCCAGCACAAATACTTTAGTCAGAGCTCAGCCCATTCCCCCCCCCTTTTCAGCTCCAGCCTGCATTTGCCTTAGCTCAGGCTCTCATGGAGCTAAACAAGAGATGTAAAAACAAAATGAAGGTATTTATCCAAATCTGAAGTATCCACAAATCCACAGAGCTGCATTCACTAACAACCTAACGCTACAACATGAAAGTAGGAGACTCACAAAAGCTGCATTTTTGGCTTTTCTGCCACAAAACTACATTGAAGTTACCTTCTAATACTTAGTTCTCTCTTGCTTGCAAAAGACTTATGGAAAATATGTCTGGTCTGTTGGAAAAACCTCATCTGCCGTACTATATTTGCTTGGGCACATTCATAGGACAGTCTCTTCAAATACACCTTATAGACTGTTTTAACCAGTCTTCCAGATGTTTGATTTTCATGGGAGTTTCCTATTCAGGCCCAGTGATATCATCTGGAGATGCACAGAAGGAAGCAGATGTTTTTAATTTAAAACGCGAAGGGAAGAATTTCCTAGTAGTCTTGCTTCTCCCCCCCTCAACCCAACACTCCCTTCACTTTGATTGGAAGATGCTTCAACAGAGGAGGGGGGAAAAAAAAACGCAGTCTGATGCCTAACGTGAGAAGGGTCTCAGCTATTTTGCTACAGATTTTAACCAGACTTCCCTCTGGCTCCCGGGTTCTCACTCCCACACCTACACCTCCTCTCAGGAGGGAGAACAGGATTCTCTGGTTAGCTTTACAAACGCTCCTTCCCATGTCTCAAGGCTCCCATTTATGCGTCATACTTTGAATGCAGACCATGGGATGGGACAGCCTCTCTGTTCTGCGTTTAAAGCAGTACGCAGCTATTGTTTCTAGTCCACAGAAAGCGCTTCTACAGTGTACCACTCTGCAGTACACCAAGGAGTAACAGCAACCAAAGTCTGAATGGGCAAGGTGTAGTTCAGCTTTTTCTGACCATCAAAGCTCTGAACAGCTTTTGGTCTGCACAGGTAAATCACAATAGAAAACTTTGACCGAGTGACTCAAATCACCACTCTGTTCCCAGATTTGAAGCTGTAAGTGTGTGTACTCTCCCCTTTTTCCTCTGCCCTGGTCTCAAGGGTCTCCTTTAACTTCTGAAAGGAGACAGAAGGAAACGGGAAAGGGCAGCCCATTCTCAGAAAGGGACAACTTTTCAACTTTTGCATTTAGCCTCTTCTGGAAAACTCTCAGACCTCATCCTGCTACAAGGTCTCCTATGGGTATTCCCCATTCACTGGTCTAGGAGTGATTAGTCTCTCGAGATAGATCCTGAGAAGATATCCGCTCCAGTCTCGGAAGCAGTTCTGCAGTCTAGGATCTTGCCTTCAGCCCCAGAAGTCCTCTTAAATCTGAGTTAAAATTCATTTATGAAGATCCAGCTGGAAAGAAAGGTAGGTCAAAAACCTGGCAAGGGGGTTGGGAGTTACTGGGGCTAGAATTAGGATAGAAGTCCCTTACTGCCATGCTGTTGCTGCTTTGAGTTTAGCACGCTTTGAGGTCCTCCTGTTGCCACCCTGCAGATAAGAGGTAAAAACTATCATGCAATGTAGAAGTGTGCACAAACTTCTGCACATGGTAAGAAAAACACTGCTCACCGAAGAGGCACAGAGGCACACAAAGCTGCATAGATCCTGACAGCTTTGGGCATGAAAGGATGTGCTGAAGGAGACTGTCCTTTTTGGAACCAGCCAACTTCAGCAGTCTCCACTTTTGACTAAGCACAGCAAACAAGCCATGGTTGCCACTGTATTTTTTTTTTTTTTTTTTTTACCATCAGGACCCTACAAAAGACACTAGAGTTAAAGCAGTACTTTGGTTCATACAGAGCTACCGATATCCCTTCTGGACACACAATGCGCAACAGTCCTAAGGTCAAAAATCCAAACTTAAAAACCTACAAAGCACAAGAAGTAGCAAGGCCCAGCTTCCTCCCTAAACCTTGGAGCACCCCTACCCCAACTCCCTTCCTTCTCACTTCTGCTTCTCTCCCTGGCACAGTCTTGCTTCTGCTCCCTGTCACTGGGGCACAGGGGAGGGAAGCTGGGAGAGGCCACAGCTGCCAAAGATGGGGAAACCAGTTAAGATCCTCTGTGCTTGGAGTGGGGCAGGGCCCTCAAGCAGAGAGTGGCTGCCCAATCCTGCATCCACCTGCAGCAGAGCAGACTCTGTGCTCAGAAAACAGCAGGCAGCATTGCCAAAATCTCTGCTCTGCTTGTCCTTGAAACAGCTCCCTGTACCCACACCTTCTCAGCCTGCCTGCAACTGCAGAAATACTGCAAGTTAGCAGTACTATCCCACAGACTCTTCCTACTAGTACTTTCCCAGTCATCTAGCAGCAGGGAGATGAGAAAGGGTTTTCCTGTGATGTTCACAATTAGCATTAAGCAACAAGCAACTGTTACCCTGCTTCTCTGCTGGATATAAGAAAATGCAAGAAGGCTCCTTCACGCTTAACACCTCAATGTGCAAAAGGCTGCCAGGAGATGCTTTGAGGGGGGGGGGRAAAAAGTCCACAACAACAACAACAAACGCCCCACCATAATGCAACACAAAGCCAAACCCCAAACTGAAACTGCCTTTTGTCAAAGCAGGACCCAGAAAGCTTGGAATGACAGGTCCCCTTTGTCCTGTACTGCAGATACGGCCATATTCCTTGGAATAAGGTCTGCATCCTCACCATGCTAGGCACTGAATGGGTGTAGAAAGATCTCTCAAACAAAAATTCTGACCTTGGAAGATGCAAACATAGGAATGTGTAATCTTCTAAATATAAAATCAAGGTCAAAGAAGGTCAGTAATTCTATCAAACAGTGCCACAAAATGACAGCCATGGGCCAGCAGCGTCACCAGGGGAACAGAGCTACTTAAAGGGCACTCGCAAGAGCAATCTGATAAAGATCCAACTCCGATTTCCTTACAAGGGTCACAATCGCTGTTCCCATAACAGAAGCCAGATGCACCAGAATAAAGGTTTCTTAGCAGAAAACTAGCTTTCCGTTTTAATGGAGTAGACGCTACAGGATTTTCTGACAAAGCAAGCCGTTTCAGCACTAAGCTGTCACTTGCTGCTTTGCCAAATATTTAGACTAGATGTTTTGCTTATCAGTGCTTAAGTTACTYATGTCTTATTCATCATATCTGATTGTCTCTGATGCAGGTTCTCCCTCAGCTGTTCGCTTGTTTCTTACAGACAGCAAGATTAACTAGATGGACTGACCACACTAGAACAAACAACTTGGCCCAGAGGAGGTACAGAAAGAGGAAGAGAGGCAATTATAATAACTTATTGCCCAGCAGAGGAAGTACTGCAGAAAACTTGAAAAAAGTGGAAGGGGTGGAGATTTAGCTAATCAGTGAGTGATCCTGCACAGCTAGAAGCCAAGCCACTTGCTTCAATAATAAGTTCAGTTTCCTGAACAAAACATTTCTACTCTTACAGCCATCAAAAATTCAGAAAGTCATTTAGGTTACTACACCAGATAGAAAGTTCCCCTATTCAGAGTTCCTCATAGTGCAGGAAAGAAAAAAAAAAAAGTTAAAACCAAAACAGGATGCTAAGAATCAGCCTGCTAAAGGTAGAGTCTCCACAATTGAGGGTTTTTTGCTWTTTTTTTTCTGCAAAAAAGAGTTCTTGAGCCAGAACTAGAGAACTCACACATACTAATCTCTGTATACAGGCCTCTATTAGACTTTGCAGGTGCCAGAGTAATTGGAAAGGGACCAAGCTGTTACTTGAAGGAGGGGTTGGCTTAAGACCTGCAAGAAGACTTTGCACAAAAAGGAAGAAGGCAACATTAGAATTATAAAAAACTCTGTGCACTAAAAAAAAAAAAAAAAAAGTAAGAGTGGTCAAAGCTGCCACTGTGATAAGGGAAATGTGTCAAGATCTGGACTGCACTACAAATACTGAACAGAAGTTAATCAGATGAACCAACTAAATTTTTTTTTTTTTTAACAGTCTAAGACATGGTTAAGAGGAACATGCAAGTTAGAGAAAACATCCTTAGGGAGGTACAAGCAGCACCAACATCAATACCAGCCTTGTTTATTACCTTAATCGTGACCCACATACTTTGGCTCCAGACTAACATGCTTACGTACACGTCAGAAAGACCTACTAACATCACACAATTTCTTGTTTCAGTCTTAAAATACAGGTGAAAAGCAGGAAAAGTTCCAACTTTCTTTTCAGAAGGGCAGCTCATTGCTGTTGACAGCAATATAAAGCCATGGAAAGGAAAAGACTAGGAAGCAGTAATAGTTAAAAATTTGAAAAAAACAACAGCGAATAACAAGTTACATATTTGCCTTTCTATGGCCTTTCTGCACATCAGGTATTGATTTGAAACTGAGAAGAACCTCAAATTAGATTATGATTTCCCCTTTGTGTGCCACAGGTGCAATTTAAGTACATCGAGTTTTATGTACCACATTAACAGAAAGAACTAAAGGTTGTAGCTAGGGAAGATGGATGTGTTGAAAAGAGTGAAGAGCGGAGCTGTGTGTTAGCCAAGCTAAATCAACAAGACAAAATTCACTAATATTTAAAGAATGTTAGCATTAAGAAAAGAGGGATTTAGCGTGCTAGAAAATGGCACAACTTGCACCGATGAAGTAAACAAGGTTTAGAAAATAATCCATTTCCTGCAGACATGGTAAATTAACCCTGCCAAACAGGGAGGATTTATCTTTTTGCAAAATATCACTGCATTTAAAAAAAAAAAAAAATCTAAATACTGCAGTTTGAAAGGTGAACTGCATTTAAATAGATGTGACATCATTCTCCAGGCACCACACACTCCGCCAAAGCTCCCGCTGATCAGCTTTCCATGCAGCAGCAAAGTGAAGGCACCATTGAAGATGGGTGTCAACATTTACCAAAATCAATTATGTGATAAAGACAAATGTGGGTGTTTGTTTGGGGTTTTTTGTTAGTTTGTTTTTGCAACTCCCACATATTACTTGCTCTCCAGCATGTGGAAGGGAACTGGCACACTTCAGAGTGCAGAGTAGTTCTGAAAAACCACAAAAATATTCAAATTGGGGCTGAAGCTCTATAAAGTAAGGCAAGCTATAAGATGGAGAGCAAGCTCCAGCTTAACTTGTGGGTCTGGAAGCAAGGTAGAGTTTACCTCTATAATCGCTTCGGCCTCACTTCCTAACCTAATGCAAAGAAATCAAACTGACAAGATCCAAACCCGAAAATCTGAACAAGAACTCCAGATTTCTTACGTTACAAAAAGCTAGCACAGAAGAACAAACACATTATCAGGAGACACCAACCGTGCTAAAACCGTTACACCGAATGCACACGATAAGAAAAATCTTAACAATTCACATTTCCTTTCTGGCTAGGACCCTGAAGAAAGAAGATTAGTAATTAAATGGATTAGAAATGAAACCAACTTACTTGCAATATCCTGTACCATTTTGATATGGAATGCACTTTCCCTCATTAACACATGGCTTGGAATCATCCATACACTGCAAAGCTGAAAGAAAAGAAAACAACTGTCAAATCAGTAGCCATACATGTCAAGTCAAAGCTTCATTCGCCTATTTTGGGGAATGAAAATCTTACAATAGAAAATTTTATATGACTGGAACAAAAACAAAGACACTATCAGTTTAGTTTAATCTCTGGCAGCATCAAAAGAGCCAGACTGAAAGAAGAATCAAATACAGATTTGTTCATCAGGCAACTAAATGTTTCCAGAATTTCTTTTAGGTAGATTTTCAAAGCAAAGCATGCAGTAATTTCAGCAAGCTACAGAGACACTCATGTCAGCACTTGCGTATTTTGGGTTAAGCATCACCAATTACTACTTTCCGATCAAAATTCTGGACTGAAATTCTCCGAAATGAGAGGCAACTACTCCCAAGCCTTCTTTCACAATATTTTGTCTCAAATTCTTTCATTCTTCTATCTCTAGGGACATTTGGCACGGAAATAGGGGCATCTGTCCCTCATAAGCTCACCTGCTGTACATTTCTAGCAATCCAGAATTTGCTACATCATCATTAATGTTGTGGCACTCCGATTTCAGTCAGGATTGTGTTTGGGAGTAAGTGAAAACATCAGATATGTTAAAGACTTTCAGCAAAGAATTTGGTATTTCTATGGAGGATGTCAAGCTCAAACTTGACATTTTCAGTATTACGTTTTAAAAAAAGGCATTAGGTATGATACAGTTCAGGGCTGATCAATTTTTATCCAAGTCTACTGGAAGCTCCAGTGAGGCTGGTTATGATGGAGACGACACATCAGCTCCAGCTCTGGCAAGTGCTCGTCTCTTCATGGGGACCTGAAGCAGCACGCCATGGCTATTTCTGAAGTGACCAGAAGGGTGAGAACTATGGAAACCCTGCAGAAGCAGAAGGCACTCTAGAACCACAAAAATTTAGCCAAGTCCACCTAGACCAGAGCCTGCCATTTGAATGGCACCAAACTAGTGGATAAAGCTCTTGGAACCAGAAGACCTGGGTCCTATCCTAAACTCACCCACATACCCAGAATTCACACACTCTTCCCAGCCTCCAGTTCTGTCTCCTGGCCCCCAAACACACACACTTCTGTGCCTTTACAGATCCTATTTCAACAACCTTCCTGCATTTGGGAAGGCATTTAACCAATCTTAGTTAAGGCACCTAGAAGCATCAGTAACATCCAACCACCTACCTAAACTGCCTGCTTGTGTACCAGCTGCTGTATGGCACATTGCCCCCCCYYTTTTTTTTTTTTTTTTAAAGCATGCTTTTCCTTTCCTCAAGAAGTATTAAATTCTCAATACAAATTCAGCAAGGGGCATCAGGGAAAACTGGTCCAAACCACCACCAAAGTTTATACGCTGGTGACTAAGGAATGAAGTTCAGAAACAGAAGAGTTAATGCATCAGCCCCACTAAGCTGTCCCTGCAACCAGCCCAAATTCAGTCCAGCAATTAGACAACTTGGAACAGACTCCAGTTACTGCTATCCAGGGCTTGAAGTGTTATTTCTCAATAACCCTGGAGCACGTAAACAGGTCACACGCACTATGAGGTACCATAGGAGCGTTTCACACTTGCAATCCCTATATAGAATACAGTTAAATTAAACCCAGTTGCCCAGGAAAGTTATTAATGTTTCCCACAATACAAGTATGCCTGTTTCTGTTAACTTGATTTCTGAAAAAGGGGCACTTGGATGGCACTGCTTCTGCAGAGCTCTCAGGAAATGAACAAAATTCCACTCTGAGCCCCTTTCAGATAACCCCTGAGGTCAGGGTTACTAAGTGACAGAAATATTAACATGGATTTTGCATGGCATTCCCCCCCACAGAGGTCAAAAACACTTACACTGATTTGCACCTGTCTGACAATTTTTATCCCATTTAACAGCAACATCCATGAGGCTTCGACTCCAAACTTCATCTGCTTCTGTCTAACACTACAGCAGCTTGTTTTCACAGCAGAGATTAGCTCCAGTTAGCATAGTTCAGTTACACTGTGTTCAAGAGAAACCGCAAAAGGACCTGTAATGATTCGGACTTCTCTTACCACCTATGCTACTCCAGGGAAATGGAGGAAGGTTAAAATGAGCCTTACCACGTTTCAGAGAACCGGGAAGGGAAGCAGACTTTGTATTCTCATCTCACTACCTTGAATTTTCATTCTTTTCACACCAATCAAGCCAGTGAAGCAAATAGAGGATTATTTCTTTTGTACCCATGCTTTCAAACACAATTTTGTAATCTCTTCGAGTACCCGCGTCCCCAGTGAGCACTGAGCAGCCAGCTGATTTTGTAACCCACATAGTAAAAGCTTAACTAGCACTTGGCCAAAAACACCTCCCAGCACAACTGCACGGAGGCGAACAAGAGGGTGACGGCTTTCGGGGTCACAGTAAGGATCCGAATCAGTGATTCCTGTTTAGCTTGCTAGGCCAAATACAGACACAGCAGAGAGGCTTTAGCAAAGTAATGATTAATTTTCTCCTGGTTTTTGACAAATTATTCCTGCCTTGAACTGCTGTTTAGCAGGTCATTAAACTACTACTAGTCCTTAGAATTCTTTAACAGAGACACATAGTGAACGGGGCAACGCAGGCAGCTAAATATGTATTTTGTATACAGTAAGTTAGAAGTGAAAGAAGCTAAGAAAATAAAAGCATAAAGACTCTTTTGTACTTTTTCAGCTTGAGACTAAAATAGGCTGAATAGAAATACATTGAAATGCAACTAAAGCTGAAGTGAACGTAAGTGTGACCATATTCTATATTAAAATGAGTATTAAAAAGTAACATAACCACTTCTCTTCAAAAAAGAAATCACAAGGGAAATTGAAGACTACAGTTCTCACAGTAAAATTAGCATTTCTGTGCACAAAGCACTGTCTTCCTGTATTTCACGATATCTTTAACAATTTCACAACGCATGCAAAACCAAGGCATTTCAACATGACTTACTTCAAAAGCTACTTTTCTGCTACTCTGCCATGCTGGGCTCGAGAGTTAACAGCATCAGAAACTTTACCTTCTACCTCAGCCAGCAAAAAAAGTACGTTTTGCTACATCCATTATGTTAACTGGAAATACTTTGTTGTGTACAGCATGAGAGAAGACAGCCTTGTCTTGGAAAGATAAAGCCACTTTTCTAGAAGCCGTATAYAGATAGCATCAGCACGCTGTCAAGGCTTTGAGTCTAACAGGCTGCTTTTGACAGTTTTCTGCTGTGTTTAAAAAAACAGCAGTGGCGAATTATTTGTTGGTTTTCTGGACTTGCTCTAGCTTGCCAAAACCACCAAGACTATCAGAAGCTGGGTCAGCCCAGACCAAGCGCAAGCAGCAATGTTTCAAGTCCTCGCGCTCTCGTGCAGTGGAGGGTTCGCTCCGGTATGCCAGCAGGTCTTCAAGGGGAAATCCCATGGCTTTGAATGTATTGAACCACCTCATGATTTTTATCAGTCCTTTTGAGCACATTACAGGAATATCGGGAAGACACCCCACGATTATTGAAAGACTGGCTTCTTATGAAGTGGTCAGACCACCTCTTTGTGAAAGAAGTACCCAATTTCTAGCACGCATTGTAGCCAAGTTTGAAAGACTTCTCGGACGAGGGCTCTAAGTGCATGTGAGATGAATGTTATTCGCTATACAACCCAGCCTGGAGTCCATACAAACCCTTGCACGTACCTGCATTTAGACACAAATTCTAACCTGACGTTTAACTAGCCTACCAGGACTATTTTCCAAGGCCAGAGGGAAAGAACAGGTAGCCGCTGCTGTAAAATGCGCACAAGCAGAAAGCGTTACTCGCAGAAACACTACAGGAAGTGCTGTGATTCTCAACATCTGAATCTACCAAAGCTCACAGTTAACTGGAGTACAATTTCACCCAGGTCTAATCTTTTTGGCTAAAGAGACAGTTAAAGCAAATCTAGGAGGAAAAGAAAAGTTGCGTTTCTGCCTCATTGTTCTTTARGATGCCAAGATGATCTGGAAGTTGGGATTTGGTTCTATACTTCATCTACCCACTGTAAATTCAGATACTTTCTAGGCTAGAAAATTAAAAGAAATAGTGAAGGATTAAGATCAGAAGCTGCAAGTGTCAGAGTTCAGCTTTTAAGAGAAGGCTGCTATAGGGAAACAGAGCCATAACCAGAGAAAATCTGAAAGGGCTTTGTTGTAAATACTAAAAGGAAAGTAATGCCAATAAACTCCTCACCCACAAGTTCAGAAAAAGTCAAGCAGAAATAAAAATGCAAAATACCAAAACAATTAAAGCTGTGAGGAAGAGACGTTATAAAGCTGGTTTCGTGTAGCTTTGTGGCTGATTATCCCGCATCTAGGAAGGTGCAGGCTCTGACCAAAGGTTTTACTTCAAATAAGTGGAGAGCGATATTCTGGCAGAGAACACAGCTGCGCTGGTGGTACAGCTTTCTCCTTGGGAGGACACTATATGGGTCTCTCTCTCCACTTTCTGTCCATAAATTTTCCGTTAAGTTCATAGAAACTCAGTATCTTTTAAGAACCTAGACCTCTGTCATACTTGGTTGAAACTTGTCTATAGGTTCAAAAGCTCTCCTGTGGGAGAGGGTGGAAAACAACCTACTTGAACATAGAAGAAAAGTCAGGCTAAAAATACACCAAAGACTAGAAAGAAAACTAAAGGACAAAATAGGTTTCAATAACCTTTATGTAGCCAGTAGATTTTCTGTCTCRACTGACATTCATGAGAAATAGCCTGTAATTTCAACTGGCTTACCCATTATATATGAAGAGAAGGGAGAAAAAGGATTCAAAGCCCTCAAACAGCAGCAACACAGGATGCATGGGGAATCCTTACGCAAGCTCAGGCTGCTTGCCAGAGGTGGATCAGCTCTGAAGGGGAGACCATCAGCATGGTCAGAAACACCAACTACGCTACAAATCAAGGGGTCTCAAATTCCACGGGAGCGAAAACCAGCTTCTGATTCCCTTCAGGAAAAACAGAGTGTGAAAAAAGAAGCTAAGAGAAAATGCTGAAGCATGAGGTGTAATTCTGGAGGAAGAACAGTAGCTCCTCGCTGTGCAGGAAGGGACAAAATACTCCTACGATGGCACCTTGCGCTGCACATACAGCTGCTGAAAAAGCTGGTAAGGAATAAGAAGCACTGCACAAATGGAGAGAATACCCAAAGATAACCAAGTTTTGGAGGAAAACCAGAAAGGAGTGATAACTAATAACGCTATTCACTAACCTCAACAGGTCACAGTGCCAGTGAGGTGATGTACGTGGGAAGAACCAACTAGTAAATAAGTGCTAGCTGAAAATATGAAAATAGCTTTTTATTTTTTTTCTTAAGAACAGACCACCCCATGGCAGCCACACTGAGGGGGGATGGGGAACAACAAACTAGGAAAAATTCTTACTGTGAAAAAGTGATAAAGCCTTATATTCAGCTCAGATTTAAAAAATGTTAACATTTGGGGGATTTAAACAAACTAAGCAGTTTGCACATCACAGACAGAAGGTAGTAGTTAAGGACAAAGCTTGTCTATAAGGCATAGAAATCGTCTGTAAAGTAAAAATGCTTTGATGAGATTATCAAGAGATCTCCGCTGTTTTTACACACAAAAGCCTGAAATCAATTGGATAACGCAAGACTCATCAACTGGGAAGCTGAGCAGAGCTCAGAGGAGCGTGAAGGCACTCAGCCAACATCCTGTACCTTTTGGGAGAGAAAACCCCAATATCTAAACTGGTTTTCTTCACTAGCTTCTCTAGGCTTTGTAAGACAAGTGTAAAAAAAATTGCAAAAAAATATTTAAGTTCATTTTAGAAGAACAAGCCAGTAAGAAGAAATTTTGCTTTAGAAGTTCATCACGTTTTTTTGAACTCRAGAGTGCAAACAGCAAATCTGACTACATTACACTCTCGGACACACAAAACTGCATGCCCTGCCATCATCTGTTTCAAATCTCTCCTCCGAACATCTAGGAACTGGCAAAAACTACTAATTGGCCCTCCTAAGAACAGAGTTGGGAACCATTGTGCAAATCCACAGACAGAGTTGAAGTTTTTCTGCCCTCAGGGTCTTAGACCTAGGAACCCACAGGAGGACTGTTATTTCTATCAGATGCAGCTACAGTTCATGTGACACTGTTCCTGGTGAAGAACTACAAGTTATAATACATATTGAATTCAGGATGAACTCGTAATACAGTTAGAAAGTCTGTCAGTCACCATGTTCTCCATTTCCTTGCACAGCTACTGTTCCCCGCCTTCCCCTATTTTCAGTTTTCCAAACAAAGCCAAAATGCCTACAATCCAGAACGGCACCATAAAGCATTGTTAAAAAAAAAAGTTTTCAACAAAAAAATGTAGGGAAGGCAATTAAAGAGCTGAAGAGGTATTGGTGTTTCCATGGCAATCTGGCAGACAGGAGCCATGCTCGCGTCTTCTCCAAAGTCTTCCGTCATTCTCCAGCACTAAATCTGTATTAATTTGAACGTTAAGCATGTTTGCCTGTGCAGAAATGCTAGCCTGCTACTTGTGCTGAGCGGCGCTTCCGCAGCCGTCCAGGGTGATGTCAGAGAAACAAGATGAAGACTTGCTGCATGGAACAAACAGCAGACGCCCGTGCCATTTTGAGATACAAAGCTCTTTTTTCATCCTCATAGCAGTCTAAAAAAAGGACATGTGCCCTAGGAACAGACTATTTTCTAAACAGAACGAACGATTATTTCTGCAGCTCTCAGATGACCGTGTTTAGAACGATATAAGCACTGTTTCTTCTAGATGGGCACTGACAACCCTTGACTTCTGTTGGCAAGATGATTTCAGAGTGAATTCATAGAAACTAAGAATATAACTACAAAAGGACTTTTTAACACAGATGCTTAGGGAAGCTCTTTTTTCCCCAACACGGATGACATTTCCCTAACGTGTCCCAAAGGAGGGGTGAGAATTAATAATCACTGTATCATTCCTTGGCTTTGCATTCATTAGCCAAGAGTACAAACTCAAAGGAAACTACGTTACATCTGAAATTACGAATTGTGGCTGTTTGGTTTTGCTGTTAAGTAAGATTCCCAACTCCAGAAGAAGCAGGCTGCCAGCRTCCTGCTGCTGCTCCTTCACCTACTCCTTGTCCTGGGTTCAAACGCCAGCCACCCATCCCCTCTCACAGCACAGATACCGTTTTTGAAAACGGGAGAAGCTGAACAGGGCCAGAGCGTATTGAAAAGAAATTCCCACTTACTGCAACAGCAGGAAGACACCCAGAATAAGGGAGGGAGGGAAATAGCTGTGGAAGCTGACAAAAAACCAACCCACCCACTGTAAGAGATTCAAATGCCAAATGCCACCAGAGGCGTAAGTCCWCTTTTCCCAAGGATTCAAGTCCTGAGAACGTCAGCAAGAGGATCTTCACGTATTTCTAATCTGACTAAGCGATGCCCTGAAGGAAGTGATGCGAGTTAGCCAGATTCTCATCACGCTCCCTTTTGAAAGTCTAAATCAGCATCTTTGATAAGAACAAATTTGATAGACAGCAGCACCTTCAGAAGATCAAGTAAAACTTGCTCTTCCGTAAGCAACTCCATATCAAGCAGACTGGCATTGCCAGCATTATCTAAAGTCCTCAAAAGTTTCACTGTTTGAGTACTAAAGATCTCAAACTGCAGTCCACATCAATGCACTACCTTTGCACTGCTCTAGGTTAAAATGTACTGCAACCTGTTAGAAATACGGGCTGGTAGTCAACAGTAAACTGGTAAAACTGGGCTCAGCAAAACCCACATGTTAATAACGACAGCGGGTAATTAGGGTGGGCTCTACTAGTGAGGATTCCTGTTTCACCCATTGCTGCCTGATCAGAAGAGGATCAAATCGTTCACAGCAATTATCAGGAGAGTATCCTCACCAAAAGCACAGGTGTTGCTGCCCCACCCCAGCTTACTGCAACTTCAACTGCAGCCTTTTGCAAAACTAAACAACGGCYCAACTGGAAAAGCAAGTTGCTACACCATTGGGCTTGCATGATGAGGCAGAGTTGAGTAGTCCAAACCATAGCGCTTCGTGCATCCAGGAGCCTCCTATTTATTGACCAAGAGGGCTGACATCAGATACCTGCCCTCTCTTGCACAACAGCATCAAGACAGTTGAATATGCACCTGAAAATACCCTTTCGGTGACTTCATCTTTCCCTTTCCCATTAAGTCAAGCCACAGCTCCCACTCCCAAGAACCAGATGCAGGTCAGTATCTCATGAACAACAGGAGTCATTTTCAGTCTAGATTTGTCACCTCTGACAACCAGCCTTTGTTTAGCACTGGGAAGAGATTTCACCCACAATGCCAAAAACTTCTGCAGCATGGGAGGACCTCGACCAGCCTGGTAGGTATCCATACCCAGTCAAGTGATAACAAGCGATACCACAGCTACTTCTCCTCCTCTCAGCCCCTGTCAGAGAAGAAACTTGTAGGGCTAGCAATAAGCTGGTAAGTTGCTGATATGAAGGTACAGTTTAACCAAGTGGACGTGACATTTAGTCTTTGCAAAAATAGTATTTTGCCACCTTACTGGACTGTGTAAGCCATTTACAGAAATAACAGTCCTACTATGCACCACACCTCTACCCTACCAAGGAAACATATTTCTGAATTTGTAAGACACCTACCCTTGAAAGACCCTTTATTTTTCCAGCCCCTTTTGGGCAAAGCTGGCCAAAACACATTCAGGAAATAGTTTTTGGTGGCGTTTTTTTTTTTTTTCACTCCAACCATCTTCTTGCAACATATTAGTAAAACTAAGCAAGTCAGATCTCAGAGGGGGTTACTGGAAAAAAAAAAAAACACTTCTCCCAGGAGACAAATAATGACCATTTCAAAGTCAAAATAGATTGATTAACCCAACTACTCTGTATCCAAGACAGCAGTAGTGGTCAAAACTCTGCAGACGCCAGCTTCCACTCCTAACCATACCAAAGAATAAAATTGCTGAAATTATCAGTGTCTTGCTGGATCACGCACTAAACAACTTCCACTACCACTTTCTCCCATCGCTACATTCTTCACAAGTCATCTGAAAAGCGATCCAGCCTCTCAGGAGCAAAAAGGAAGAAAGAATGGGAAGTCATGTAAGTTATCAATGACTGCTGGTCCTTGATAGCTTTTAACGTGCTGCAAGGCTGCACATGCAGCCTTTACTCTAGGAGCAGGACTGCTGCTGGGAGAGGCATGAAATCCATCAGAGCCCAACAGTTAAGGCTGTGGACCGCATTCTCCAGCCCAGCTGTAAAACATATTGCAAATGCCAACATGTAACAGGGAACAGTGATGAAAAGCAGCAGTGTCTTCAGATGTGCACACATGGCTTCATCACGCCTGAACCGATTAACAATTAAAGGAGGAGGATACATAGAAATTCTTTCTGGATGTGTAGAGATTTCCTCAACAAAGAGGCTAGAATGAACATGATGCATAGGTATTGCAAGCGATGGAAAGCAGTGAACCATTTTCCCCCGTGTTTTGAAATCAAAAAACCTCAAGGGCTCAGACCGTTTTTGCAACAGTACATATATCACTGCCATGCACTGCCAGTAAAAGACGACTTCCATTTCAGTTTTCCGTTACGTGTAAGCCCCCACGGGAGAGCGGCCCCCACGCGTGCAGCGACACGCTGCTCCGTACGCAGCCCGCAGCCCTCCCGCGGTCTGCTCCCCGGGGAGCCCCGGCTTCGCGGGCGGGACCCGCACCACCGCCCCGCGGGGCGGCTCGGCTCCCAGGTGAGCCCGGCTCGGGGGGGAGCCCGCTCCACACAAAGAGGCGGCGGCCCCCGCGCGGGCACCCCCCACGCGATGACACCCCACGCGCGGCCGCTGCGGCCCCGCCGCCCCCGGCCCCCCCCGCACCGACCCGGGTCCCCTTCCCCGGCCGGCCCCAGGGAGGAAGGTGACACCGACGCCAGCCCGGCCGCGGTTGAAGCGGCGCCGGGAGAGGGACCGGTCCTCCCCCCGCGACGCCGGGCCGGGGAAGGGGCGGCTCCGGGCAGCCCCTCAGCGCCGCAGCCTCCCGGCGAGGAGCCGCCCGCGCACCGCCTCAGCCCCACAGGCCCCCCCAGCCCCTCGCCGCTACCGCCCCCCCCGTCACTCACCGGCCGCGGGCTCGGCGCGGCTGAGCACGGCCAGCACCAGGCCGAGGAGGGCGGCGAGCGCTRGCCCCGCTCCGCGGGCCATGGCCACGGCCGCTCCCGCCGCCACTGGCACGGCGCAGCGCGGCGCGATGCGGAGGGATCTGCCCGGCCGCCGATGGCGCCTGCGGCCGCCCCGCGCGGAGGGACACGGTCGAGACGTGCCGCCCCCGCTTCCTCCGCCGCACCGCCCGCCACGCCA